>JAQGDQ010000724.1:0-107490 GCA_030141605.1 Tubiluchus corallicola | reverse complement strand
AGCATTGTCATCAGCTGTCTTTCTGACTGCCAGATTGGCACAAAATGGTGATGAGATACAACCAAACAAGTGAACAGACATGTGGTAGTCTACTGGACTGTCGCCAATCTGAGCGCCATCATCATACCACAAGAATCTCAGCATGTCATACTGTGAAGGATCTACGAGGACCTGGTTGAACATGCCCTCGATGTCTGCACAAATAGCAACTTCATGCTCTCGGAACCGTAGCAATACATCTAATAAATTTGATGTCAGATTCGGTCCAGACATTATAACATCATTCAGAGATATGCCATTGCACTTGCAGGAGCAATTAAAAACAACACGGATCTTGTTTGGCTTCCTAGGGTGAAATACTCCATGGTGGGGTAAATACCAGTATATGGGATTCTTACCATCACCATCTTGACGAATTCCAGAATATTCTTCATCTACCTGCTTTGCGTAGCCTTTCTGGATATTGTCACTCATGGCCTTCTTATATAGTTCCATGTAATCGCTATCCTTTTCAAATTTCCTTTCCAGCATTAAGAAGTTTCTTAAGGCTACATGCCTGTTGTTAGGCAATTTAGGTGGATCTTGACGAAATGGAATCTTAAACTGGTAATGTCCATCAATGAGCTGTGCAGAATCAGTAGTAACTTTTAATGCCTGTGCATCTTCTACTGACATGCCAACCTTTGCCTCTCTGACAACACCACAGGAATCCATTTCCCAAAACTTTTGAACTTGTTTAAGCAACATATCACCATCCTCAGTCTTCGTGTAATTGCTAGTGCACTGCAAACTATTTGATGTTCCTACCAATATGGACCAGCCCAGCGGACCTCTAACTGCTATGGGTTCATCATTACTACCTGATCTTGTCTCATAGACTAGAAAACATCGCGTTGCATTTGTGCCTATCATTAGCGTAACCTCATTGATGTCAGCTGTGTAGAACGGAATGGACTTCAAGTGCTCAAAGGTGTTCAGCTCCACCCTTTTTGGACACTTTGTGGAACTCAAATTTAAACAATTCATAGCTGCTACACTTGGTAATTTGATATACTCATCGCAGTCGATTCCAGACACTAGCAAGTCAATTTTCTCAACTTGTCGCTGCTCTTTTCCACACACAGTAGTTATGGACACTGTACCTTTGGAACCTTCAACATTGAGGTATTGCAGAAGCTTTTGCTCACAAAGGCAAGAGCTTGAACAACTGTCCAGCATTGCTAATGTTGTAACAGTTCTACCGTTCAATTCCGACTTAACAGTTACAGGAACAACTTGTAGAAAACAGCCAGGATCGACAAACTGTGTAGAATTACAACTCCTCAATTCTGGTACATTACGATTCTCAGTCTCAGTGACTTCAGCGACCACTACAGTACCAGTACCTCCAGAGTGGTCATCGATTTTACTTGGCCCGGCTCCGTTTGGCGGATTGTATGAAACACTAGGTGTCTTTTGCTGCCCTGGTTGTTGTCGTCTTTCGGTTATGCCACCACGACCAAACCTCGGTAATGGATGCAACATTTGGTGATGCTTTGTGCGTGTTTTACAGTTCGTGTCTTTGCACTTCATTCCTAGAGGGCATCTTCGATCTATGATCTGGCTTAAAGCAATTTATGCAAAGCTTCTTTTTAAAAACAAATTGGAATCTGTCATCGGTAACATTCTTCTTAAAATCAGTGCAGTCTTCCAAACTGTGGTCTCTAAGACACATTGGACATTTAGCATTTTGCCTTGCCAATTCGGTGTTGAAGACCTTTGTACTTTTGCTCCTTTCCATCCTTTTCCCAGAAACACCTCTAGAGGATAATTGTTTGCTGCTCTCAAATATGTCACCGAAGACTGGGTGGTTGCTTGCTTTGGCCTTCTTGCAAACGAAATACACTAAATCTGCAAACGTGGCTTCCTTAATATGATGTTGATTATTAGAGTCATCTTCTTCAGTGAGCGTACTTAACCACTGGCTTCGCCATTGCATTGGTAACCGCCTCACAATCTTCTTTAAATTATCAGAAGCATTAATATCCGCGTGATAACCTAGACGCCCTAAAGCATCTCGGCAATCAACCAGTTTATCAGCATAATCTTGAAGCCCTTTCCTGTCACTGACCTTGAACTCTGGTCCATCAATTAATCCATTAATGTATGCTCGGGCTATCACATAAGGAGAGCCAAAACGCTCTTCCAAAAGCTTCTTTGCTTTCAAGAAGCCTTCACTTGGTTGCAGCGTCACACAGTTTTTAATCAGCTCATAAGCCTTACCAGTTGTATATCGTTGTAAGAAGTGCAATTTTTCTCCATCGTCGCTGCATTTTGATTCAACGTTGGCCTCAAATGAGCATAGAAAACGATGATAATCAGTTGGATCACCATTAAATTCAGTTAGCGCTGATGCAGGTAAAGAAAAACCTCGTTTTATTGCATCTGCCATCTCCCTGATAACATTGACATTAGATGCAGATGGTGTATTCCTCACCTGGGCATCGTCAAGACAGTCGTGCGTTACATGTCCTTCTGCAACTTGAGCCCCGTCAACAACACGAGAAGTTGGGTTCACATGAACGAGTGTGTCTGCACTTGTGAATGCACCTGCATTCCTTGCTGTTTGTCTGGCTTTATCCTGGGAACGCCCTTGCGATCTGTGGTGGGCAGTTCCATGTGCAGGTGTCATGTGAGACAAGTGTGAATGCAACTCAACTGAATTTGCATCTCTTTCTTCTTCCTGCAAAATTCGCAAACTCTCTGTTGCTATCTTAAAATCAGTCTCTGCTCTAAGTTTTTCACACTCTTGTACAATTTTCAACTGTTGTTGTCTTAGCACTTGTTCACTTTGCAACTGTTGTTGTTTTAGCATTTGTTCACCTTGCAACTGTTCAAGCTTTAGTTTTGCTTTATAGGCATCCACCTTTATTTTAGCGCTTGAACTCACGCTGCGTCGCGAGTTTGCCTGTGATGAGCGTGTGAGGGCGGATCCATGATCGCTACCCGGTGGTGCGGGCACTTCCGGTGGCTTGAGTGAATGCAAACGGGCGGATCCATGATCACTACCAGGAGAGGGTGCTGCATGTGGGCTTGGTTGCCATTTCTGTTGTAGATACGCCTCCACGTTTGCTTGAACGACACTGTACTCACAGCTTTTGCCATCCATGTACTCACATATTTCATCTAATTCACATTGTTCAGTCACTAATTGCTTCAAAGTCTCACAAGTGTTTAGAACCTCCTCATAGGCCTTTGTTAATGAATCGGCCTTTTCCTTTATTAGTTCAAAATCGGCATTCTGTCGTAGTAGTGACTTCAAAACATTAATCAGTCTTGTCATGTAGGCCACTTGACCTGATCTAGTTCTTTTTAACTTTTTAATGTTCTCAGACGGCATTAGAAATTGTTGCCAATCAGGAATTGCAGTAGTACCCGTGACAGTAGATTCAGTTTTCAGTGGGTTACTCTCATCACTAATACTATCTGCTTGCTGAGAAAGTTCCTTCTTTCCAGACTGTGACATTATTATTTCCACACAGCAGTCTAAAGTTTTACAGCAACGTAGCAGTAGTTGTCCTACAATCAGTGTTAACAGCAAAGTAGGTCAAGCTCAGAGTTGTGTACCTGTATAGGCTACAGCATGGCTTCTAATCCTCCACAGTTCACTGTTGTAAAAAATAAACTTTCCACAGCAAATGTCAGCATAATAGTGAGTCAGGTTAATGATGTAGTCACAGAAAACACTGTAAACAGTGGTTAATACCACTGAATGCTTTATTAACATAATTAGTATGTCCAGTATAACATAAATGTTCAACAGCTCCCATAAGTGGATTAACCTGACTGTTCAGAGCACAGGTGTGTAATGACAGACAGGTGACTAGCAGGTAACAAACAGAAAAGCTGGCCAAAACCAAAAGCTTTACATTCACGTCACAGATGGCGCCTCGTGCACGATAAGTAAGATTAACAAAAAGAATGCTAAGTCTGCTACAATGTCTATCAAAGTGATAATTAAACTATAGCAAAATTTGTAATAAATCTAGTCCTACAAAAGCACACTAGTATCAGCAATCGTCCACTTCATTGTCTCTTCTGTCAGATCCCTGTATCATCCGCCCCCAACTAATTTTCGCACTAATTTTTCCTTGCATGTTTCACTTCCTATTCTACAACCAATATATAAAGTTATATCGTATTTTGTAATGATTTTTAATAGTGTGACTGTGTTTACGTGGGAAACTTTTATATAGGGTTTTTATAAACCTGTTAGCCAATAACTTAGTACCTTTGTACGATTTCAGCTGTTCATGTATGCATTGTTTCAATTTTCTGTGTACTAATAAATACAGTTTAAACCAAGTACATATTTAAACTAGTATATCTCTTTCGTTATATCTCGCTCGTTAGTGTCCGAATTTGTAAACCTATCTAAACTTTCCTATGTCCAAATATCAGATCCTCAATCAGATTGTGTCTAAAACTCCTTGCATCCAAAGACTCCATGTTCCTATGTCAAGAGTTCCTTAAATTGCATATAGTAGGTGTCAGTTGGAAATGCCAAGTAGGAGTTACTTCAGGTGCAAAAGCTGAAAGTTAATTTAAGCAGCTGTATTTGAAGTGGCCTTGCCAAACTGTCATTTTTTCTTTTCATATTTCATCCTGTGGCATAGCTAATAAGGGAGCAAGAGGGCTCCCCTGGACATTTTTCATATTTCATCCAGTGGCATAGCTAATAAGGAGCAAGAGGGCTCCCCCGGACATTTTTCATATTTCATCCAGTGGCATAGCTAATAAGGGAGCAAGAAGGGCTCCCCCGGACATTTTTCATATTTCATCCAGTGGCATAGCTAATAAGGGAGCAAGAGGGCTTCCCCGGATATTTTCATAGTTCATCGAGTGGCATAGCTAATAAAGGAGCAAGAGGGCTCCCCGGACATTTTCATATTTTATGCAGTGGCATAGCTAATAAGGGAGCAGGAACGCTCCCCCAGACATTTTCATATTTCATCCAGTGGCATAGCTAATAAGGGAGCAAGAGGGCTCCCTCGGACATTTTTCATATTTCATCCAGTGGCATAGCTAATAAGGGAGCAAGAGGGCTTCCCCGGATATTTTCATATTTTATGCAGTGGCATAGCTAATAAGGGAGCAAGAGGGCTACCCGGACATTTTCATATTTCATCCAGTGGCATAGCTAATAACGGAGCAAGAGGGCTACCCCGGACATTTTCATATTTTATCCAGTGGCATAGCTAATAAAAGACAGCTCCCCTGGACATTTTCATATTTCATCCAGTGACATAGCTAATAAGGGAGGAAGACAGCTCCCCTGGACATTTTCATATTTCATCCAGTGACATAGCTACATTTTCCAAAATTGGCACCTTTTCAACGTTTTTAACTTTACAGTTCACTTGCGCGAACAAAGTGGAATCTTTTCGATTTTTTTAATCAAATGGCTTGGAAAAATTTTCTGCAGTCATTACTTTACTTGACCAACCTGCCTCTGATGTTGCTTAAATGAGAATGCATTTATGTAACACACTTGTCAAGGTTCACTGATTGAACCAAGGATCAAATTATCCCAAATTTGAGAGCTTAGTGTAAAACTTTTATTGTGTTTTAATTTTAAATATGAAATAACAATTATGCACTGCCTTCAAAACTGTATCTTCCTCGTGTTTTGATTTTAGACACAAAATAAAAACACGTAATCAGTGCATTAAAAATTATTTTGCAGGTGTCACAGCACCTTTTTCATGCACTTACACACCCTAACTTTAGAACTGGAAAAGATGAATTTAACTATGTTGCTAACTGTAAAATATTCCAATGCATACATGACTTTATTACGTACTAAATACTTCCAGTAGTTTCTATCTGATATGAGATGCATCAGTCTTAAATATTCGTACATTAATATTTTCTAACCGTCATTTTCTACTAATGTCTAATGTAATCTTGTAGTAAAACTTGTCAGCTTGTGTAGGTATAGTATATTCTTGCTGTAAATGTTTTTGTAAATAGTGTATAGAGTCTGTTGTGGTGAGGATCCTAAATCATGTTGTTCAAACTGTCTGATCCAATCCTATAATAAATTATGTTTAAACTAAACTAACTTTAGAACCTGGCTACGCCCCTGATTTCACGCGTTCAAACCATTTTTTTCCAAAAGCTACAGAAATATAGTAAATTTGCACTTTATATGATAAAAGTCCCAGTATTTTTACTTACACACTGACACCGTTAACGTAAAGCTTGAAATCACCGTCCACACCGGTTAGTAACAGAGAATTATCCTCGTCGTTCGTCGTGTAAGACAATAAAGTGTACAGGCTAATTGCGGGATCCACCTTTACCCACTGCAAAAAATACAACACAAAAAAGATAAGTACGGTAACATGTACCATGTTTTTACCAAAGGGTTGATAATTCTCGTACAGTTAGGACAATTGAAACCATAGGGCTCCTGACACTCCTTACATTCATTAGGTCCCTACAGACACAACAAAATTTATTTGTGTGCTTGTATGGCGAAATCGTCCATAAGTCAGCAATTAAGCTTTTCTAGTTATTTACGTATCCTGAATCTCCATTTCATGAGAATCATTTTGATATCAACCTCATCGCTCTATGTTATTTCTAAGATAAGATAATCCACGTTGAAGTTGAGGTGCAGGCTGGGCACTGAAAAACATAATCTTGAGAAAATCACTGATAAAGTCAGCCATTGTCTTATAATGCGTTTTTACAAAACACTTAGCAAATGAATGTGCGGTTGCTATGACTTTACGAGAACACATTGAAGTTACGTTTAAATCCAGTAGATGGCCCCTTCCTGATGAAGATTTGCGTTTGGCAACAGAGAAAAACCGAAACAAAATGACAGCTTCCACGACAGCTACAATCGGAGTTTAAAAATACAAGTTTTTTACAATTGCAGTACTAATTTCTAGCCAGAAAAGTGGGTACGGGGTTATGAAATTAGATTTTTAGTATTTTTTGAGCATTCTCTTGATAATTTGATGCTAAAATATAAAAGTCCAATATATTTAGCATTTGTTTTTATAAAAAAACAAAAAATTGACATTTGACCAAATTTTTGGGTCATTCTACTTTGATGCATCATAACGTAGTTTTAACTATGCCGACTTATGGACGGTTTTGGTTTGCAATCTCGCATTTACTCTTGCACACAATTATTATGCAATGTGAAGCATTTTAGGTTATTTTATTACTTCAGTGTTCTCTCACTCTATAAACCCCCCATACTGTCCTTTTTAACTGCATTCGTATGTATGTCTTGACTTGGCTTCTTTCTGTCATGCTCTACTGACTGACAGAGCTAGTTTGCCTGGTCTGTTGGCAGTCTGTTCTTGGCTAAGAGAGTTGTTGTTGTTGTTTGTCTCAGTTAAACCATTTATTTGTCAAGAGTAGCAGAGCCATGATGTAAGTTTATTTTTGATTATTCAGTCTCACTTTATTATTAATTTCTTTGTTTCTTTTTTGGCTCCAATTAGTTTGTTATATTTTGTTATGATTTTTCTTACAGATAAAACGTAATAAAGCTACTCAAACATGGATTTTTTGACTTTGGGCATCATGAAGTAGTAGTCTCTCACATGAACAGTTACATATTAGAACTTTTTTGGCCGCTACACACTCTTAAAGTTTCCTTTCAGACTGGATGTAAATAGTTGCATTTGAAATTGCTGAACATGCACGCGAAAGCGAAAGTCTAATTTAGCAAAGAGCCATATAAGCCATATACCTGACAAATCGTGAAGGTGGAAAGTGGTTGAGAAAATGATTGAAAACCAAGATAGCTTGTATTTGTTTGTTCCAGAAAGTCGGCCATGATGCCGCTGTTCTGCAGTTCAACGCCACACAATTTCTCTAAGCAAAAAAAATCCGCAAATTACTAGTTAAAGCGATAGCACTAAGAATTGCCCTTTTAGTATCCGTAAAGACACTGCCTTTGCTCAGTGTAGACAATTGACTCGCTCATTGTTTGCTGTTGTTCATAAGAGACAAGCCTTTTCACAGTTCTGTTGTGCGCATGCGTAGCTGCTACATTATTTTAATCAACAGTGTTTTTTCAATAGCCTTAGCTTTGAATTTAAAAGAAAGCAAAACCAGTGTATTGTTAATTTTCACCATATAAAATTATTATTTTACAAATACTGTGCATATTCAATAAGCTGCAATCAGAAGTCTTTTATACGATGGTGGCAATTAACACTTACCACAGAGGACCCCATCTCCACTGTATCCTTCATTACAGGCACAAGTAAAGCTGCCTGCTGTATCAGTACATGTTGCAAACTCATCACAGTTGTCTTCATTGAGCTCACACTCATTTATGTTGCCTAAAATATTTAAAACATGTATATACAGACATTTTAATTAAATCATGTAAATGTAAACAGAACTCATAAAAGGGATCTGTTGTTGACAGCTGCAAAACATGAAGATTCATAATAAGCATTTTCGTCATTTCGTTGTGCGCATGCGTAATTGCTATAGCTCAAAGGTTAAGTGTACCCCAGCAATGCATCTTAACTACAACCATCACGTGACACGTGGATGCCAATGCCATTTTTTTGTTTTTATATAAAAAAATGTTAAATATACTGGACTGTTATATTCTGGTATCAAATTATCAAAAAAAATGTTTAAAAAATACTAAAAGTCTATTTTTAACCGCTTATTTTCAGGCTAGAAACTAGTACTGCAATTGTAAATACTCCTATTTTCTAACTCCAACTATAGCTCCTGGAAGCTGTCATTTTGTTTCGGATTTTTTCTGTTGCCAAGCCCAGATCTTCAACAGCAAGAGCCACCTACTGGATTTAAACATTACTTCAATGTGTTCTTACAACATTCGTGCGGTTGCTAAGTGTTTTGCAAAAACGCGACAAAAAACAATGGCTGACTTTCTCAAGAGTGATTTTCTCAAGGTTATGTTTTTCAGTGTGCAGCCTGCATTATCTCAGCTTAGAAATAGCATAGAGCAATGAACTTGGTATCAAAATGATCCTCATGAAATGGAGATTCAGAATATGTGAATAACTGGAAAAGCTTAACTGTTGACTTATGGACGCTTCTCGATATGCTAGCCACACCTTATGTTGTTGTCAAACATGTTTTAGATTGATAGAACATCATCAACTGTAGACATATTTCTTACAATACCTGTATAAAGTGTCACAACTGTCATTAGTTTTACGTTTTACTCTAGAAGCACAAACTTGACATTAAAAAAAGATTTCTATATTGTATTTACACGGTAACTATCTCATTCAAGAACTGCAAAAAAGGGGGCCATTTACCACATATGATTCCGTCTCCCCGGTATCCTGGTTTGCAGCTACACGTAAAACTGCCTATGGTGTCAGCACATGTTCCAAATTTACCACACTTATCTTCTTTAAGATCACACTCGTTCACATTACCTGAAAACGTTAAAAAAATCAGTACTTAAGTTATGCAAAAATATTTTTTAATAAACGTGCGTGTTTACATAGAGTTTAAAATCTGGGTAGTAAGGCTGATATATACTTTAAGATAAAAATTCAAATTTCTAGTCAATTTTCAGCTCATGCATGAGCTGCCGAATGTGTGCAATTTGTCACAAACTAACACATCTGAACTGAAAGATACAGCACCTGTTTTTTGTGTAATGCGTTTCCGAAATGTAGGCGCTAGTACACGTCTAACTAGCGAATGGCGAAATGCATGTAACAGCGAAGAACTAGTTGCTGCGAAAAACTGTGTTTGTGTGGTAGTAATTCTTTCACGTAAATCATTTTTGAAAAAATAGCATATTTCCTTTCAATATTTTAAAGAGCAGATTGTTTTGACCTACAGTTGAAGATTGGATTCAGTTTTGCTTTAATTACATACTTACTGCATAGGACTCCATCTCCACTGTATCCTTCATTACAGCTACAAGTAAAGCTGCCTGCTGTATCAGTACATATGGCAAACTCATTACAATCGTCTTCATTGAGCTCACATTCATTTATGTTGCCTAAAAATATTTAAAATACCTACACATTGCATACAGGATCAAGTTTCCTTGTCAATAAAGATGTACAATTCATTAAGTACAGTTACTTCCCATCATATATTGTGTATATTGATGGATTCAATTATAATACTGGAATCACAAATAATCATTGTTATTTCCATTTCAGTAAGTTTCGAAATGCTAGAAGAACAGTAATATGTCATTAATGCTATTATGTTATTAATTTGGTAAATGTAAACATTAATATTAGATTTTATTCCATAACTCCATTAATTTTACATTTAAAAACATGGTCCAAAGTGTGAATCCTTTCAATTAGTGTTGTGGAGATCCACTAGAATGTTCTATAGTATAGTAGAACCAATCTTCTTAGCTTATTGAAGCAGTAGAAGTTTCGAGAACTTTCTATACGCGATGCGCGTAATAGTTTCTAGATTGTTCATTGCACTGATATATAAGGCGGAGCTGGCCACTCGAGATTATCTCAGATACGCTTTCTCGCTTTCACGTTTCTAGATTATCACTTGACTGTATACATTTCGAGTTCCTTCATACTTTTGTGTTGTAGAATTCTCGCATAATAAACTAGTTTAATTTGACGACGTGTTTTCTGGTTTTCTCTACGAGCCTTCCGAGAGAAACAAAACTCAACAATTAGCTACAGTTAAATGTTGTGGGTACCAAGGTGGTGTTTAGTACTTACTGCACAGTAATCCATTTCCATTGTATCCTTGGTTACAGGCACAAGTAAAGCTGCCTAATGTATCGGTGCAAGCTGCAAACTTGTTGCAGTCGTCATAGTCAAGAGCGCATTCGTTCATGTTGCCTGAAAATGTTACAGAATTTTAGCTCTACACTTTACGTGGCACACACATAATTTGGTAACTTATTAAAACCTCACGTTGCAAAACTTACTATGTACGGTGTATTTCTATTTTAAACAAGCACTATAATAAATAATTCAATTGTGTACTTGAAAACCAAAACCATCCGTAACTCAGCAAGGTTAAAACTATGTTATGATGCTTCAAAGTAGAATGACCCAAAAATTTGGTCAATTGTCAATTTTTCACATTTTGTAAAAACCCACGCTAAATATATTGGAGTTTTATATTCTAGCATCAAGTTATCAACAAAATGTCCAAAAAATACTAAAAATTTAATTTTATGTCCCGTACCCACTTTTCTGACTATAAACTAGTATTGCAATAGTAAAAAAACTTGTATTTTCTAACTCCGATTGTAGTTCCTGGAAGAAGCCATTTTGCTTTGGATTTTTTCTGTTGCCAAGCCAAGATCGGTGTCAGGAGGACCGATCTACTGGATTTAAACATAACTGCAATGTGTTCTTGCAAAGTTCGTAGAAACCAACGTTTGTGCGGTTGCTAAGCGTTTTGCAGAAACGCGACAAAAAACAATGGCTGACTTTAACAGTGATTTTCTCAAGATTATGTTTTTCAGTGCGTAGCGTACACCTCAACTTCAACATGGATTATCTCAGCTTAGAAATAACATAGAGTGATGAGCTTGGTATCAAAATGACCCTCAAGAAATAGAGATTCAGGATATGTGAATATCTAGAAAAGCTAAACTGCTGACTCATGGACGATTTTGCTATGCAAGCACACAATTATTGAATACTTATTAGAAGGAAAAATATTTGTACAGCTTCTAATTCAAAGTTGGTCACTGTGTCAGTCTATGTCAGCCTTCAGCCCTTTAGCTTGTGACTGATATATTACAATTTACTAAACTATAATAACTAGTTTATAGGAAACGTTGTTAGGAACACTATTGCCAAGAGAATGATAAACTTTGAATGAATATCAGATGAAACAACTAGGAAATATTTTTGAGACAAAACTGTTAATAAGTTTCCTCTGGTTGACGCTTTTACTCATAAATTATTGTCACAAAGTGTGAATACTCGTAGATGATATGAAATTCACACCAGGGTCCAGTTTCACACAGTGGTCACTAATTTAACGACGTCGCTATTAATAGTCTAAATAAATTGTAATAACGACGTCATTAACTTAGTGACGGCTTTGTGCAACTGGCTCCCCCATATCTCCTTTTTGTATAAATTTTCTGTTGCAATGGCTGCTTTGTAGTAAACAAAAATCGATACATTCCTACTGTGGATTAACAACATCTCCGGTGAAAAAAGTATACAAATGCTGTACTTACTGCATACCACTCCATCTCCACTGTAACCATTACTACATGTGCAAGTAAAGCTGCCTGATGTATCAGCGCAAGTTGCAAACTCATTGCAGTTGTCTTCATTGAGAATGCATTCATTTATGTTGCCTGGAAACATCATGACATGTTTAACATGTGGTGCACAAGAACAGTGTGGAAAAACTGTCAGATTACGTAGAAATCTTTACATAGAAAAGTCAAAATAGCTTTAGTAAGGTGGTCTCTAAATCACCAATTAAACTTAGAAAAACATATTGAAAGGAACATATTGAATTCCCCACACAATTTAAATACCCTAACCCTAATCCTAGCATTAACCCTAACTGTAACCCTAACACAACCATACCACTAACCCTAAGTCTAATCCTAACTCTAACCCTAACTCTAATCCTAACCCTAACCATAACTCTAACCCTAATCCTAACCCTAACTCTAATCCTAACCTAATCCTAATTCTAATCCTAATCCTAACCCTAACTGTAATCCTAACCCTAACACTAACTCTAATCCTAATCCTTACTCTAATCCTAACCTAACCCTAACTCTAATCCTAACCTAATCCTAACTCTAATCCTAACCCTAACCCTAACTCTAATCCTAACCTAATCCTAACTCTAATCCTAACCCTAACTCTAATCCTAACCCTAACTCTAATCCTAACCCTAACCCTAATCCTAACCTAATCCTAATCCGCTTGACAAAATAATTTCTTGTGTGTGGAGAATTGTAAACTTTAGCCAACATGAAAAATGAACCAACTTGATAGCAACAGTCATGCAATCAGTAGTTTTAACTTTAAATTTTCACAAACATTACTTCTTTAACTAATATTCTCATTTTTGCTCATTGTTCTTGTAATCAGCAAATAATAATTTACAGATAATTTAATGTATACTAATTTTGCTGGTATAAGCCTGGATTTACCTATTCACTAACTAAACCCCGATAAATACTTACGCATAAAAGTCCACGATGACACACCGCGCCATAACAACTATATCACACCATCCCATACAACAAACCCCGTCATCACCACTACAGCTAGTTGTGACAACGGGCCTACTGTGAACTCACTCAGCGTCTACATATAAGTCAAATCAGCATTATCTGGATAGCCCCAAACTACTTCATCAAGTTTAGAGAAAGATTTAAAAAAATGAACGAACTTAATTTGCTACTTCAGTTATTGTCCAAGCAGAAGTGGGAAAATTTTTTACTAAATATTTTCAGAGATAGGCTGACGTTGTAATTTTTATAAGACACTATCCAATGCAGAAGATTTTGTAATCACCTAGCAGCAAACAAAATAGTGTCTGCATTAATTTTATTTCACTATCTAATTAGCACTTACTGCATGTTATTCCATCTCCTCTGTACCCTAAATTACAGGCACAAGTAAAGCTGCCTGTCGCATCAGCACAAGTTCCAAACTCGCTACATTTGTCTTCACCGAAGTCACACTCATTCACATTACCTAAAAATGATAAAAAAACTTATGACAGAGTATGCAAAACTAATGTAGCAAAATATTAGTTTAGAAAATATTGTGTTAATGCAACATACAGTAACTACCCTACTTACGAACAAGTTACGTACCGGAACGCTGTTCGTACCCTGAATATGTTCGTAAGTTGTTATTGTTAGAGCACAAGCTAACGCGTGTTATTTTCCTATTGTTATGAACAACATTGTCATTTTGCCATTTTTGTTATTTTGCAGAAAGTGCCGCATGTGACCAGCTGTTTCAACGTCACCGTTGCTGTTTCCAGGATATTTAGCAGACGTGGAATGTGATTGGCTACTAGCATCAATGAACCTGCATAATACTACGGAACGTTACTACGGGTGAGTCAAGTGCTGTAAATCTAAACGAGGATTGGTCATTTGAGAGTGGCGGCGCAGTTGATGTCGTCAGCGAAAAATTTTCCAACGGCAATTCTGCGCGAGTACATTATACGAAGATATAAAAATACGTCACGATTGTCGTTATAAACTGTACTGTCAAACTAAACCGGTGACTTTGCAGTCATTGTACTGATACGTGTCCGTCTGTTCGTATGTCCGTATGTTTGCAAGTCGAATGTTCGTAAGTAGGGTGGTGCCTGTATTTTTACAAGGATGTTTATAAAGCATGCAAACCAGTTCTGTTATATTTAAATTTAGATTATGTTTATAGATTAAGCTTTATCTAGATTGTGTATTTCCATTATAACATACATATGAGTAGGCTTAAAAGAAAACCGGATGATTGTGCAACCATTAGTTCAGAATAAAGAATGCTCTAAAATATTGAAAACTACAATAGCTTTTTTTAAATCAAAGCTTAGATTAAATAATAATTATCTCAGATACTCAAATTTCGTTAAACTTTGAAAGATACGCGTGGCTCGATGAATCTACTAAGATTGGCAGCGGAGCCTTTTCGTCACATTCACGTGGTCGATAAATAAAAGGCAGTACAGTGACAAGCAAGATCATGAACTCCAGTGTTAGTTTCTGACGTCATATGATGTAGAGCCCACTTTTCGTGACATCACGAGTTTAAGAATACGCAAACATGCTTGACGTGCAAGAGAAGATACCTGTTATTGCACAAACTGTGGTTAGTTTCTGACGTAAGGAACAGCTGTGTTCGATTGCCGTCAATTAACTTTCTAAGCTAATAATTGAAATATGAGGAACAATAGTTGACATTCATAGGCAAGAAAATGAATATTTTGGACAGTAAATTAAAATGAGATTGAGTCTAAACAATCGTCAGGTCTTCCTTTAAGTGTTAAATCTCAAAAACAAAAACAGTGACAGTACTTACTGCATAGGACTCCATCTCCACTGTAGCCTTCATTACAGGCACAAGTAAAGCTGCCTGCTGTATCAGTACATGTTGCAAACTCATTACAGTTGTCTTCATTCAGCTCACACTCATTTATGTTGCCTAAAAATATTTAAAACATGTTGTGGAATATATGTAGCAAACTTCTTAAACATTTGTTTGTGTGCTTAGAATTACAGTAATCTTATTGTCATTATTATTCCAGCATATTTTAATTTAAGAAGAGGCTGGCATGTCATTTTGCAAAGGTAATTGTTTAACTTCACATAATTATCCAATTCACATTTAAAAAATAGTTGTAAGAAATGTGGAGCTAGTAACAAAGTAATTTCAATTGTGTTATGATGGGAAATATATGTACAGTACTTACTGCATGAAACTCCATCTCCATCATGCCCTTTATTACAGGCACAAGTAAAGCTGCCCAGTGTATCAGCGCAAGTTGCATAATCGTTGCAGTTATCTTTGTTGAAAAGGCATTCATTCACGTTGTCTGAAAATGGTAAATGCAACAGTTGCTGTAAGAATTGTGCTGTTTACATATTCAAGCAATTACCTACGTTAAAATAGATACCTTTTACTACAGCAAATAATTTTCTATTAGCCAAGGCCCCACAAAAATTTTTGTGCATGAATACTCTTATAATAAACAACGTGCAAACATTTTACCTAGTGTTCGTTTATTTACCAGTAGCAGCTTTTACTGAATTAAAGCTATAAGGTTATAGATAGAGTATAATGGATGACGTCAGAACAATGGCTTTGCGTTAGCAGCTTTCCAAGCGAAAATTGCCAAAAATAGAACATCTAATTAACTCATCGGCACTCCTCTTGGTGGACGTGTCCTAAAATATAGCCCACATCAGTGTGGTACCCTGTTCTTGCTCTTTCTAAAGAGGTGTAAGTTTGGCAAAAAACGGCCAAAAAGGGCCATTACGCAGGTTTTTCGCCCCCCATTAATTGGGTGGGCCCGATTGAAAAAATAAGCCCCCAATTAGACCACACTAGAACGAGACCTTTCATTTGATATAGATCGCCGCAAATGGTGCCGTCGTCGAAGCTGTAGCCTCGAATCTTATATACATATTGTATTATATACATTGTATATATATTATACAGTGTATAATAGTGTATATAGAGTGTATATATTACATATTGTATCTTATATTATATATATATAGCCAGATTGCAATACCAGAATAAGAAAAGATTGCAAAATTCATACTCACTGCATACTAATCCATCTCCATTGTAACCATGGTTACATATGCAAGTAAAGCTGCCTGCAGTATCAATGCAAGTTGCAAACTCATTGCAGTTGTCCTCATTGAGATCACATTCATTTATGTTACCTGTAAATGTAAAGACTTAATTTGCATAGATTAACTATTAAAAACTTGCATATTTAACACCGGAGTGTCAAAGCTAATTTGTAATTAATTGCAAGGGTAATTTGTAATTAACTGCAAGGGTAATTTGTAATTAATTGCAAGGGTAATTTGTACTTAATTGTAAGGGTAATTTGTAATTAATTGCAAGGGTAATTTGTAATTAATTGCAAGGGTAATTTGTAATTAATAGCACGGGTAATTTGTAATTAATTGTAAGGGTAATTTGTAATTAATTGTAAGGGTAATTTGTAATTAATTGTAAGGGTAATTTGTAATTAATTGTAAGGGTAATTTGTAATTAATTGTAAGGGTAATTTGTAATTAATTGCAAGGGTAATTTGTAATTAATTGTAATTTATTCAATTTGATTTGGAATTGAAATTGATAAAAACTGGTAGAAGGACATCAAATGAATAAAGCTTTACAACAATTTTTTGTTACCCTGCACTTCTGCAATTTAAATTAATTAATTGAACGGCTTTAATCAATTAACTAATTAATGAATTGCTATAAATTTTTGGTTTTGAACTGAGGACATCCTAGCTAATCGTCTTGGCAGATTTCACCTATCATTCGAATATGCAATTTAAATCAATTCTAAAATAAATAATTAATTAATTAATTAAACAGTTCTAATTTAATTAACCAACTAGCTAACTAATTACTACAAATTCTTTGTTTTGAACTAAGAACATCCCTATTAATCACCATAGCAAATTTCAACTCTACTGGACACACACTTTTGAAATTTGGTTAATTTAAAATTAATTAATTAAACAACTCTAATTAGTTAACTAACTAATGCATTGTGGCAAACTTTTTCCTTTGAATGAAGGATATCCAGTGAAAATTCAACTGAAGAAGCCTTTCACAGTTTCATTGTATGAATGCACAGTTGTTGTAGGTCAAAGGTTAAGTGTACCACAGCAACGCATCTTTAATTACAACCATCACGCATTATGTGTGTAAAGTAAAGCCATCTGCTGCATCAGTTCAGTAACTTCATTTGCATTTCGTAGACTTAATGCCTCAGTCTGTGCAATGTAGTGATTTTTTAGCAGGATCTTTCTTGGGAACAAGAAAAAATGAACTAGGCAAGGTTCGAGCTAGCTGTTAAACTGTTACTATTACAATAGCATGGGCTGTGAGGCGTTGTCAAGTGTACACAAATGCGTTGTCTGGTACACTTAACCTTTGACCTTTTCACGATCATCATCAATCGCCTGAAACTGTGAAAAGGCTTATTGGCAAAACGTTTTGCAGTTATTTCAACTCATTTGGAGTTGAAAAGTTGAAAAAGTGTGACAAACAGAGTGAACGTGTGAATGAATACTCACGTTTTTCCAAGATCTGAACTAAAGCTGAGGAAATTTTTTATGTTTGCAGATATTGTTGTTAATCTTGCTTTAATGACCAAGTGAATAGGTTTAATATTTCAAAAAATTCTCTATAAATCTGCGTAATTGTGTTACTTGACCACTGGGTACGCTTCTGACGACTTACCACAGACGACTCCATCTCCATCGTATCCGTCATTACAGGCACAAGTAAAGCTTCCTGTGGTATCAGAACATGTTGCAAACTCATCACATTTATTTTCATACAGCTCACACTCGTTCAAGTTGCCTAAAATTGTTAAAAAGCCCATGCTTAAGAACATGGCGAGCAATGAGTAACACGCGAACAATTTTATGCATTTACATGAATGTAAAGATGTAATACGTAATGAGATTTGCTACATTTAATTTAAGCACTCTGTTTGCACTATATGTATATAAGAACTAAGTCATCCCATCACAGTTATAGTAAGATTCGGTTTTCCTTTTTGAACTCCTTTTCATTTCATTTTTCTTCCTTTTTTCTCTATCTTACTCCACCATTTTATCTTTACTATTCTCTGTTTTTTATAATTCTTTCTCTTGTTAGCTAGCCAGTTTTTTTTCCACTTTTCATGGTGGTTTCATGAGCTTTGCTTATTGACCACCACCAGCACATACTTCCAGTTGATAAACTATTATGTAGTTAGTAACTATATTAATATAGTTCTTTTAAAATTATTGTAATTATATTTGCACTTTAGCCCTAACTATATCACATAATAGCATATCAATATAATTTTGTTACAATTATTGTAAGTATATTTGATTTATAATAGTTATAATGTGATAATGCAAATTGTAATGTAATATTATGCTGAAGAGGATAATAAATTACAAATTACAATTACAAATTCTCGAAGAAAACAGAATAAATACACATTTCACGAAAGATAGCATTTAAACCTCTTGGAATTTTCAGTTAACAACTAAATTACAGCCACAGCACTTACTGCATAGGACTCCATCTCCACTGTATCCTTCATTACAGCTACAAGTAAAGCTGCCTGCTGTATCAGTACATGTTGCAAACTCATTACAGTTGTCTTCATTGAGCTCACACTCATTTACGTTGCCTAAACATGTTTAGGAAAATTACCCGTGTATAGCATTAATGTAACAAATATTAAACACATAGATATATGGGTGTTTAAGACAAATATGTGCTCAGTAAAAACTGTTGCAACAATGCCAAATACAGGTATTTCATTTATTACATCATTTATTCAAAACACAAGAAAACCGTCCACTTACATAAAGCTTAAAAAATTCGAATTGAAATTTTATAACATTTACGTACTGTCTTTTTGCACGCAGCGTTTGCGTCGGCAGTAACACTGTATAAAAATTGTAAATTTAAACTCCCGCAATGACTGTTAGGTGCAGCCATTTTAATGGTAGGTCGTTTGATACAAATTTAGATAACATCACGTGAAGTTTGAAACAATAATCACAGCATTCGTAGCACAACATGTTACTAACTAAGAAAAATTTTAAATTACTGTATCTTGTCAATAAGATTAAAAATAGGTTTTTCGTTAGTGAGTGGCGCACCCTGGAGGGTGAGTCAGCGATGTCTTGCCAATTGGCACGAATATTTTAAATTATTATTTCTAGTTACATAAGTCTTTCCAATGGGTAAGCGAAAAGCTAAGTCATATAACTTTGCATGGAAAGTTTTTTGAGATGTAGTTCAGTATTTCCTTTTCATTACATATGACGTCATGTAATGGTGCCGTCGGAACAGTATTGCCGGAGATTTAAAAAGAAGACAAACAAAAAATCCTTTTAACGCGAGTACACGATATATGCATAAAATTTTTGTAAAGTAATATAATTTTTTAAGGCAATTTTTCTTAAACCTGTTTCAGGTACCCCTTTTCTTGTCCTCTAATATGTTAATTTTATTGTAACATATTTAACATTGTCTGTACGAATAGACATATGTATCATTTTTACAACCATGTGGAACATCTACTACTGCATTTCCTTTATGTACTTCAACACAGTTATGAATAAGCAACCTGATGTATCCTCACAAGCAGCAGACTTACCGCAGTTGATAAAAAATTCTCACAATAACTACAATATTAAATTTTTCTCATTCACAAAAGGTTTTACACTTTAGCTACGCACTGCACAGTGTACATTCCATTAGATGGCTAAGAAATTGGTGTACTTACGACATACTAATCCATTCCCTTTGTACGCCTTGTTACAGGCACAAGTAAAACTGCCCACTGTATCAGTGCAAGTTGCAAATTTACTGCAGCAGTCCTTGTTGAGAATGCACTCATTTATGTTACCTGTAAATATTTAAAAATTTCATGTAACAGCGAAAAACTAGTAGCCCGAACACGAATTTGTGTGTGTGTGTGTGTGTGGTAATAATTCTTTCACGTAGGTCATTTTTTGAGAAAACAGTATGTTTCCTTTCAATATTTTAAGGCTTGTTTTGACCTGCAGTTTAAAACTGGGTCCAGTTTTGCTTTTAGCTAATATGTTAGTACAACTGGCAAACTTAATGTAGTTATTATTATTATACTGTTACTGTTACAATATGTAAAAGAAAAGGTTTGTTAAAAACACTGTATACTTACTGCATATCACTCCATCTCCATTGTATCCTTCCCTACATGTACAAGTAAAGCTGCCAAGCGTATCTTTGCAAGCTGCAAACTCGCTGCAGTTATCTTCATTAAAAACACACTCGTTTGTGTTACCTGTAAATAATAGAAACACCTGTTTTAGTTCTGGATATGTTCTTTGTAGCAAATCTTTTAAGTACACGTTTAAGTAATTAATTAGTCCCAGACAAAAATTTATTGGGATTTTGAAAAATTATTTCAATTAAATCTGGCGTATGTTCTTATTTATGCCCTTGACTGAAATTCTGAATCAGCAATTTGAAAGATTTCGTTATTTCTAAAGAGTCAGCATTTAACCTTGTACCATGTATTAAGGGTTTTACATGGAAATCGGTATATATACAGTGTTCAATCGCTACTTTGCAGTTCGTTTTTCGCGGACTCGCTGTTTCACGGGTTTTCAAAAATATTAATGTGAAATATTTATCGGGGTATTTTCACTGTTTTGCGGGTTTTTGCGATACTCTGTCTAAAATATTTTTGCACATGCGTAGTACGCATTATACAGTAATGTATAGATTTGATGAATTTTGCATAAAAAATCACAAAATGTATAAAAATATATTAAAAATATTAATTCTAACATTAAAAAATATTATAAATCATAAAAAACTACCATTTACAGTTAATAGTGTATTTATTCGGCGGACGAATACACACAAAACGGAAATGTAGTGCTTGCGCCCGCTTGAGATGCTACTTGCGGATGTGAGATTGTATACAACACACGATTGGTTGATTGATGGAAAGCGACCAACCAGAGAATGCTGCTCTGTATCCCAGTCGCTGTAAAGTTTTTCAAAAGGTACACGTACAGTATGGGAAAAGTTATTAAGGGAATGGGAAAGGGTTATGTATAAGGGTGTGAGGAGGGTTTATAAAGACTTAAAATAATGTATAACTACTAAAATAAGTATAGCGTCCCTACTTCACGGAAATTGACTTATCGCGGATGGGCCTGGAACAGAACACCCGCGATACGTGAGGGAACACTGTATTGGACTATATTTGTAACATTCTTATAAACGTATGATAAAAGTCAAATAACAACTGCTTGGTATAATGCTAATCTAATGTTCTAACATCGAGATTTTTAACATCTGCTTGGCCAAGCATAAGTTGCAGATAATTATTTTATTGTTTAAGAATGGATTTCACGTCATAACACATGCAAGAAAGGTCCACTGTACTTACGACACGCTACTCCATTTCCTTTATAACCTTTATTACACGAACAAGTAAAACTGCCCGATGTATCAGAACAAGTCGCAAACTCATTGCAGTTATCCTCATTGAGTTCGCATTCATTTATGTTGCCTAAAAGTATAGAAAAACTGTCTTAATTCTGCGTAGCTACATACTTTTTTGTTTCGCCAAGCTATTCAGAATTGATGAGTACTCAGTCTGCTATACAGCTTAATGTGTGTTATTGTGAAAGATTTTGTTGGAATTATACAGCTAATTATATACAATTATAGTGAAAATGGACAGGAATTAGTTATGACACTTACTGCATTCTATCCCATCTCCAGCGTATCCGTCATTACAAGCACACGTGAAACTGCCAACAATGTCGTTGCATGTTGCAAACTTGTGACAATTGTTCTCGTTCAGTGTACACTCGTTCACAAAATCTGCAAAGTTAAGAATTACTGTCACTGCAGCTAGGAAGCTTTGAAGCACAAGCAAACCCTCGACTCACTTGAAAAGTTCGTCTTGAAATTTAACACCACTTGCATACTGTCTTTTTGCATACAGGGTTTGCGTCGGCAGTACCGTTAGATAAAGCTTATAGATTTAAACTCCCGCAATGACCGTTAGACGCAGCCATTTTGATGACAAGTCAATTGAAACAAGTTTAGATAACGCTGAGTAAAGTTTGAAAAAATAATCAGAGCACTCGTAGTGCACACGTCACTAAGTAAAATTCAAAATTTCTGTATCTTGTCAATAAGATAAAAAAGTACATTTTTTTCATTAGTGAGTGGTGCACCCTGGAGGTGAGTCAACGACATTTTACAAATAATTAATAGCTTTCTTTCCTAGTTACATAAGTCTTTTCAACAGGTAAGCAAAATGCTAAGTAACACAACTTTCGATGAAAAGTTTTCTGGGACATAATTTAACATTTCCTTTTCTTTCCCTGATTTACACTGTGCGTAAGTGACGTCATGTAATGGCGACTTCAGAACAGTATTGCAGGAGATTTAAAATGAAAGCAAATAAAAAATCCTTTCAATGCGAGTACGATATATGCATGAAATTGCTATTTTGTAAAGGAATATAATTTTTTAAGGCGATTTTCCTGAAACCTACTTCAGGTACCTCTTTTCTTGTCTTTTAATTTGTTCATTCCATTGCCATTGAATTCATGTCTTATCCATCACCTCATCTCACCTCACCTCACCTTTGCAAACTTAACTTCAACTCAATTCAGTTTTCATTTGTTTATCTCCACTGCTGAAGTAGAGAACTGCTGTAATTTACCATTTTTCATGTCACACTTCAAGTCGAAATCTAGGAGTGAATGACATGCATAGTACTTGACAGTAATCCTGTAACAATACACCAATGTATTGATGCATCATACTGCAAAAGCGTATATGTATCTTGATAATCTGAGGCTATGATATTAGTATGAGCTTGACACTGTATGCTGACAAAAACGAGGTGAAGTAATTCAAGCTGTAGTTGTGGAGTGTACAGTAGATATGTAACATCAGTGCAGTGAGCATTAGTTGACTTGACACAAGCATTGACACAAGACGTGACATATGCATCGCTTCATGATATGCATCGTATCGTGATATGTCTCGTATCGTGATATGCATCGTTTCGTGATATGTATCGTATCGTGATATGTGTCGTATCCTGATACGTATCGTATCGTGATATGTATCGTATCGGGATACACATCGTATCGTGATATGTAGCGTATTGTGATATGTACCGCATTGTGATATGTATCGTATTGTGATATGTATCGTATTGTGACAGGTATCGTATCGTCATGTATCGTATCATGTCGGGAAACTGGCAGATGTTTTTATTACACAGATTCGCAACACTTGCTAACTGAATTGCCAGAAACTTATTAGTGCCCATTATCAAGAGTTTAACGGGACTCACGGTCGCAAAGAGCATGCACCTGACCACTCAGGTATTTACTCTGCCCTGCTCCACTATTTGCACCATTATTTTCATTTAAGTATAATTACGCAGGCACGTGAGGAAGAGAAGAAGTAACGATAACACTGATTCACTTACAAGCGGTGAGTAATTATGTACCCCATGTTCTCAAGTTAAACTGAATGTAGACACATGACATGTGGCTAATCAACGAGTTGTACAATAAATTGATTTTTAGAACAGAAAAATAAAATCTGCTTTAATTAATATGCTGATATAGGTGCAGTATACTCTATACACTGACTGGTTTTGCTTTAGTAAGATTCATTCTAATAAATTGTTATAAATCTACATAGTTTATGGTAGTGATGGGAATCGATTATCGTTTTATCGACGAAAAATGGATTTTTTATCAATTATCGGATCGACAAAATAAATGATTATCACCACAGAAAATTGATACAATAATTTCATCGATAGCGAAATCAATAAGCCATTTTGATGATTTGTGAGCCCTAGAAATAATCAACATAATGAGAACAATAGTTTACATGATTGTGTTATTAACTTCAAAACCTGGCATCATTAATTACATAAAATCATGCTTTGCAGTTTGCACTGTGTAGTACAGTGTGTACAACGCTTGTAAAACAATTTTGTAGAATGCTTACCTTAAGCATGCGGTAACGACTTTCTTGTTTTAGTTTTGTTTTTCATTTCTTTTTCTTTAACAACATTTGAACATCTTTTCCTACAATGCTAATGAGTCCAAAACACAATGAAGACTCACTCACTTTTGATACAATGCTATTGATAAATATATATATGTTTTATAGCTTAAATGAAGTCTATGTTCTACTATGCTGCTGTATGTTAATGTATCTACAAATACTTTGAAGCTTAATTAACTTTTGATACAATACTATTGATAAATATATATGTTTTATAGCTTAAATGAAGTCTATGTTCTAGTATTCTGCTGCATGTTAATGTATCTAGAAACACTTTGAAGCTTAAGTAACTTTTGATACAATACTATTGATAAATATATATGTTTTATAGCTTAAATGAAGTCTATGTTCTACTATTCTGCTATATGCTAATGTATCTAGAAACACTTTGAAGCTTAAGTAACTTTTGATACAATACTGTTGATAAATATATAAGTTTTATAGCTTAAATAAAGTCTATGTTCTACTATTCTGCTGCATGTTAATGTATCTAGAAACACTTTGAAGCTTAGGTCACTTTTGAGATAACACACTATTGATAAATATGTGATTTTATTAATAATCTTCTGATATATTTTAAAAATAAAATGCCTTTATAGTTGTTTAACATACTGAAAAGGAGATTCCATATAACAGCAGAATTGCAGATTAATTATAATCTCAATAATCTCAAGTGGCCAACACTGGCCATACTTACGGCACGTTACTCCATTTCCTCTGTATCCACTGTTACATTCACATATAAAACTGCCATATGTATTGATGCAAGTTGCATGCTCGCTACAACTATGCTCGACTAGGGCACATTCATCTTTTTCCCCTAAAAATGTGTAAAAGCCTGTTTCATTACACGCTTGAGTAATCGCGTTCTCTGTGCATCAATATCCGTATATTAAAAGCTTAGCATTTATATTTATTAAATTATTTCTTGGCAATTTAATGCTAGAATATAAAAGACCAATATATTTAGCACGTGATTTTATAAAAAACAAAAAAAATTGCATTTAACCCTATTTTTGGTACATTCTGCTTTGAAATATCGTGACGTAGTTTTAACTGTGCTGACTTATGGGCGGTTTTGATTTGCAAGTACACATGTATCTTTCGGTACCTACTCATGATAATATTGCAATAGTTTTAGTTAAAAAATTGGCTCATTACTTTCACCACTGACTCAATTTTAAAACACGAGAGCACCCTAAAGATGATACATACAGCATTCTACTCCATTTCCTTCCCATCCTGCTTTGCAAGCGCAAGTAAAACTGCCTAATGTGTCAGTACAAGTTGCAGATCTATGACAGTCATCAGAACTGTGTCCGCATTCATCTAGGTTTACTGGAAACAAGAGAACGTGTCAGTACAAGTTGCAAATCTATGACAGTCATCAGAACTGCGTCCGCATTCATTTAGGTTGACTGGAAACAAGAGAACGTGTCAGTACAAGTTGCAAATCTATGACAGTCATCAGCACTGAGTCTGCATTCATCTAGGTTTACTGGAAACAAGAGAACGTGTCAGTACAAGTTGCAAATCTATGACAGTCATCGGAACTGAGTACGCATTCATTTAGGTTAACTGGAAACAAGAGAACATGTAAGTACAAGTTGCAAATCTATGACAGTCATCAGCACTGTGACCGCATTCATTTAAGTTGACTAGAAACAAAAGAACGTGTCAGTACAAGTTGCAAATCTATGACAGTCATCAGAACTGAGTCTGCATTCATTTAGGTTGACTGGAAACAAGAGAAATCGTGCGGTTAAATATGTTAGATATGAAATATTATTATTATTATTATTAAAACTCTTGTAATCCGAAGGTTAAATTACATTACATTAATTAAGATACACTAAGGTATAAATTACAATTAAATTACATTACGCTAAAATGACTTTACCTAACATTAATTAAAATAGACTGATGTGGAAATTATATTTGAAAGACAATAATTTACGTTCAGATTAATCTCACTAAAATCCATTATTATAATATCTCCCCTCACAGTGTATACAGTAGTAATGAACGTAGTGACAACTAAAAAAGTGCATATGGTGTAAAACTACTTTTAAAACGTTCAGTACATCAGGACTGTGCTTATGGGGGTTGTGTGTAGATAACACATAATGGAACCTACAGTCTTAATTTTGGATTAACTTGAAAAATTTCCCACAAAGGTCATTTCTACGTACAGATAAATATTCAATTTTTGATGGCTGCAAAGCATTTGCATAAGGTGTGTAGGGGCAAATTAACTTCAAAATGCGTTTTAATTGACTCTAGTAACTTTGCCTGTTAATGTTGATGAAGTATGCCATGCAGGACAAACATATTCCAGTATTAGTCTTATTACCTGCTCTGTTTAAGTCTTATTAAGTAAATAAAGTAAATACGTTTGAAAGCTTTTGCAATGATGACAAATTGCAAAAAAACTCTGAAACAGGCCGGGGTTTGGGGGCCGCGTAGGCCCCAATGGGGGTTCAAGAGAAGGGGAGGGGCGAAGTCCCCTTGGAGCCAGCAACAAATTGCAATTTTGTGACCATAGAGAGCCTCTAAGTGGACTTAAAATATCAGTTACCATGTTTCATGCATAATTCAAAATACCAAACTATCAAGGATACATGATACCTAATTGTCTGAAAAACGCTTAAGTACTGGCCGCTCCTATGCAAAAGTATATAAAAATTGTCTGCAATTGCTCAAATAACTCTGCACAATCGATTCTATGTTTTTATACATAGGGATATACACGTGGTTACACTGATGTACGTGATGTAAACAAAGTGACGGCCTGCCAACTAGCGATCAGATTGTGAAATAATGTACTGGGACCGTAAAAATTTTCTTAACGAATTTACGCGATTTACAAAAATTGCATTACTGGTCTTCCAAAAACTCGGAATTCCGCGTATCCCTGCAACATGCACATTCTAGGTTAAGTTAGTATACATATATATATTACATGTAGCAACACACTTCTCATGTTAAAGGTAGTACTGCACTCATTTGCAAGAATTCATTTTCAATGGTATATCATCAATTAGTACTTTCTTAATCAGGTTTTATGCATATAATGCTACAATTACATACGAAGATATTTTGTTTTCTAATTTTTTTATTTCGCTTAGAAATAAAGTTATAAAAAACGCCTGGCGGGAAACAAATGCAGTGAACTAATTCAAAAGTTAAAATTGTTGCATAAATTAACTTGTGAGTACAAAATAATGAAGTTATTAATAAACATTACACTAGGAAAGGGTTCTGAAAAAAACGATATCAATTACCTTCAAAAAAGTGTTTGTATACATTAAGTGACAGCGCACATGTATAAAAAGTTTATATACTTTATAAAGCAGTATACATTATTATTAGGCGTCAACTACCATCATTACAAACTTCTAAAAACACTTGAAAGCACACCTTTTTAGACAACATTATGAATCTTTGTTTTATTTGTACATTATTCAATTCTACGACGACTTTTAAAATCTTTTAAGCTTAGCACTATTTACAATCTACACAATTTTGTGATCTTATGAATGATTAATTTCGTTCTGATTCTACGTATTCGTAAATTGTAAAGCGCATCAAGATCTCCAATGTGATGCGCTCTGCAAATAATAAATGATTACTATTATTATTACTAACATCCTGGCTGTTGATTTGCAGCACAAACGTTCATTTAACCCAGAAATTTATCTGAGGCACTCCAACTGCTGAATGACTGCTCGCTAAAGGCCCAGCTTTTTTGCCAACACCAATAGGTAAAGATCTTTAACGATCAACTTTTTTTACAACTGTTTTACTCAAGAAATGTACGTAAAAAGAAATATGTAAAGTGTGTCAAAACCTGAAAGTCCACTTTGTTTCTCGAAGCCTTTGCATGCTACAAATCTACAGAAAATGCATAAGGATTAATGAATGGTAATAAATATTCTCTGGTATAAATACGTTGAAATGTTCCCCTCTGGTCATAGATTCCGCTCAATTAGCATTAAAACCACAAAAACGTTACATTCTTTCTATCCCGTTGCAATTTGCACCATCAACACTAAATTTCAGTAAATCTCCAATATTAATTCTCAACTGTACAACTGATTGAATTATTGTCTTAATTTCCTTGTTGTTTTCATAAGTTATTGCAGTACGTAAAACCACACAAATTTCATTGTATGTATTATGCTATAATGACAATAAATTGTTTACTTACTTACTTAATAAAGTAATATTAGGTCTTAACTGGAAAAGTATGAGCTACAGATCTTTAAGCTACGCCCTTATCCATCTGTGGTAATCTATGGTAATTTTTGTGTAGTAAGCTAGGACTTACAGCACTCTACTCCGTCTCTAGAATATCCATTATTACAAGTACAAGTATAGCTTCCTCGTGTGTTTTTGCAAGTAGCAAACTCACTGCAGTTGTCTTCATTGAGAGCACATTCATTCACATCACCTAAAAATTTAGTAAAACTACTTATAATTCTGTTATGCTCTCGTACACAACTAATCGATTTTGCCTGTTCAAGCCACAATGCTGTTTAACAAACTCACATGCAGCCAGTGTTGGGTCAATTACTTTAAAAATGCAGTATCACTACAAAAACAGTTACAATAGAATTGCTAATACTCGTGAAAAGTAATGGCACTAACTCTACTGTGGAAGTTAGTTTTGTACGTTGTACTTAGGTGCTGTCATCTATGTGCTAATCTTCTTACGTTGTACCAGTTGACTTACCTTCAGTATAATTGTTTGGTCCAGTGACTACATACACACTGGTCCTCACCCTATTTTAAATTAGCGGTTGTTGTGAAGTCTGTGCAAGTCTGGATAGGTCAAATTCACTACCTGAATTCTGGCTGTGAAACAGGTTTTACTGACTTTTTTAGATTCTAGTTTTTGCTCAATGTTCAGTGCAACAGTTTTGCTACTCATATTTTCTATAGTTAAATAAATACTTTTCTGTTGTGTGAAATGCAACCATTGATTATAGATGTTTGTTTCCTAGTCAACTTAAAAATGACTTTTACATTTACAATTACGTCACGTGACAGTTTTAATTAAGGCGTGTTCCTGTGGTACACTTAACTGAACTGCACGTGCACACGAGAAAATTGTGAAAAGGCTATTGATTCCGACTATTCCATCACACTGCATTTACTAAAATTGTATTATGATTGCTGGTAGAACATACAGCCTTGAGCAAACGTTGTTCAAAATCATCTAAATGTGTCTGATTGGTGAATAATATTGCAGCTGCTTTGTAGTTCAAAAACTGGCTTTCTTTATGTCGTACAGCAGCATTACAGAACGGATTGTCCTATTTTTGGCTTCAAGATGTAAAATAATGTAGAAGGCATACGTACTGCAGATAATTCCATTTCCCTTATAACCTTTTTTGCACTTGCAAGTGAAGCTGCCTACTGTGTCGATACAAGTTGCCATCTTGTGACAGTTGTCCCTGTTGACAGCACATTCATTAATGTTTGCTGAAAATGTAAGAAATTTTTTGAATAAACTCACAACAATACCTAAGCTTTTCGCTTTTTTGCTCTTACTTTTACTTTTCCGGCCGTTTGCCATTAAATAAAGTATACAAAAACAAACAATGAATCTTGTTTCTGGTTTTTATGTTACATTAGTAACAGAATAGTAAAAGAAAGTTAAGAGTATGAAGGTATTCATTCACTAAAAATTTAGTAACTAGCCAGTTTGAGTAAACTTTAGTTTTTGGCCAAAGGTTTTATATAAGGCGGGTGGATCATGAATACATCTTCTTTACAAGTTTGATAATTTTTGGCTACTCAAAAAAATTTTTAATTTGCTCTGTCTATATACTAGTTACTTTATGATTACTTATTTTTAATTTTCTGGCTCAGAATAAATTTGGTATAACGTTTAAAGACATTTTACTTTAAAAATGAGTTACCAAAATTGATATTAACTATTGTTAATGTAAAATAAGCTTGGAATGAATGGACAACTTACTTGTGGTGAAGTTGATCTGACAATTGATACGTTTGAGACCACAGTGCTGATAATTTTGCTAACTTTGCTGGAACTTTTTGAAAAAATTTAATGGAAAAATAATCTTTGCCACTGCTAATGTATTGAAAAAGATTATGCACTAGGCTCTATAAAGCAAAAAATCTTGCAGATTAAATATTTCAAGAAGATAAGATGGCTATACTTACCGCACACTAGTCCACTTCCAGTGAATCCTCTGTTACAGCCACAAGTAAAACTGCCTGCTGTATCTGTGCAACGTGCATTCTTGTGGCAGTTGTGTTTTTTAAGAGTACATTCATTTGTGTTTCCTAAAAACGTTAAGAAACCCTGTTTAGTTTATTTCTTAACCTGCCTTTATTTCTTCTACACACTAGAATAGCTACTGAGTCAAATGGCACCATTTGACGCATTGCTCTTACATTTTTTACAAAGAATTTTGTACAAAATTTAACATTCAAATTGTACTGGCACAGTGAAGGATGGCCAGAAAGTTGCAAAAGCTGTATGTGTGGATGCTTTCGTGTCGAGATAAGGTACAGCTGTTTATAGTGCCCTAGCCAGCCTGCCCCATGTTTTGCAGGATGCTTTGAAATGTACCATGCGAAACGAAATTACTGATGTGATAACGGTGATAATGATGATGATAATGATATGACAACGGTGGTGATACTGATGACGATGGTGGTGACACTACTGACGATGATGATGACGATGACGACAATGGCATCGACACAAAGACTTTTAGAAAAAATACTGTACCAGTATTTTTGTGAATTTAAATCATAATAAAAATTTATTTTTTAACAACACAACAGTATTTTGCGTATCAGAAACTTTGGTTTTATTTTCTTTTGCTTTTCTTTTTTTCTGCTTTCCCTCCCTGTTTTTTCTCAGCATTCTTCATCATGTTCACAAGTTTGCTAATACATCGATGAGAAATGGTAGCAACAATGACACTGGTAGTACCAGACACAGGTGGCAGTGGAATGGTGGCAGCAGCGGCTGCTGTGGCATTGGTAGTGGTATTTGGGGGGGGGCGGATTGCCACAACAGTTATGATGGCAGCAACGGTAACAATAGAAGTGGTTGTGATGCAGTAACAACCATTCTATAATAACATTGTAGTGCCTATAACAGTAGCAACTTTTCATTTTATTAAAATATTCTTGTGTGCCAGCTGGAATACAAATTGCAGGGCAGTGGTTAAGTGATTAAGCAAAGACGTGGCGTTTATTCAGACACAACAATGCAATGTTTCGACTAGTTAAAGTCATAACACGTTCATGTTCATACAACAATCCACCTGAATAACTGAATGAATCATTACAGATGTTTGTGTCTGAATAAAAGTCACATCTTTGTTTAAGTTGGTGCTGGGTGTTATTTCATTTTAACAAAGAAACACACAGCGCTCACACATTTCTCACAGTGCTCACACATTTCCCACAGCGCTCACACATTTCTCACAGCACTCACACATTTCTCACAGTGCTCACACATTTCTCACAGTGCTCACACATTTCTCACAGTGCTCACACATTTCTCACAGTGCTCACACATTTCCCACAGCGCTCACACATTTCTCACAGCACTCACACATTTGTCACAGTGCTCACACATTTCTCACAGCACTCACACATTTCTCACAGCGCTACTAAACTTCAACTTCTCCTGTGTTTATCTAGGTAGACTGTTGCATGAACACGATCTTATCTGGTCGACACGTTGCAAAAGTTTGTGATCAACTACCGTTTCTTTTCTACTAATCTGATTAATCATCACCTATTTGGATTCTGTTAAATAAATAATCAGTGCATAATGTTCTGAACTGCAGGCTGTACCAATATGAACAGGTGGTTTGTTTGTAAAAATTTACCACAGATGATGCCAGCAGTTGCTTAGTCGAAACGTTTGACATGATCTTTAACTATGTAAATTAAACGTCTTAATAAAGTTGTGGTGTTTTAAATAAGAATGTTTTAAGTACCTGTAATAAAAAATGTCATTATAAATATATACTTTGAGTAGATACATGGTGTTAACACTTACTACACGTAACTCCATTGCCACTGTAGCCACTTTTACAAGCACAAGTAAAGCCGTTCGGTGTATCCGTACAGGTAGCAAACTTGTGACAATTGTCTTTGTTTAGCTTACACTCATTTACTGAAAAAATAATTTTCGTTTTCTTATAGCTGTTAGTTGAGCTGACGCATTTTCAGTTATTTTATTCATAAGCACAAAAGTTACAAGTTTGTCTGTTTGAATAAACTGAATATTGTTAACGTTGTGTGTAATAGGTGAGAATCACAATAATAAATATCTTTCAGGTTATTCTTATCCTTTCTTGACACAAAAGCTAATATTTTAACCTCCTACGCAGAGAGTGTGTATTTCCTAATGTATAGGGCATTTTAAAATGAAAAGCTAGTCAGAAAAAAACGAAGTGATACGTTGCTCACTTGCTCGTAAGGGAAATAAAAAGGAATATAATAATAATTACAAGTAATAATAATAATTATAATAAATACTCCTCACACGTTTGAGCAACTTCCCGTTTCGCGTGACTGCCGTGCACAGAAGTGAAAATAATGAGCTTTTCATTCTGTCATATGTGTCCCTATTTGCATCATCTTCAAGCTACGAAGCATTTATGTGTTGAACTTCACAGCTGCTTACTAAAAGCTAAGCTACAGCCATTTTTCAAATAACCAAAAACCTATTACATAAGCTAGAACAATAACTTCACGGCGAAACAGATCATTTTATAGATTACTTCGTAAGCGACCAATAATAAATGAGTGCATAACACCTTTCACAGTTGGTATAATCATTAAGAATAACCAGGGCCTATTTCAGCCTAAGCGAGGCCCGGGGAAGTGGGGCGTGTGAGGCCCCATCGGGTTGGCGCCCAGAAAACTTTTAAACTGCTAGAACGCCGGAGAAGCATTTTCGAAGAGAAAATATGGAGATATACAGTTGTTATAGGAAAGACCTATTGAAAGAAAAACTGCTTTATTCTCAAGACCAGTCCTTAATGTGGTGAATAAATTTATAAATCGATGATTTTCGATATTTTGGTATAAGAGATGTCTGCCTCCCTGATTGCATGAATAAATTTACAGATCGTGCGATAAGAAACTCACCCAGCTGGAAAAGCCCGGATTTAATGAACTGTAAACAGCGTAGGTTGTCAGAACTAAAAATAGCGTTTACGTCAGGACACTCTAAGATGTTTAGGATAATTAGCTAACATTAAGTTGAGACGGATGTACCGTTCATAATGAGCGTTATGCACAAAATTGCTAGTAATTAACAAAACTCTGCGAGGTCATTGTTTTTTTAAGAAAGAACACGGATACGTTTTACGGGCGTATAATGACTGCGTCTTCAAAACTTGTCCCATAAATTTTGTTGCTTCATACGACGCAGAAATTGTGCAAGGTTACTGCAAGGTTACCTCAATGAAATATAAGCCCCGGGTTCGAATAACCCAGCGCTCGTTCCACCCGATCGTATTGGAGGAGACACGTGCTGTGTGTACGGTAAAACACACAGAAGGCGATTTGACAACAAGACAACTCCTGAAGTTCAGCGTAGACATCTTTCTGCGTTCCTAGGATAATCTGGGCACTGAGCCAACGAGAAATCTTGTATCAGCTATCGGAATTGACCAAATTGTACTAGGTACATTGGGTCAAATCCGCAGAGTTAAGTACTCTTAACATATTGGTAAAACTGAGAATTAACTGTGCATATCGTTAGTAGTTCGTATAAGTTCACATTGTACTATAGTGAGGATAAGTGTAAAGTATACACCTTAGGTGATAGGAATTAGGAATTGAAGAATTGTTCAGAGAGGTACTTTTGGGAAGCTAACAAAATAGTTGTGAGCGTCAAAAGCGCTTAAGGACTAAATCTTGTAAGATATACTTAAGCAGTAATTATTGTAAAGCAATAAAGCAATTCTCTTGGACATTTAACAATTGAGTTAATGTATGTTATCAGTGTTTAACTCAAGCAACACTACTTCCGATATACGAATCTGATTAGTTCGCTTTGAATTAACTATCGTCCATATTGCGGGGACGTAGCTAGGAAACTTGAGAGATATAGACCTTTTCTCACAACGCGAAGGTCAAGGTGAAGTTTAGATAAGACGATCATTGCTTACTAGACTGATATCCAAAGCTCTCGGAGTCAGGTGGAAGATTCACCTTATAGCATTTAGGAGTTAAGCGGACATATTAAATTCAATCTATACGATACATAGATTTAAGTCACCTTACACTATACGATCTAGATTAACAGAAACATTAGGCATTTGAATTTTAGAAGGTGATATTAATACTTGTCAATACTGGCAAACGGCGCGCGTGCGGCAAGAGAGAGAGAGAGAGAGAGAGAGAGAGAGAGAGAGAGAGAGAGAGAGAGAGAGAGAGAGAGAGAGAGAGAGAGAGAGAGAGAGAGAGAGAGAGAGAGAGAGAGAGAGAGAGAGAGAGAGAGAGAGAGGAGGCAGTATGTTCGCATAAAGCAAAAAAATGTTACCTTGGCACGAGGCCCCCTGGAGGGTGAGGCCCCGGAGAAGTATCCCCACTTCCCCCCCCCCCTTGAAATAGGCCCTGAGAATAACTAACAGATTGCGTGAGAGTTTGTGACTTTACAGCAAACTGCTGCTGTTTGAGAATGAATACCGTTCGGTTTGCAGTCGGCTTCACACCTGCTTTCTGAAGTCCAATAATTTCCTTTCACTACTCTCCAGCACGGTCTAAACATTCTGCAAGTCCGAGATCTGGAGTGGTAGTACCAGTATGGCTTCCCGCGTCTACATTGATTTCGCAGATTAGGTGTCCTTAGACACTGATTATCTGAAACAATAACAAATAAAAAGGCCTTTTGAAGAGCGTCAACACAATTTCCATCTTGAAACAACTTCCACAATGCCCCGAAAGAAAAAAGAGTTCCCTTTGAAGGATAGATATGTGGAAAAGGTACCATCTGTATCGTAAGCAATATCGCCTCAATGGCCGAACCATTATACTAGTATTACTGTCAATAGTGTATATTATACAGTGTTCTCTCACTTATCGCGGGTGTTCCGTTCCAGACCCACCCGCGATAAGTGAATTTCCGCGAAGTAGAGACGCAATACTTATTTTAGTAGTTATACATTATTTTAAATCTTTATAAACCCTCCCCACACTCTTATGCATAACCCTTTCCCGCATCTCATTTGGGCGCAAGAACTACATTTCGTTTTTAGTGTGCATTCATCCGCCGAATAAATACACTATTTACTGTAAATGGTAATTTTTATGATTTATAATATTCTTTTAATGTTAGAATTAATATTTTTAATATATTTTTATACATTTTGTGATTGTTTATGCAAAATTCTATATATTACTGTACCATACGTACTAATACGTACTTCAGACGGAGTACCACAGAAACCCGCGAAACAGCGAAAATACCGCGATAAATATTTTACATTAATATTTTCGAAAACCCGCGAAACAGCGAGTCTGCGGTAAAGGAACCGCGTATACCTAGATAATGACGTAGGCAAGAATTACATGTATACAAAAGTTATATAAAGTTTAACTAAATTTAAATAAACATTACTTCCTTTATTCCTCCTTAAATTAATGTTTCTTCTATATCCGGGTTGCAATACAACGACTCTGACCAAAATGATGAAAATCTGTAAAAATAAGGTACCTAGATATAAATTTTGATCTTTGACCCCAACAAAATGACTAAACTATGTTTTGAGAGGAGATACTATTTACTTATTTATTTATTGTTTAGTACTTTTAGTATCTAAATGTATATATTTTTGCTGAAATCAGCTTGATTCATACTAAGATTTTGAAGCTTGATGTGCTGGTGGTGCTTTGTTGTTGTTGTTGTTTTTGATGATGATGATGATGATGATGATGATGATGGTGATGATGATATTTAAAACTAAACTAAATGCGAGGCATCCAAAATAACCGGGAAATCATTTCTTAAAGAATGCTTTATTGTTTTAACTATTTTCGTTGATACTGTAGTTTCTACAATAGAAGGCGAAGAAATACAAGATGCGCAGCTTATTCGAAAATGTTATGATTAGTCAAAAGTTGCTTTTACAAAGTCCTGTTCGCTTTTTCTATAAAAAATGCTCCACTTGTTAGCAAAAACGTACTTAGTTTTGCAGCATCGGAACATAAATAGGTCTTTATCAAGCACGAAAACGACACAGAGAGGGCGTCCGTTTCTTACGCATCTACTTACCCAACTACGCACTTAGTCACCCCCCCCTCCCTCAAAAACATGAGTCGAACTGATGGACTAGTGTATAACATGCTTGGAGCCGTGTATGATAACCATGTATGTAATTGCGTTTAGTTTTGTTTAGATTTGCCTCGCCAAGAGATGAAAAAAGCCAAACACCGTGTAGAACCGGTGATTAATACTTATTAACGAAAATAAAAACGCCAAAAATTGACCAGCTTTCAAACGTTGTTATTGGTTTACAAATAATAATAAAACTTCCTTTCTCTCATTTTATCTATCATTCTCTTCTTCTTCTCCTCCTCCTTTTTCTGTAACGTTATACCGTCGATTTTTGTTTCTTTCCTACTTGCAAACGGTCAAGCTGTCCACTCATTACTTGGTCACTTCATCGATGATTTTTTTCTTCCTCCCTCTTCTTATTTATCTCTCTCTTTCACTTCCACCCTCTCTCTCTCTCTCTCTCTCTCGCTCCCTCTCTTTCTCTCATTTTTGTCCCATTGCGTACAAACCAAGTACTCAGTTTTCAGTCTACTTCAAGAACTAAAGTTGCATGATTAATGTTGTAAACTTTGAGCTAATTAGTGTACTACAGATAACCTCATTCGACTAACTAACTAACTAACTAACTAACTAACCAACGACCAGCCATTTTCACTTTCCCGAAAAACCCGCATTTTAATTTTTTACAAATTTTTTATTAAACTATGAAAATCTGAATGTGGCGGCTGTAAAAACGAGCCTTTAAAAAGAGTTTTTATACTAGAATTTGTGAATCTAGGTAGGAGGCAACTAAACGATCGCGAACAATTTTGTAGATGGACACGGAGAATAGTGGTATTTTAGTGTCATCTGCCTTTTCTAAATTAATTCGATTAGTTAGCTAAATTGTTAAAGAAACACAAAATTAATTTTTGACAATTTTATCATACAATAATACATTAGTTTAAACATAATTTACTATTAGTTTGGAGCAAACAGTTTGAACAACATGATTTAGGATCCTCACCACAACACATAATTACAAAAACATTTACAGTAAGAATTGACTGTACCTACATGAATTGACAGGTTTTACTACAAGATTACATTAGACATTAGTAACAAATGACGGTTAGAAAATATTAATGTACGAATATTTAAGACTGATGCATTTCATATCAGATAGGAACTACTGGAAGCGTTTAGTACGTAACATAAAGTCATATCTACATTGGAATATTTTACAGTTAACAACATAATTAAATTCATCTTTTCCAAACAAAAACAACTTCAACAGATCATTAGTTCCTAAGGCAGCTTTTTTAAGGTTTTCGGGCAGAAGTATTTCATTTAGTTTATCAAACATAACAACCCTAGTTTGTTGATACAATGGGCAGTGCAGTAAAAAGTGTTCAACAGACTTAGCTCGAAATCCACAATTACAATTCGGCAATACTGGATGACCGATATTATCTTTACAGCCTTTAGAGAAAAGGTCAAAGTTTAGCTGAGAAAATCCGATTCTCATGCGCGTATGGTAAACAGAAATTGAGGGTTTACTAAATGATAAAAATAATACAGTAATAAATAATACCGAAATACATTAGCTATCTCATCCTTATTAACTCAGCTTAAAAGTATAAATTGAAGTTTAAGGCACAAGTTTTGAAATCTGTGAAGATTAATTGCTTACCAGAATTTGCAAAATGGAAATCTTTCTCATGTTCTCTTTTCTTTACGTTTCTTCTTGCGTCTTGCTTAGGATATAGGCAGCTTGAAAGTGGCTCAAAGTAAATGTGTCGCAGCTTTTTAATCAGAAATTGCAAAGGCGTAAATGTTAACAATATAGTTATGCAAATATTGTTTTTATAATTATAATTATTCATATGGCAACTCGTTGTTCGAAAAAACACTTTTATGAAAGTTTAACCTCTAAATGATCTTGAAACTTGCAGCAAAAGCAAGAAGAATTTTTCTTAAGTTTGAACTAAGCAAACTGTTTTATTCAGTTAACTTCTTTTGAATAAAATGGGTTTATACAAGTGAAAGCCGCATTGTGTAAGCGTCTACAAAAGTTTAAATGGCTGAGAAGTTAACTAGAGTTCTGAATCTACTGAAACGTTCTCATTTATACAAATTATTTAAATGTACCAAACGAATTTAGCTTAGAAAGATTAGCTCTGAAAATTATTGAAATATGACGCAGTTTCTAGCAATTTAACCTGCATTCAAACATTGGCAGTGACGTCATCCTCAAATTGTTTACCAAACTTTAATCTGTATTCAATTAATTAAGAAATGCCAACAATTTATTATTTTTCTTTTAAAACTATATAAACTAACACAATCGCTTGTTTGTTAAAACATCACGCTTACTGTTTTTTTGGTGGAAAATGTTCTAGCTATTGGCTAGGTAGCTACCGAGTGTGCTGGCTGCAAGTTAAGCAGCGCTAGACCCAGAACGTAAATAGATACTGTCAGTTCAGTGTCTATAATCCTTAGATGTGATAGACATCTTCTTGCCTTGCATGGTTATCTGAGTAATAATTTTCAACGTTAACAGAATGAAAACCGTCTTTATTTCCTACACATTTATATAAAGCTTCTTGCGTGAACGTACCTTAATTTGTGGTGGTAACTGCAGCAGTTGTTTTGTACGTAGATAATAGTTCACAGGCGAGATTGATTTGAACAAATGCAGCTATTTATTGCCAAGCAAAAACGTAGCTGAATATAATTTACAGTTCACATTTTGCTGCAGTACGCATATTTTGCATAAAGAGCCACTGGTCGTCATCAGGTCAACATTTCTGACCTGCTAGGAAGATTCTTTTACTCCTCTGTCCAAACGTCATCTGTCCCTCATGTACGCAATAAGGTCTGGATTTCTGACCTGCTAGGAAGATTCTTTTACTCCTCTGTCCAAATGCCATCTGTCCCTCATGTACGCAATAAGGTCTGCATTTCTGACCTGCTAGGAAGATTCTCTTACTCCTTTGTAATGTCAGCCTAGGGCGTCGTAAAGTCTTGATAGGACTCTGACGTGTTTGTGTTTGCAACTTCACGTGAGAAATGCGCAGAAAAACTAGAAGTCTTGAATCAATTCTGCCGTGACTTTGATCTGGTAATCAGTAACATTAATGGCATTATTCATCACAGAGATCCTCTCCAGGTTGGTGATATGTCCATAAACCATTGTGAACAGCATATCTAATTAGGTTCTGTGAAAACGGCAGAAGAAAAAGCAAATTTAGCCTTGAGAGAATATTGTAGAGAGAAAGCTAAGCATAAACTTAATTATGAAGCCTTCTTTTCAAGCCCAGGTTCCGAACCTTATGGACTCCATGTACCCCTAATTTTTTTCACTATCTTCTAGTAAGCCTTCGCCCGCCATAATCAAAATGAAAAATCAACACTGATGTAATGTCATGAATAGTTTTATTATATATAGATTATACTCTTTGCTATAATCAAGCGCATTAAATGAAAGTTCAATGAAATGGCTGCTGTTGCATAACAGAAACTAACTTTTTGAATCGCGGTTCAGTTTTCGACAGACTGACTCTCATGTCTCCATGGATGTCAAGACGGTTTAGGGCTTTTGTCTTGATTGTCACCATCATTGAAAAGCTTGCTTCATGCAGGAAAAAGTTCACTGGAGGCTTTATATTAGTGGACAGGGGTCAAGACTTCGACCAAAAACCTTGAATTGTTGCCACAGTCGACAGAGATGTCTGAATCACCCGCTGATTATTATATAACACTACTTTTTTGAAACTTTCTAAGGTACCCTCAAGGGGTACTAGTACCCCAGGTTGGGAATCAAAGATATAAAGGAATCCCTCATGCCCGCTGTGGGTTAAGAAGTTGGTAATGATGAGTGCTCTTACGTCATCCATTTTGTACGGATGTGAAACGTGGCCAATTGAAAATTTGAAAATGGTGATAACAGTGTTCATGGATTGTCTCTCAGTTAGACGTGCTGCACGATAATTTCTCTTTACTTAAATTTGAGCTTCCATTATTATTAGCATGCGTAAAACTCCAACAATTAGATTTTACACTAAAGTCTTTAATAACCCTGACAAATATGCTCCTTTGTTATTTATATGTAACTTAGCGTCAGAATATTGTTGTCCTCTGGTTATTTACATAAACAATAGCATTGAAGAACCACGTGATCATGTAAAAATGATATTTCGAAACGTAAAGACTTAATATTTGCAAACAATCAAAGTAGTAAAATTAGTGTGTACCAACTATGCATTGTAATCCCGAACTTAAATCGCATAATGTTTACATGACACGATCTAGCATTAGTTAAAATAATGAGTTTTTCTCGACTAGGGTTCGTCTTTCTGTCCACAGTCTCCGCATTAAGACGGGTAAGTGATCGAGAACCCATAGACAAAACAAGATGCGTTTCTGTAATGATGAGAATTCGCTTGTTCAGTCCGAGTTTCATGTAAGTGCCCTCTATCGGCAACTATCTGGTTAGAATATACATTTATCAACTTTAACAGTTTGCAGTCAATTTTTAACCACAGTAAGGCTAATTCTGGCATTGAGGCAGTAGTAAAATATTCCCGCCTGTTTATAAAACTGTGATATATCATGAAGTACATTGATAATTGCACATTGTAATTTACTAGCTAATTAACTACTGATACTCCGAGATATTTGATATAAAATTACGTTACGCTTTTCTTTCAATTTAAATAGAACGACAAAAAATATCGATAGTCATTATTAAAATTCTTAAAATAAAAATTCCTAGCAACGTTCTAATAAAAGTGCAATTCCCTGACCTCCTCCTATGCAAGCTGAGCCTATTGCATATTTTCCGCCAGTTCTTTGCAGTTCATAGACTAAATTCGCCGTTATACGCGAACCGGAAGAGCCAACGGGATGCCCGACTGCAATGGCCCCACCGTTAACATTCGTTCTGTTCAGATCCAAACCCAGTTCTCTGTGAACAGCCAGAAACTGAGGCGCAAACGCTTCGTTGACTTCCACAACGTCAATGGCAGACAAACTCATGCCAGTTTTCTTTAGCAAACCCTGAATTGCTGGCACAGGTCCAATTCCCATTATGGTGGGATCACAACCGGAAACTGAGTAATTAACAAGTTTAGCCAGCGGTTTCAAGTTGTATTTCTTGACGCCTTCTTCGCCGGAAATGACTACCGCACCGGCTCCGTCAGACACGCCGGAGGCGTTACCCGCCGTGATGGTACCGTCTTTCTTGAAAACCGGTGGTAGCTTACCAAGAATGTCCATAGTGGTCTGCCTTGGATGTTCATCCACGTCAAAGACGGCGTCTCCTTTCTTTGTCTTCAACGTCACTGGAACGATCTCCTCTGCAAGTTTTCCACACTCCTGTGCAGCTTTCCATCTTTGCTGAGAGAGGTAAGCGAACTCGTCACATTGTTCTCGTGTGATGCTGTACAACTCTGCGAGATTCTCTGCTGTGATACCCATCGGTAGCTTTACGTACCGGTCCGTCAGGGTAGCCCACATGGTGCATTTTAGCTCCAGGTGCTGTCCAAACTTTGTGCCATATCGTGCGCCCCAGAGGGCGTAGGGTGCCATGCTCATATTCTCTGCACCTCCGGTAAGCACGATCTCTGACTCTCCTAACTGGATTTCCTGGGAACCTGTGATTATTGACTGAAATCCAGATCCACATAAGCGGTTGACAGTCAAAGCCGGAACGAGAACCGGTAGGCCACATTTCAGTCCAACATGTCTGGCTAAATATGGCGCACATTCAGACGAATGACCCACGTTTCCAATCACTACAGAATCGACGGCTTCTGGTAGCAAACCTGCTTGCTCTAGAGCAGCTTTCCCTGCTACAACGGCCAAGTCGGATGCAGTGATATCACGCAGCTTTCCACCATAGGCGCCAAAAGCTGTCCTTTTGGCTCCAACAATAAACACATTTTTCAACAAAGACATGCTTCTAGCTGTAGAATAAAGTCTATCTATACCGTATCAGTCATCTCAATGGTAAATCTTAACGCACGAACCTCGCGTACAAGTAACAGTTCAAAGTACACTGTGTCTCGCCATTTGATAACTAACCCCTAGATTTTAAAATGTGCTTTTGCTCTGCGAACGATATTTACAATCAACACAAGAGCAGATTTTTTTGTCAATTTTTTGACATATCATTTATTTCGTTCACACAAGTTACATAGCAAATAAAAGACAACTAGAAAATTAGAATAAACTTTGCAGTTTAAAAATAACATATAGTACTTTTAATTACAGAACATGGATGAATGACGAAGCGTATTAAACAAAAACTAAACGAATTATGAGTACAAAAATGTTAAAAAATGAAAAAAATGGCTGTAAAGAATCATGCGACTGGTAAAGCACAAAGGTTCATTGAGGATGTTGAAATGATACGCCTGCAGTAATAAATTATCAGCCAGCAAGTCAAGATCATTATTATACGTTTAATTTTTTTCGACTTCAGCCATTACAGTATTTTTGTATGTTTGCTTGTTTTTCGTTTATTTTGCTATGCACAAAGTCAGCAAAAATAAATTTTTTCCGTGAAATCCGCTTGTCATCAGCTGCATGAAGGGAAGAAATTTTAGAGTCAAAACGAAAAGCCTCAGCTGGAAATATTTGCTCTCTGTTGTTGTTGTGGCAGAATGGAAAAGGTTGTGTGAACTCAAAGCTTGTTTGTTATCATAGAACACTTGCATGCATGACGTTTCTTTACAGAGAAATGTGGTCGTCAGAAGGATACGACTGTGATTTATTTTTGCATACTTATGATCTTTTGTAATTCAGTTTTAACTCAGCCTCATCTAAGGTACTTTTTACATACACTTTTCACAGGCTTAACTTTTGCGATATAAGCTTTTAAATTTCGTTTGCAGTAACAAGAAATTATTTTGACGGCTTTAATATACACATATAACTTTATCTTTTTATGTTTATAAAAGTTATCATTGTGAACATGTTTATTTTTAATAATAGAAATGGAAATACCCGGGGAACCAAGCTTATTTTAGTAAAAGAAAAAACGCCTAAGAGAAGCATAGCCAGTTGGCCTATCGTTGTAACTTATCTTCCAAACAAAATACATTTATAATTCAGTTAAAGTCAAGTAAGAACAAAATACTTTTGCAATTCAGTTTAATTCATCTTCAGAACAAAATACTTTTGTAATTCAGTTTAATTCATCCTCAAAACAAAATACTTTTGTAATTTAGTTTAATTCATCCTCAGAACAAAATACTTTTGTAATTCAGTTTAATTCATCCTCAAAACAAAATACTTTTGTAATTCAGTTTAATTCATCCTCAGAACAAAATACTTTTGTAATTTAGTTTAACTCATAATCAGAACAAAATACTTTTGTAATTCAGTTTAATTCATCCTCAAAACAAAATACTTTTGTAATTTAGTTTAACTCATCATCAGAACAAAATATTTTGGTATTTTCGTTTAACTCATCCTCAGAAAAAATACTTTTATAATTCAGTTTAATTCATCCTCAAAACAAATTACTTTTGTAATTTAGTTTAACTCATCATCAGAACAAAATATTTTGGTATTTTCGTTTAACTCATCCTCAGAAAAAATACTTTTGTAATTCAGTTTAATTCATCCTCAGAACAAAATACTTTTGTAATTCAGTTTAGTTCATCCTCAGAACATAATACGTTTGCAGTTCAGTTTAACTCATCCTCAGAACAAAATAGTTTTGTAATTTAGTTTAACTCATCCTCAGAACAAAATACTTTTGCAATTCAGTTTAATTCATCCTCAAAACAAAATACTTTTGCAATTTAGTTTAACTCATCCTAAGAACTAAATACTTTTGTAATTCAGTTTAATTCATCCTCAAAACAAAATACTTTTGCAATTTAGTTTAACTCATCCTAAGAACAAAATACTTTTGTAATTTAGTTTAATTCATCTTCAGAACAAAATACTTTTGTAATTCAGTTTAACTCATCCTCAGAACAAAATATTTTTGTAATTCAGTTTAACTCATCCTCAGAACAAAATACTTTTGTAATTCAGTTTAGTTCATCCTCAGAACATAATACTTTTGCAATTTAGTTTAACTCATCCTCAGAACAAAATATTTTGGTAATTTCGTTTAACTCATCCTCAGAAAAAATACTTTTGTAATTCAGTTTAATTCATCCTCAGAACAAAATACTTTTGTAATTCAGTTTAGTTCATCCTCAGAACATAATACGTTTGTAATTCAGTTTAATTCATCCTCAGAACACAATACTTTTGTAATTTAGTTTAACTCATACTCAGAACAAAATACTTTTGTAATTCAGTTTAATTCATCCTCAAAACAAAATACTTTTGTAATTTCGTTTAACTCATCCTCAGAACAAAATACTTTTGCAATTCAGTTTAACTCATCCTCAGAACAAAATATTTTGGTAATTTCGTTTAACTCATCCTCAGAAAAAATACTTTTGTAATTCAGTTTAATTCATCCTCAGAACAAAATACTTTTGTAATTCAGTTTAATTCATCCTCAGAACAAAATACTTTTGTAATTCAGTTTAATTCATCCTCAGAACAAAATACTTGGCGGACTCAGAAAATGGCGGACACATAAAACACCTGCTGTAAATTTTAGCAAAGTGACACTCAGTTTTCCCGCGTTTGTTACTTTTTTTGACTTGTTGCTTTGGAACTTCAGTATCTTTGAAAAAATATGCAGAAATGACTTCAAATTTTTGGTGCTTATACGCAAGTGTCTGTAACAACAGTTGTAATAATTTTTAATTGTTTTTTATTTTATTTTTATACTACGTTTATAGCTTCGACACATTTTTCCGCCGCATGAGTATACATGTGTTTGTGTTACCAAGAACACGGTATTTGCTTACATTGATTTTGTAAATTGAACTAACAGGGGAATCACTCGGGCAGAAGCCCAGCAAGCAGGAGTAGTACTCATTCAGCAAGAAAATGTGGCGGACTTGGACTCTCTCAAATATCACCCACTAGTGCAGAATGCAACCCAAACTCGCTATTAAGCATTTAAGCTCAGTTCATCTGTTCAGTCAGGTTATAGAAAAGTGATTTGTGTGAGACTTTTTATAACGTGTTTGGCCAAAGTCTATGATTCAGCAAGAAATTAGATCATCATACGGTTTAGGGTTAGAGTTAGGGTTGGGGTTGGGTTAGGGTTAGAGTTAGGGTTGGGCTTAATGTTAGGATTAGGGTTAGAGTTAGGGTTGGGGTTGGGTTAGGGTTTGGATTAAGGTTAGGATTAGGGTTAGAGTTAGGGTTGGCATTACGGTTAAGGCTAACGTTACGGGTTGGTGTTGTCTTAGGGTTACGGTTGGCATTAGGATTAGTGTTAGGGTTAGGGTTGGGTTAGGGTTAAGGTTAGGGTTAGGATTAAGGTTAGGGTTAGGATTAAGGTTAGGGTTAAGGTTAGGATTAGGGTTAAGGTTAGGATTAGGGTTAAGGTTAGGGTTAGGCTTAAGGTTAGGGTTAGGGCTGGGTTAAGATTAGGGTTGGGTTAAGGTTAGGATTAGCGTTAGGGTTAGGGTTAGGGTTAAGGTTTAATTTAGGGTTAGGGTTAGGGTTAGGATTAGGGTTTGGGTTAGGGTACTTAAATTTTGTAGCAATTTAAACTCCTTCTGCGTGTTTTATAAACAAACACAACAAAGTAAACTTCTACTTCTGGTAGGTGTTCTATGTAGGCTGAACACATTTCGCTACTTCATTTTAATTATATTCTCTAACTATGCACTAAAAACAGGCTTGCTACTCTGGTCTCTGGGCATATCTGTCACACTTCATCCTAGATAGTGGATGACAAACTATGTATATATTATCTACAAAATATACTTGAGACAATGGTAATTATTAATTATCAATGCAATTAGCTGGAGTTAGAACCAGGGGCGTAGCCAGGGTCTAAGGTTAGTTAGAGCACGTGACACGTACGAAACAAATTTTAACACATTTATTACAGTTTTAATTTTGTGTTTAAAATCAAAGCATGAAGAAGATACAGTTTTAAAGAAAGTAAATAAATAAAGTAATGACTTTACAGGATTCTTCTAAAGCCTTCTAGTTTTATCGCACAATACCCTTGCTCCCCTCTCAGCTACACCACTGGTTAGGAAATTACGAGAAATAAGGAAAAAGTTTCGTATTCTTGAATCTGTTTCTGTTATTTGATCGATAATGCTTGTCCATAACAACAGGTTTGACTACTCTACGTGTATCACCTGAAATATAGACAAAAAATATAATTAATAATATTAACTGAAGATGGCGATGATGATGACGATGACGACGATGATAATGATGGATGATGATAATGATGATGATGATGACGATGACAATGACGGCAGTAAGTGCGGTTAGACTCTGGCCTTTCTCATTGTTCAGTTTTGATGCACTCGATAGTTCTGTGCCGTAATTGGTACCTGTGCTGTATTGTTATACGTACGCCTATAACTATAAACTTTCTTACAAACAAAACCAAACGCTATACCGCTCTCTTAACTACTATAATCTTAATGTCAGGATTATTATTAATAAAGTTATAAACCAACAATTAATAAAGTTTTGATATCAAGCTTCGAAAACCAGGACGTGTGAGAAAGTTGAAAAGTAGCCTGGATTTAATAATCTTGCATTAACATTTCAATAATTAATTAACCGTCCGTGAAATTTTGAGCTTAAACTTAATCTATTTAAAAAAAATAAGTCAAATTAGTTAAAATCACTATTTTGTGAGCGATCTGTCATAGGAAGTGGTGAACTGCCCATCTATATGTGATGAACTTTCTATTATTAAAACTCTATAGAACGATATATGTGTTGCATTTTTAATGAGAAAACTGTCCTTTGACTTTGAACTATCGACTGAATATAAAGGACTATCTTTTGACCTTGAATTACTAACTGAAGGTCAACAACTGATCTTTGACCTTGTATAGCAACTGAAAGTCAGTTTTAAAATACTGTGCAGCTAGTTTGTGGAAAGACAAGTTACGAATGGCCGAATTGCTGAAATGACACGGTTCAGAAATGATGGAAAGAATAAAAATGCAGAATTCCAAAACACTTGATCTTGAAGTAGGCTAGTTCTACATAAATACCATAACAAGGGCAGGCCACAAAGAGAGCATTCCTAGGAGAGGACTTCAAATGGGCCGTGTTATTTACAAATTTTATGATTACGGCATCCTTCCGAAAACTTGCTTGCAACTGCCAGTTCGTGTCCGTGCACGTATAAAGATTGACATCATAAAACAAAATTATAAATCAAAACAATTGTGAATGGTGTCAAACAGTTAGAAGAACATCACGAATGTAAAAACTATGAATGAGTCTTACCAAGCAGACCTGGTTCTCCTTGTGGTCCTGGTGCTCCTACGGCTCCTGGATGTCCTGGATGTCCTGCCGATCCTGGAGTTCCATCTTGACCAGGAGAACCAGGATCACCTTTCATTCCTTTCATTCCAAATCCGGGTTCGCCTGGGTCTCCCTTTGGTCCTGGCTCACCCGTTGCACCATCCTTTCCATCTTCTCCAGGAATACCATCAACACCAGGCCAACCATCCAATCCTGGGTTTCCTGGATGTCCTTCTGGACCTGGGTGTCCCTTTTCTCCACGTTCTCCTTCTCGGCCATCTCTGCCGGGTAGGCCAGGTTGCCCAGGATCACCATCTTGCCCAGGATTTCCAGGAACACCTGGTCCGCCAGCAGGCCCTGGAACACCTGGGGGGCCTGGTGCACCAGTATCACCAATTGCACCAGGTGTACCATCTGCACCATCTCGGCCATCTCTTCCTGGTTGCCCTGGGTCACCTGGGTTACCATCTGTACCATCTTGCCCATCTTGACCTGGTGGTCCAGGATCACCTTTTTCACCAGAAGGACCTTTACCTTCTCCTGAATCGCCAGGATCACCCTTTTCTCCAGGCGGTCCTGGTGGGCCAGGTAGACCAGGTGGACATACAGGGCATACTCCAGATGGACCAGGTGGTCCAGAGGGCCCTGGCACACCAATTCCGGTAGGCCCCGATGGACCTGATGGCCCTGATGGACCAGAGGGGCCTTCGGGACCCGGAGCTCCTGAAGGTCCCGGAGGTCCTGATGGCCCTGGAGGACCTGGAGTATCTAGTACAATAAAAGCTACACGTTGAAAGCTTTAATATAAAAGTTCGTTAAACATTCAATCAAATATAAAAAAAAAGAACAGCACTTGGAAAGAAAAAATTCACAGTGCCCTTAAAACAAGTTGTATTATTAGCAGGTTTCTGTCGTTCAGTGGCGGCTCGTAGCTAAAATTGGTGGGGGTGATTCAAATTTAAAAGATTTTTAGCCATTGTTTTAATACTGTGTAAAACGAAACAAACATTATGTAATTATAATGTTGTAATTGTCGTTCAGTGGCGGCTCGTAGCTAAATTGGTGGCGGTGACGCAAAATTAAAAGATTTTTAGCCATTGTTTTAATACTGTGTAAAACGAAACAAACATTATGTAATTATAATGTTGTAATTGTAATTTTAAACAAACAAACTAATTTAAACATAACCTTGATAAACTCCTAAACAAAAAGTATTGTTTTCTTACGAATAGCCTAAATTGTTCAAGAATATGCCGATACACGGCTTTTAAGCACGTGACAACTGATACTGCAGTGAGCAACAGTACCTTTTCTACCTAATGTACAGCATCTTATCTCAGACATGTGAACCTGGCCGCATGCGCACAACAGCCAAACACCGCGCTGCTTGAGCTGTGAAGCAAATTATACTTCCCTCGCGTGCTCCGGTTCTGCACAAGTATTAAAAAAGAACTAAAGAAAAAAGACTTATTATATTGAATATTGTCGCTCATAACGAGTGAAAACTGGGGGTGCTGCAGTACAACAGTACCTATACATGAGCTGCCACTAGGTAAAGCATTTCTCATTGTAATCTCAGTAAGCGATAACATATAGGATAAGAAAACGTGGCAGTTGTAATCATAGAACTAGTTGATAATGTTTCTGACGTGGCCAGAGACTGAAGATTTTGCAAACAATAGTTGTACAATTCAGCCTTATACACGAGCCGCCACTGCTGTCCTGCCACCGTGACCTTTAACCTTTTGTGCTAATCCACGCGTTTTTAATTTCCGCGTTTTAAATGCAAAACGTCTCGGTCTCGTTTCGAATACCATTCGGATTCGGGCCCTAAATCACATGTAAATTTTAATTAATAAAATATAACATATCAAATAACCTTCTGATTGGACAGCAGTAATAGCAAAGATTATCAGCACGGCCAAGAAAACGAAACATTCAGCAGGTGCTGCCATCTGTGGTTAGTTTGTCTAGCCTAGAAGAAAAAAACCAAATCAGGGAGAGTTCAATAATCATTTCAGTAACATAATTTTATTATATAGGCCTATTTATAAATTCAAGACTAATCGTCACTGACTCATTAAAATACGTTAGCTGACAACACAGTGTCATCTATCAATAACCCTTTTTACAGTTCCAGCGATTGATGATGATCGTTAAAAGGTCAAAGGTTAACTGCACCAGACAACGCATTGGAGTGCACTAGTCATAGCCTCGCAGCCTATGCTACTGTAATAGTAACGATTTTAATAGCTAGCTAGAACTTTACGTAGTTCATTTTTTCTTGTTCCAAAGCAAGATCCTGCTAGTAAATCACTCTACATTCACAGACTGAGCGCATAATTAAGTAAAGTGCACGTAAAACAACTGACTTTACTGAACTGATGCGATAGACGGGCGTTTGCTTTACCCACATGTTACTGATGACGGTTGTAGCTAAGGCGCGTTGCTGTGGTGCACTTAACCTTTGAATTGCAGGAACTGCGCGTGCGCAACCTTTGAAGTGCAGGAACTGCGCGTGCGTGCAACGAAACTGTGAAAACGCTTATTATTAATAATAACTAATGAGAACGACGCAATAACTATTTATAGTTCCACTTAACAATACAATTAATGTTTGTTGTAGGAAAACAGTAAATATCTAGCCTACTCTTCCCACATGCAGCAGCTTACTTTTGGGTCTGTTGTTTTGTAGTGCAAAAGTTTTGTACCTAGTAAAAAAGAAAAATATCTGGGTCATATTTTATTAGAAGACAATAGAGATGATTTAGGCATATTACGACAACGTTCAATTTACTATGGCAGAGCAAATAGATTACTCATGAAATTTACTCACTGTTCAGTTAACGTGAAGATATAATTGTTTAATACTCACTGCAATACTTTTATTGTATATCCACTTGGAGACATTTTTATTCTTACAATCTTAGTAAACTCAAGGTTGCATATAATGTATCAACACGGAAGCTGTTTAACTTTTCATATGATATGAGCGCCAGATATATTTCTGCTAGACTTAATACTATTTATTTTGATGTGATTCACAGAATGTGCATACAGTTTATATGTCAGGCTGAATAAGAGTGAAAATTTTATATGCAACAGCATTTTAAACAGTGATGTAAACTTTACTACTGTAGTTAGAAGATATTCGCGCAGTATGTTATATCGTTAATTGTTATTTGTGTTATTATTGGGTGTCATGATTTATTGTATTATTTGTATTAATTTGTGATGTGTATATGAACTTTGTAAAGTTTGAAATAACATATTAAATCAAAATCAAAATTAAGCCACAAGAACTTGAATGTTGTGAGATTTTACTCAAGACGATACACAAGATTACTAATCACAATTTGTGTCCGCATAAACAACGCAGTTGGTGAATTAAGAAAATACTATTACTGCTCCAAAATTTTGGTAGTTTTTGGGCTGTTAGCAGCTGCTCTTCGATTGCCGAGAGAATCTATTGAACGTCGCAAAATAGTCACGGTGGTACGTCCACAGAATTTCTTAAATTAAAAAAATTTTACGGCTATATAAGATTTTTTAGCAATAAACTAAGAAACACGTCAACTCTCGTTTGTTTGGGCAATAATGAGTTTTAAACTAGTGAACTTACCTGAGGAAATAGCTTCTAGCAACCGCAAAATGGTCTAAAATGCAGTAAAATGCATGTGAGGCCGAGACGTTCTGTCGTTTAGCTGTGTCTGGTGGGAAAAATTAGCACACATGCAAACATATTAAATTTTGTATGAACAATGGATGGGCTGTAAACTTAACAGTCTCAAATCAGTTTAATGTTTCACTATCCACATTTTGCTGGATAGATAATCTTGACACTAAATAAATTAAGCTTAAGTAATGGGTCATCAGCATTGCAGTGTATTACGAACTTGATTTTAAGATATATGACTACTACAATAGAATACAATCAATATTACCTAGGTAAATGTAGGTAAAATATAGTTATTAAAGGAGAACTTTTAACGTTTGAGGAAGTTTATGTACCAGTTAGATCTCATTTGAGGTCTCCAAAATGTGCTGAAATACGGGAAAATATGTTGGTAGTTTCGCCCGGACCCCGCCGGGGGAACTTCGCTCCCCCAAACCGCCTAGCTGCTTGTGCGACAAATTTTTTAAACTCTGGCGGCGCCCGTGAAAACAGTTAATAAACGACGTTTCTAATGATGATTAGCCTAAAGACTTTTGCAGCTCTTGCTGTCAACTTCTAGGCAAAACAAGTGCAGCAACTTTTTAGGCAGGGTTACCAACCTCGGTTTGACGGATCTCTCATAAACTCGTCCTGTTATTTGGTTAGACTTATTTTATTTTGATAAAAATAAAGTTTTATGATTTTTTTTCTAGCCAAAAATGATGACAGACAGCTTACCTCGTATTTTGTTATGATTACTGGAATTTGGTCATACTCTAGAGATCCGAGATTGCATTTAATGTACAACTACTTTGTGTATTGATAACTATTAAAGGACAAGAAAAAAGGGGAACCTAAATCAGGTTTCAGAAAAATCGCCTTAAACTATTATTTTACTTTATAGTAATTTTTGGTGTACATCGTAAATCGTTGAAAGGAATTTTCGTTTGTTTTCATTTTAAATCTCCCGCAATACTGTTTAGATGGTGCTATTACATGACGTCATATACGCACAACGTAAATCAGGGGAAGAAAAGGAAATGTTAAATTAATTCTACATTACTTAGCGTTTGGCTTACCTGCTTGAAGGACTTATGTAACTAGAAAATAGAAAAAAAATATTATTTATTTAAAAGGTTTTCACCAATTGGTGAAATGTCACTGACTCACCCTCCAGGGTGCGCCATTCGCTAACCAAAAACGTATTTTAATCTTATTGACAAGATACAGTCATTTAAAATTTTATTTAGTTAGTGACGTGTGCGCTACGAATGCCCTGATTACAACTTTTCAAGAGAATTTCTTTTACTTTATGTAAGTAAAAGGTTTTTTGCGCTTGCCACCTTTTAACGTTTGAAAATTTGTATCACTTACATGCTGTCTTGTTGCATATAGGGTGTGCGTTATTAGCAAGGATAGTGCGCAAGGCTGTATAAAACTAGCAAATTTAAACTCTGGCGATGACGTTAGGCGCATCCATTTTAACGGCAAACCGTTTGAAACAAGTTTAGATAACATGCCGAAAGTTTGGAAAAGTAATCATAGCATTCGTAGCGCATTCTTCACTAACTAAGCAAAAATATAAATTACTGTATCTTGTGGATAAAGTAATATGTTTAATTACGTAATAATAACTAAAAATACGTTTTTTGGTGAGTCAGTGGTTCACACTAGGAAGATCAGTTAGTGACATTTTGCCAGGTGGCGCGAATATTTTAAATTACTAAGAATTTTCTTTTGTAATGACTCATTTGTTTAATTTAGATACTCAAGTCTTTCAAGCAGGTATATTCGTTCTCAAATAGAGTAGTCCCTATCAGGAATGATCTTAATTATGACGTGTACACAAGTATTCGTTCTCAAATAGAGTAGTCTGTAACGACCAGCTTAGCATATATCTTTGTATTTGTAACTAGATTTAGTTATTACTAACTTAACTTCGTTGTAGAACGAGATATGTTTTTCTAGCCAATGTAAACTTTACGGTAGTATACGTAATTTAGTTTAGGCTGTATAAAATTGTTGTTTATAGCTGTTCAATGTATAAACCAGGTGTTACACTTTAGTTATGCGCATAGGTCAAATCTAGGGTAAACTCGTCGAACGGATATGCAAATACGGGTTATCCTGCTATAGTGTTATTGAAGCCAGACTATTAGACAACCGGCTTTAGAGGTCTTTTCACACAGATGTGTAGGGAACGACGTGGCTCTTGGCAAGAGTGACTTGTGGGCAGATATAATGCTGGACAGTTTTTTTAACATATGTTTTGCCTCTTTGCATATAAATCGTGCAACTTTAGCTGGCTCTACCTAACGCTAATGTTTAGTGAATGTTCCAACTACGTGTTAGTGACTATTTGGGCAGTTCTAGTATTAAGCCCTGTTCACCATTTGTTTACATCGAGTTACATTGTGACATCTGACGCGATAACCAAACTACCGGGCTACCAACGCAGAACGCTTCCGGGAATGACTCCCATCTGCTTATGACTTCGCAGTTCAGCTATGCTCTAAACACCCGGGTGTTGCACACCGATGTTGTGGATCCGCCACCTTCGTCGTCGTGCTACCGCCGATAAGTATTGCTGACGTATACTTTCATTGATGCAGAGACTGTAAGTGATAAATTCTCGTTTCTTTTGTTTAACTACTAGGCCACAGCCTGTTGCTTCCTTTTGTACAACGATACTTGCTTCGACTGGCAGTGGCTGGTAAAACTAAGACTCAGTTGGAAGTGCTGATAGCTTACATTACAACCTCGTGTGGATGAAGCCTTACTTTATAGACTTACTATTAACAAGTATTGGTGAACTATTAGATTATTTTCTTTCGTTAGCCAAAAGTAATTTTTGAGTATTGTTTGTAGCATCTGAAAGTATTTCCAGCCTGTAAATTTTGAGTTGTGTAGCAACACATTTATTGAACTGGTACCCGGGTACAAATTAACTGCTGTCATTTGGTTTGAACTAATTTTATATAATCAACATTTATGAATATTAAAGGCTTATCTTATCATAAAAACTGCATAAAATTAGTTTCACGTTTTGTGTTCAAGAAATATATTGAGTAAAAACTGAGTAGTATGACACACGCTACCAAACAATAAGAGCGCTGATTGCTCATACTTGATTGTGAGATCCGCCCCACATTACATAGTCCCTATCAGGAATGATCTTAATTATGACGTGTACACAAATATTCGTTCTCAAATAGAGTAGTCCCTATCAGGAATGATCTTAATTATGACGTGTACACAAATATTCGTTCTCAAATAGAGTAGTCCCTATCAGGAATGATCTTAATTATGACGTGTACACAAATATTCGTTCTCAAATAGAGTAGTCCCTATCAGGAATTATCTTAATTATGACGTGTACACGAGTATTCGTTCTCAAATAGAGCAGTCCCTATCAGGAATGATCTTAATTATGACGTGTACACCAGTATTCGTTCTCAAATAGAGTAGTCCCTATCAGGAATGATCTTAATTATGACGTGTACACAAATATTCGTTCTCAAATAGAGTAGTCCCTATTAGGAATGATCTTAATTATGACCTGGTTAATGCAACAAACGTTGCCATTTTCAACAGTAAACTAACAAAATGCAATTTTTTAAGCTTTTGCCATTTTAATAGTTTAATGTAAGCCATTTTTTCTTTACTGTATGTAGTGCTTCTCCGTTTTAAGTTTCTTTTAAGGTTTTTACGTTTTTTTCTCGTTTAATGATGAAGTTTTTACTGCGCATGCGTTTTCTACAACTGTGATTGTAAATATATATCACAAATTACTTTGTATTACAATCTACGATTTGTTAAATGTAAGTATGATAATTACAACAAATGTGACTATTTAAAAATTAAAAGATTCATATGTAAGAAAGCTAGAGAGCTTACGTAGGCTCAAAGACTCACTCTTTCATTTGTCAAAGATGTTTTAAATGACTTAACCAGAAGTGAATTTTCCTTTTTAGACAATCTGCAATTTATCGTCATTCTACAATATTTATGTCGTGAATAATTGTAAAATCAAACTCAACATCGTATACGTATGTTAGTTAATGGCACATTTTATTTGTGTGAATGTGTAGGTTTTTTTGACTACTAACCGACATTGTTTACGCAGCTATTTTATTTACACAGCTAACCGAATGCATGCATTGCATTTACAATAATTCGAAGTAAATCGTACATATATTGTATTATATGGCTAGCATAAGTGCAATGTGTCTCCTGCCATTTTCTTAAATAAAAAACGTTACTATGGCAGAACAAACAAACTTGCTTAGACTACGTCACGTGACAATTCTTTTAGTTACTTACTATCGTAAACACTCCATTAAAAACATTTAGATGACAAGAATTTATACCTTTCTGATAAAATCTGATGTCACTTATTTTCTTCACACACTCAAATCATGCAGATCAACAATGCCACTACAGGACGGTCACAGCAGGCTTACACGAATATTCACAGAGACTTGGTGTTCAAGTTTTTGACCAAGTATGACTGGGTCGGTGCTCCATATATTCACCTCAGGAACAAGTTCACATTTTGTAAAAAATGGGAGATTTTACACTCCGTGCTCAGGTCATTGCTCGCAATTGTACCCAAATGGTTCAATAATGACAGAAAAACAATAACGACAGTTTTAAACACAATTTCTTCTACGAAGTGTCCAACTGTAATTAGGCTGGTAGATCCACCTGTATATGAGATCATAAGAGCGGTTTTTTAAAGTTAATCCGTTGTTTATTTTATTAATTTATTTTTATTTGTTATAGTATCGAAAATACCAAGATAGTTTTCAAACATCTTGTTTTTATTAATTTATTTTTACTTGTTATAGTATCGAAAATACCAACATAGTTTCCAAACATCTTGTTTTTATTAATTTATTTTTATTTGTTATAGTATCGAAAATACCAAGATAGTTTCCAAACATCTTGTTTTTATTAATTTATTTTTATTTGTTATAGTATCGAAAATACCAAGATAGTTTCCAAACATCTTGTTTTTATTAATTTATTTTTATTTTTTATAGTATCGAAAATACCAACATAGTTTCCAAACATCTTGTTTTTATTAACTTATTTTTATTTGTCATAGTATCGAAAATACCAAGATAGTTTCCAAACATCTTGGTTTTATTAATTTATTTTTATTTGTTGTAGTATCGAAAATACGAAGATAGTTTCCAAACATCTTGTTTTTATTAATTTATTTTTATTTGTTATAGTATCGAAAATACCAAGATAGTTTCCAAACATCTTGTTTTTATTAATTTCTTTTTACTTGTTATAGTATCGAAAATACCAAAATAGTTTCCAAACATCTTGTTTTTATTAACTTATTTTTATTTGTCATAGTATCGAAAATACCAAGATAGTTTCCAAACATCTTGTTTTTTTAATTTATTTTTATTTGTTGTAGTATCGAAAATACGAAGATAGTTTCCAAACATCTTGTTTTTATAATTTTTTATACAACTAACTTTGATATTCGACCTCCACCTCAAGAATGGATTAACTAATTTCTGCCTAGGAAGCACCTTAAGCAAGTTTTTGTTTTAAAAGATTGATGATGCCGGAAAAACGTTTCAGACACTTGAGCATAAACGGTTTATTTTTTTCTAGGACGATGTGTTGTAGGCACACAGTAGGACAGCTTTCTGAAACTGAAGTTACGTAACAGTGTTAGGTAATGCTCTAAAAAAGTAAATGTTTTAAAAAAAATTGTTAAATTATAACCTTGGACAAATGCATTTTAATGTGTGCTCATAAAATTACATGTACTTACTATATCATAGTACTTAATAGAAACCAATGACATTAGTTTAAATTTGAAGTCTCTCACCTATTATTCACTCCTTCTTTAAAAGAAAGGGCAACTCACTCAGTATGTTGAATTTATTGTTATCTGTTAAACTTAGAAAAATATAACAACGGAATTTGCAAAAAAACTGTCTATAAAGCATAAATTTAAAATGTACTACCACTTTACAGATATTTTCACGTAACCGACGACTTCGTGACTTTTCGTAAGCGAGTCGCGGCTTTCCGTAAGCGCGCGATGCTTAACAAACTATTCAAATTTCTGCAGCTTCCTAATGTTCACGCAAAAATATTACAAAATTCTCTACCTATTTTTTTTGTAAAAACTTATTTTACTTTTGAGTAAGACATACTTTTATTCAAGACTGCCATTTTCAATGCCCATTTTTCTTCCAATGACGTCATGGGCATTGAAAATGGGAGCGTCCAACCTAGAATAAAGCTGGCCACTTGTGGACGACGGTCAGTCTCATCCTCCCCGTTCCTCTATTGTGGAACAAAACACCAATTAACATACGGCAGTCAGAATCACTATTTATTTCTAAAAGAAGTCTCAAAATCTTTTTATTCCAAAAAGCTTTTAACCTTTAACTATATAAGGAAATTAATTTAAAGGAAGACAAGATGATTTTTCATATATTGCCCCATTTTCAAATCCGATAACAATATTCTTGCCTTGTAGAAATGTCCAGAACTTTCTATTTCTAGATTATTCCTTGGCACTGATATATAAAGCGGAGCTGGCCGCTGGAGTTTATTCTCTTGTATCCTCGTATTCTCAGATACGCTTTCTCGCTTTCGCGTTTCTAGATTATCACATTAACTGTAAACATTTCGCGTTCCTTCATACTTTTGTGTTGTAGAATTCTCGTATAATAAACTAGTTTAATTTGATGACGTGTTTTCTGGTTTTTTCTACGAGCCTTCCGAGAGAAACAAAACACAACACAAGCACAAATGCCAGATGGCGGGCTGGGGCGGGAGGGGGTCACAACAGCATATTGACTATTGGAACAGGTCCTCCAAACCTATTCAAATCTTCTAGTACCGGATTACGAAAGCAACAGAAAGTTTCATATTCGAAAAAGTCATAAATTAAAAGCAACAAGAAGGTCTTCAGTTTTATGCTAACACTTGCCACCGATCTCTTGTTTATCATTTTTTTATTACTCTCTTTTTTAGTAATTTAATTCTCGCATATTAAGTGTAGTTCACACTAACCGAATAACCGATAACACTGGGCGGAATCATCTTACTGATATGTAAGACGTGTTTCCAAAAGTTGTTTCCTCATTTCTACTCAAATCGTGTAGTGCCGATATGGAATTCCTTACCGTCACATATAAATGAACATCCTTTGGTCACTACTATGAATGCCAAATTATTTCGGAAACACGTTTGTAGCTGCAGACGTAGCAATGCACTTGAAGGCAGATCAGTGTAGGTGCAGGTGCAGTAACGTAGCTGCAGACGTAGCAATGCAGCTGCAGGCATAGTAGTGTAGTTGCAGACGAGGCAGTGTAGTTGCAGGCGTAGCAGTGTTGTTGCAGGCATAGTAGTGTAGTTGCAGACGAGGCAGTGTAGCTGCAGACGTAGCAATGCAGCTGCAGACATAGTAGTGTAGTTGCAGACGAGGCAGTGTAGCTGCAGACATAGCAATGCAGCTGCAGGCATAGTAGTTATTGTGAACTACGCACAAGCAGCCATTACTGATAAACATAATTTATTCACCAGACATCACAATTAGATAAATACATAACAATCTTCCCCTCTAGATATAAACTAGCATCAAAATAAACTTAACACATTTAGGAAAATCAACAAAAGATAGTTTTTGAAATGTGCAATACAACTTCAATGCACAACGAATACACCACTGTGAACTTACACAGAATTAGGTATTATTTAACTTGTTTGATTCTCTCTCAAACCATTTAAATTTACGCAGTTAAGTAATTTGGGGAAACCCATCAAACAGCCAGAGTAACATGTACTGAATTATCAAAATAATTGAACATAACTATAATGAATTGCGACAACTAAAATACGTAAGCAACAAGTAGACCTAAGTACGTGTAATATAACTCTAATTAGGTATAGTATACCAAAAGAAATCTTCAATCAGAATAACTATTATAAGCTATAATGACAATTAGCCAGTGAAAATACAAACACCAATTTGTATGTGCAGTAATACAGAAATTCAAAATCAGTACTAGATTATTTCAATTAAGGTACCAATTTGCAAACAAATCACACAGACTCAATCAAGCTATCAGGAGCCTTCCAGATTCTACTGGATCGACTAACAGGTTCTATGGGTGGTTTAAGCAATACAGTTACTGGATGATTTTTTTTCAAAAATTGAAGGTTTGTCTACAGTCGGTAAATCACCATCATAATTTTTAACTGATTCAGCAATGGAACTTGAATCTTTTACAGGCAATGTTTCAGATTCAGCCACAGGCTGACTAACTGGAATTCTGATCACATCATCTGTAGACCCATCCAATTTTACACAATCATCATCATTAACAAATTCTCCACTTTTCAGCATATGATTTACATGTACATGCTTAACCTGATAACCAATCTTAACTCTGTACCTAACAACACCAATTCTCTTTACAACTTTGCCAATGTCCCACTTAAGCACACCTCCACGGTGATTCCTCACCCTAACTGTCTCACCTACAGAGAATTCACAAACAGTTTTATCATGATCAACTGTTTTCTCCTGCTTACTAACCACTTCCTCTCTTAAACCTGGTTTTAACATACTAAATCTAATTCTAGGCATTCTCTGCAACATAAGTTCTGCTGGACTACGTCCAGTTGTACTATGTGGAGTATTCCTATAAGTAAGTAAAAAGTTATTCAGCATTTTACAAATAGTCATGTAAGGTATATTCTTAGCTTCCATCATGTATTTAGTTAAAGCTAATTTTGCAGTTTGAACATTACACTCAGCAGCACCATGTTTTACACCATTTGATCTCAAGAAGTTCTCAAACTGTTCAGATACCAGTTGAGGCCCATTGTCAGATACTAACTCAACAGGTAGCCCAAAAGAAGCAAACCAAGTACCAAGTACTTCGATTGTTCTTGTAGAAGTTGTAGATGGCATATACTGTATCTCTAACCATTTAGAATAGGCATCAACCAAGATAAGGAAATGCTTCCCATCAATCTCAAAGAAATCAATGTGCACTCTCTCCCACACTTTAGACGGAAATTTCCAAGGAATTACTGGTGCACGCACTGGATTATTTCTAACACTAAGGCATACACTACAGCCTTTTACTAAATTTTCGATATCAGCATCTAAGCCAGGATAACAAAAATAAGAACGAGCTAAAGCTTTCATATGCACCATTTCAAAATGCTCACGGTGCAATTCGTCAAGTAGTTGAGACTGGAAACGGGGTGGTATAATGACACGTAGCCCCCAAAGAAGACAACCATTGTCATTAGACAACTCATGGCATCTAAGAAAATAAGGCATTAAAGGACTATTTTGATCTACCTGAGCAGGCCAACCGTTCATGACATGATACCATACTCTAGACAAAATAGGATCTTTACGAGATTCTTCACTGATACTCTTTGCTGTAACTGGCAAATCATTTACATAAGAAAAATAATTAACATCCAACTCAGTTGCTAAAGTACAACCAGATAATGGAAACCTAGACAATGTATCAGCATTTTCATGGTCACTTGACTTCCTGTAACGGATGTCATATTCATAGCCCATAAGAATTAAAGACCAACGCTGTAGTCTTAACGTAGCAAGAGTAGGCACAGCTGTTTTTGGCCCAAAGATGGCAGTCAAAGGCTTATGATCGGTATGCAATGTAAAATGCTGCCCATACAAATATTTGTGAAACTTTTGAACACCATACACTATGTCAAGTGCCTCCTTTTCAATCTGACTGTAACCCTTCTCTGCAGCTGTCAAAGTTCTAGACGCATAAGCAATCGGACGTTCTTCGCCATTTTCCATGATGTGCTATATGACACAACCAACACCAAATGGTGAAGCATCACATGCCAAGGTGAGTGGCTTCTTTAAATCATAGTGCACTAACAATGAATCACTAGTTAAGCACTGTTTAACTTTACATTGTGCACTGTCACACTCTGATGACCATTTCCGTGGAACACCTTTTTGCAACAACTGGTACAAAGAAGCAAAGGTAGTTTATAAATCAGGCAAGAAATGTGAGTAGTAATTTACAATACCTAAGAATGATCTAAGCTCAGAAACATTTCTGGGAGTTTTAGCTTTAAGAATGGCTTCTACCTTTTCTTCGGTAGGTCTAACTCCAGCTGGCTCAATCATATGACCTAAAAATTCAACACTTTGAACACCTACATAACATTTATCTCTGCCTAGATGTATATTATGGTTAGCTAATCTAGTAAGCACATTATCATCACGTGCACTAATTAAAATATCATCTATTTTACAACATGTATGCTCAACACCACACAAAATTTTATCCATCATTTTCTGGAAAATTGCTGGCGCAGTTTCCACACCAAAAGCAAGATGTTGATACTGGTAAAGGCCTCGATGAGTGTTCACAGTCAGTAATTCTTTAGACTCTTCGTCTAGTTCTAGCTGTTGATATGCATTTGTTAAATCCAACTTGGTAAAAATTTTACCACCTGATAGGGTCGCAAACATATCAGCTGTTGTCGGAAAATCATGCGGTTCGTCTTCCACTACTTGATTTACTGTGACCTTATAATCACCACAAATCCTGACCTTCCCAGTTTTCTTTTTGGGGACAACCACTATTGGAGCAGCCCATTTCTATTTTCCACTTTCTTTATAATACCATTGTTTTCTAACCGGGTTAACTCCTCATCCACAGCATCCTTAAGAGCATAGGGTACTGGTCGCTATCTCCAAAATATAGGTCTTGCACCTTGTTTAAGCTCAATGTGTGCTTTGTAGCTTTCAATCGGTTTACTACATGACTGAAAAACTGACTTGTGTCAGTGTGACTTCCATCACACTATCAGCTGTGGCACCACATGTAGGCTTATATACGTTGAAAATTTCAGACCAATTTAGCTTAAGATGCTTCAACCAGTTTCGTCCCAATAACGGAACACGATCACCTTGAACCACAAGTGGAAGGGTCACTTGCTGACCTGCATAGCACACGCTAACATGTATTTGACCTAACACCGGTACTTCATTACCACAGTAACTACGAAGTTTTAAATCAGTGTGTTGCAAAGGCAGAATAGAACATTTTTCCTGATACTCAGTTTCTGATACAACTGATACCATAGCTCCAGTATCTACTGTAAACAAAACTCGCTTCCTGTTCACAATGACACTCACTTGGTACTCATTTGTAGTAGCACTTTTTGCTGTACCAAGATTATACAAGGAACTAATTTGAACCACGTCAGCACAATCACTGTCTGGATTAACACTATTGGTATTTCCCGGTAGTCCACGTCCACTTCTACATCCCTTTGCGATATGACCAATTTTTGAACATTTATAACATTTGGCGTTCCTAAACTGACATCTCCATGCCTCATGCGCACCCAAACACCGACCACATTTACTTGAAACATGCGGTTTATTTACAGTCATCGGGTAACTAGGTTTTACCAATTTCTTTCTCAAATTTTTACCTCTTCCAGTGTAGTTTACCTCGGATGAACCATATCCGCTGCCAGAAAGTGTACTTGTATCTCGTGTAGCTGCCTCCATATTTAATGCTATCTCCCGAGCTGTGTTCCACGTTAAATCAGAGCTTTCCAATAATTTCTTTTGTATGAATCCAGTACGAAGCCCACACACAAAAGTGTCACGCAAGTTGTCAGACAGCTCTTGAGCTGAAAATTCGCAATATTTACTGCATTTCTGTAGCTCTACAATATATTCCGCAATGGATTCACCTAGTTAGTCTCTCGGCTATCTTATTACGGCGTGGTTTATAATAATCCGATAATTTATTTGTCAGTTCCACATAAGGTTTTTTATTCACCGTTCTGGCGTTACAAGAGAGGACACTAAGCTAAACGCTTCCGGACCAATTAATGACAAGAAAACATCTACCTTCTGTTGGTCATTAATATTATTCACTCTCATCCACGCTTCTAACCGTTACTGGTAATTACACCGATCTTCCGTACTGGAATTAAACTCGCTGACGGACCCAATTATCTGTGCATTCGCCATCTAAATTTTCACTAAAAATCTTCACACAGCGATTACTATCCCATCAAGAGTCGCTACATTTTATTGTGAACTACGCACAAGCAGCCATTGCTGATAAACATAATTTATTCACCAGATATCATAAATGGATAAATACATACATTTCTTAGCACTTTTGGTGAATGCATGTGGCTAAATATCTTCCAGAAAGTACATATTTAAGTAAATGCTTGTTTGAAGATTGAAGCAGTTAAGATTGTTTGCAAAATCCTTATGAAACATTGTGCATTTAGAATCTGGGTAAGATGAACAGTTCATTTCATAGAGTGATGGAAAAGTTTTCATCAAGGGTGGGAGGAAAAGTAGTATCGTCAGTTTACTGTCACATGACGATGACGTCATCTAGTTAGTAAAAAGCATGTCAGCAAGCAACCTACTGTTCTGAGTTTTATCTCATATCCACCTAGTTTAGATATTATAGATACGTAACTTGTATGCTAAGGCTTATTACTCACTTATGTGAATTCACATATGCTGCGTTATCGTTGAATTTATAAACTGAGATGTTATGTAAACTTCAATAAACTCCATTCGTATTTACCCCACTGATGCTCGTCCACACTTCGTTTATGCATCCCGCTATACACCCTTCACGTGCCATTACAACTAACAACAACAAACATATGTAATAATGAACCTTAACTCTATTCATGGCACTTTGAATCTATGCTGATCTTACTATATATGTTGCTTTCCCGATCATCCCAGCAGTAGGACTAGTCAGTTTCAGTCTTAAAAAATCTGTCAAAATAATCTGCTTACTGCTTGCCTGCGACATTATTTATTAATATCTGTTTGTCTTTTAAAATTTAAAAAAACAATTTGCCTCAGGGCACTCTAATGGCATTGTAAATTAACGTTTGTGCTGTACTTACTATAGATCTTTATATGTAATGATTGTTAGCTACTAACAGTGTTCTTTTTGTTGCTTTAAGCTTACTTGTGCTTGTCTAAATTCATACAATCGTCGATTTACTCCAATTCTTTATTAAAAAATAATTCAAACAAGCATCAAAAGTACAATGTTTTTACGACGACTGAATTGTTAGTACCTAAATCACAAATATTGTACAATAAATTATCTGTGTGTAAGCTGGCTGCCAAAAAATTCAAATTCATTTACTAGTTTATTATTGCAGTGTTAACACTAAGTATTGATATAATATAAAGAGATATAAAATGAATGACAATTACTTTTATTGCATAACTTATTACAAATAGAAACAAAAGCATTATTTTTGTTTACTTAAACAAAATGGTGTGCTTAGCAATTTGGCTCCATCCATACGAAACAAAAAAAAGATAAACTAGAACATATGCAATATTTTTAATTTCACTACTCTTTATTACACGTATCAGGAAACATAGTTTATAAGCTACAAGCGAGGATCATAATCTAGTGACTTCTAGTCTATTTATTTACATTAGCCAGTACTGGTGATTCCTAAGCTTTGAACGAGTTACAATTTCAGCTACTAAATATTACAACATAAAATTGTATTGCCATTATCACTAAGCACAAAATGAAAAATAATTAAGATGACAAACAAAGAAGTATGATCAACCCTAGCGCCAGTAAATTAAGAACGATGCACAATGTTAAAAGTAAAAACCCGAATATGATATTGAATTTTTCAATTGCACAATACACCTGACAAAAATGCTTATCTAGGTTTCTCAGATTATACATTTGCTAGTAGCAAACTATTTGCTTGTATCAAGTGTTTTGGACACTCTTATGAAAGACAGGTTTTTATGCAGAATCATCACATAAAAATATACATGCTGTACATTATAGACACCATCTCTTCAGTCAAGAAAAAATTTTATTGAGCGGCCTCAATTCTAACTCCACTGGATCAGAAGACTGGGAAAAAGTACAGTTGGAAGGTTGCTTAGGACGTTTAAATGACAAGTCTAGCCAAGACAGTAGTTGCTGTGATTCTGGTACATTAGATGATGAATGTAATAACCAAGACCCTTCAGATTGATGTCTGGTCAGCTTATTTACATCGGCAGTAATTAGTAGCAGAGGATCATTTCGCAACTGTTGTGCACTTGGACGTTGGTCAGGCGATTCACTGAGCAATTTCTTAACAAATGCACACTGAAAATAGCAACATGTTATTAATCAAACTACAGGTAGTTAAGGCTCTTCATAAATAAAAGATCACCTACATGCTGTTTTATTGTACACAGAGCTTGCATCAGCAGTAGCACTGTATAAAACTTGTAAATTTAAACTACCACAACGACCATTAGGTGTAGCCACTTTGAAGACAAATCTTTTGACATAAGTTCAGATATACAGTATCTGTATATGCGAAATGCTACAGTGCTGAAATGAGATCGACCTCTAGTTTCTATTTAGTGGGTTAATAGTTAAATACATACAGTTAAAATTTTAGTATTTACAGGTTAAAATGCAGGCTATTTACAATATTTCCAGTAACTCATTTTTACACTGCCGTTATTTGCTTGTATTTCTTTCTCTTTTTTTGGGCAAGCAGCATGTTGGACCCTTAAACACATCCCTCCAAAAGACAAGTTCAATGTACAGACACATGATGATATGGATCTGGCTGATGAAGTCAATTAACCAGAAAATAACGCTGGAGCAAAACTCCTTAATTTTCAGGTTTTGTTCTGGCAAAAACGTTTGCAAACACGAAATCCCCAATATCGAAACATCTGGCATTGTTGGAACAAGTGTACCATCAGATTAGATATTATGATGGAGATGCATGCACTTTTGAAGGGGATACGTTTATATAAGCTCACACAGGGAACTTCCCCTGGAAAACAGCTATGATGTGGTACAGAACGTATATCTGTTTTTCCCATTTATCTACACAGTAGTTAGTTATGTAAAATGTTACATGTAAAATGCTAGACTAAATGAACTAAAATTTTATTTATATCCAGATAAAATCTAGGCATTGTCTACTAACACATAATGTGACATATAACATATTTTGTCATCATATATTAGTGCAATAAGCAACATTTTTTCATCTTTGTGTTCATTTCAGGCTAACTGCTTTAAAACTATAAAACTAAATATCAGAAAGTAGCACTTAGACATGCTGGCAAATTAACTCATCTAGGGAAGCTCTCAACACTTATCAACAATCAAAACTGCCCTCCAAGAAAACCTCTGCTGGGTCTATCTTGTAAATGAAATTAATTCAAAATACTTTAATTACCTCAGCAGGATGTTCGGTTTCAAATTTCTCAGGAAAAACTTGTTTTTTAGCATTCAAAAGAACCTGAAATATAAAAAATAATATAAAATAATATAAATATAATTAATGTTAATATAATTAATATAAAATAATAAACAATAATAATAAATAATAAAATACGTTACATAAGCAGCAATTTGTAGGAAAGCATCAACTGCAATGCCATAATCTAGCAAAAACGAATGGTGGAAAAAACAATATTAAACTTTATTTAAGTTACCAATTTCATCATAGCAGAAAAATTACCCGTATTCGCTCCATCTGTGTAGTGAACGAATTCATCATCTCAAAAAATATGAGGCCCAAAGAAAAAATATCAACTTTGTGTGAATATACTTGACCACAAACCTATATAATGGATTAATTGCAATATGTTAATTTTTCATTCATCACAAAATTAACCCACAATGAAAAAGTTTTAAAGCTGAACTTGACAGTAAGCAAGAAAATGAAAAAGGTCCTCAAGCATAAGCTTTTACCAGGAAATGTTTAATTACAAATCAAATGGCCATTACATTACACCTCTTAGATGTGGTCAATGGTCATTGAATTGGTAATCAAAGGTCTTGGTGTGTGTTCTGAACTGACTCATGGGTTCAAGTTTTAAACTGGTAATTAAGATTTTGCTATAGCATTTTGTACAAGCGTACCATCTGTAGATATTACGCTGGAGATGCACGCACTTTTCCAGGATACGTTTATATAAGCTCACACAGGGAACTTCTCCAGGGAAAGTTGCGTCCTGTTAGAGTGATATAAACAGTGAGCCAAACAACAAATCAATGAGTCCTTTTTTAGTATAGTTCTAAGAAATTTTCTGGAACAGTACCTAACATAAGACAAAATTATCTTGCAAAGCATCACAGTTTAAATCACTTAATTCCATGTGTCATGGTGTGTACATAGACTACTAATTAATACTATGAGTGTAACAATGACTAAAATAATGTTTGAAGATTGCAGCTGTATTACCAATGGGAATACATGTAAGTGATGAAAATTCTAATAAAATTCACATTTTAGACGTTCATATTTTCAAATCCTCTAGGCCCTTTGCTGCAAACCCCCACCCCCACCCTGCAACTATCTCAATACATAAATCTCTTGGCTTGGTCCATCACTGTGAGGCAGACTTTTAGTCCCTGGAACATTTGTAAGATTTTCCACCCAAGGGTCAAACACTTGCGCATCACAAAATATGGGACATGCGCGTGTAGGAATATTTTCCGCTAGGGGGCAAAAACCGAAAAATGGGGGTCGGCAACAGAAGAGCATTGAGTATCAAGTAATAGCACCTTGCAGTATATCTATTGAAATGTCTCAATGAGGCAAATTGAATAGTATAAGTAACAATGAGATTGGTTAAACTGTTACCCCACTAGGACAAAACGGGGTAGAGGTGACAAATATGCTTCCAGTGTCGAACGAACTTTGCTTGTAGTACATCACACAAAAGGTATCCATGAGACAAACCAAATGTTACACCACGGTATATGGGTTGAAAAGTTACAGCAACAATGCGAATTCAATAAAATCTAAATCATAATTTTCAAACAAAAAGCTTGCATCTTTACAAGGTCCAATTCTGTAACTATTGCTTGCAAAATCTTCGGTTTCTGACTACGTCAGAAACATTGTCAACTAGTTCATAAACTTGAATTCCATTTACAATCTAGCATGATATTGTAGTGCTAAAATGAAATCATTTTTCGCACCTCCCTGGTTTCTCTTAAATTGCTCAAGGTAAACCAGTTTTAGCTGATTTAATTTCTCTAACTTTAGTCTAAAAATGCACAAGGCAGTGTACAGGGAAGGCAGTCTGCAGTAAGGTTTTGAGTGTGTCTGTGCAACTAGATGAATTAGGTTTATATTGCTACAGGTATTGACAGGATTTGTCTCACTGTGCAATCTATTGCACAAGGTATGTAATACACAGGCCTTATTTCAAATGTAAAAAAGTTACATTTGAAATGAAGGACAAATCCTTGACAGTATTATTGTTTAAATATTTTTTGATATATGTCAGTTTAGATTCAGAGAGAAGATGCTCGTGTAAAAAACAAACTATGTTTCAGTACAGACAACATTCCACTAACATACATGAATTGCAGCCAGATAACATAATAAATAAACTGAATAACTTGATCCAGATAAAAAAGTTGAGCTAGCAGAACAAGTTATCCAAAATTTGGCTAGCAACATACTGAAACTATCGCCAGTTAGTTAGCAAATATATCGATTGATCATTTAGCAAGGAAATGACAAGCTTACTTCTCGGGTAGTTAGCCAGTATAAAAAGAAGACAACTGTACCAGTTCTGGACTCATATATAGCTGCGTTCCTACATTATCTGTATGCTTATGTAAGCTTGTCCCATCATACTGTTCGTTATCATGGTGCTCTGCTAGTGCTGTCACCAATCCAAAATCACCGATTTTCACTAACCCATCCATCGAGAAGAATATGTTGGATGGCTAGAAGCAATCAAATAAGAAACATCCAACTTATAAATTTAAATGTTAAAAGAAAAGAAACTTAAAGAACAAATTCAAGCAAAGACATCTTAAAAATCACTTAGCACTTTCTAATCTCATTTTCTGGACAATGTCTTGTTCTTAGACTTGACAACTCTGACATCTAATGTTGACAATCTTTCAAAGAATAGACAGCAACCTACTTGTTCACACTCATACCTGCTACACTTTGCATTAAAATAAAGCAATTCTGATGTATTATCCATATTTGGCAAATAGATGTAACTACACCAAAACTGAATTTATTGCCGACCTGTTTCGAACACAATGTTCATTGTCATGGCATCTAAAACAAAGAAATTTACCAGAATTTAGAAACAGATAAAACATTTTAGGCTTAAGTTAAACTGCAAAGATGAGTAAGTGCACTCTTTACTGCCGAAGTGCACTTCAGCTTGTACAACACCAACAGTGCACTGTGTTTTGTGGAATTCAGCAACAAAATGGCAGCTCCCTAATATTACCAATCTGTTCTGTTACTACTAACATATTTGTTTGTTTGTTTGTGGAGTGTAGCATAGTTTCATACCAATCAAGGTATGCAATCTACAAGGTAAATTGCTAAATTATCTATATAATGGTTTATCATATATCTTTTGGCTATCTAACTACTGAATTGCATTTCGATGTTGTTTCTAAATTCTAGCAAATTTCTTTGTTTTAGATGCCTTCACAATGAACAGTGTGTTTGAAACCAGTTGGCAATAAAATCAATTTCTGTGTAGTTTTGTTGTAATCTGCCTTTTTTACGCAAACCCAATTTGCCGTTACTGCACTTTTTGGCCCATTAACATGGCACTATCCTGACTTTCAGAGGCAAAGGGTTGTTGATCTCTGTACTATGACTAACAAATTAATCATAAGAATTCTGTTTCTCTGCACATGTACATAGATTTACCTTTCTGCTGCAGCTACAATATGTGGCTATTGGCCTTACTTGTGGATGATTTGTATGAAAAAATTCTCTGAGGATGCTTGTTTACCATAGCTTAGAAGTGTGAAATCATTTTCTGAGGGCACCTGGCATATGTAACAGAAAATTCACCAGGCACACAATAGCAGGCATATTTTAAAAATAAAGAAATTTCATAACATCAAAAATGTTGCCATTTTAAAAGAAGATAAAAGTAGATGCTGCAAACAATAGATAACACACACATTGGTAAAAACACATGGAAAACAAGTACATATAACAACCATTGCAGTGGTCACTTGAAAAAAATTTTTGTCGTACCAAGTTTATACAGATACAAACAAAAACACAAGAAGAAAAAGACTGTCATGACTAAATAGAAAAGAAACAGTTTTGCAACCAATTTTTAGGAATCAAATTTGAAAATCAGAGTTACCTTAAGGTCTCTGTGCATGAGTCCGCACTCATGAACATATATAACAGCATCTACTATCTGACGAAATATCCACAAGCAATCATTATAATTCCGGTCGAAAGTGTGCAAGTTCAGCCACTCCTTTAAACTCTCTCTGCGACATAGTTGCATCTGAATATACAAATAAAGTTTCCGCTTCTCTGGTTTCATCTCGTCATCTCGTCCTGAGAACGGTGATACTTTGCTCTCCTTTGTCGTAGAATCCAGAGTCCACATAGGCCTCGAGTTTTTATTGGTTGCCAGACTAACAATGGAACAGCTATTTCCATTGTCGTTATCCTTTACAGTGATATGTCTTCTGCCATGACTAACAAGAAAAGTGTCGTTGCATGTGATGTTTTTCACCATACAGCCAGAATCCTCAAATTTAATGAATGAGTCACTATGATCGTCATTACCACAGTCTGTGGATAACACCGTGTTGTTGTCCATCACATGAAAGCTATAAGGTTCATTGTCATGCTTTTCGGTTGGATCATCTATTGATGTTGTTGTCGCAGAAACATAATGTTTCATTTCAGAAGTAGCTGTTGATGTTACCATGTCAGTTGTTTTTGTGCCACAAGGCAAACTACTTATACTATAAACAAAACCAAAACTAACAGTAAATATTAGACATTTACACCAGAGTTACAAGACAGCGTGAGTTTTCTTCTATAGACAATGCCGCCAAAACTCATAAGAAGTGAACAATTCCAGGTTCCATTTTCAAGAAACTCTTGCATAGAAGGTGCAAGATGTATAGCACTGTAAGCTGACCACCATGAGTACAGAAGTAATAAGCAAAAACTATGGAGAATGGTGATGCATTATTTAGGAACAGTGGATTGATCTCAGTGTTTGCAATTTTACACGGTTTTGGCTATGTTAAAAATGTCTTCGAAAGGTTTCACTAGGCTGTTGTTGTTGTCATATGGTGTGGACTGTGGATGGTTATGCGTTTCTGGCAGCATACTGAGGTGTGGACAATATGGTGTGGACTGTGGATGGTTATGCGTTTCTGGCAGCATACTGAGGTGTGGACAATATGGTGTGGGTGGTCACGCATGACACACGCACTATGCAGACAGGGCCATGCTTGCATTACATGTTGTTACATTCTGAGTTGTTATAGCTCACTTGAGGTTTTGACCCTTATTCAAAGTAGGCTTTTACCAATTAGCTTTTATAGGTTAACAGGTTTTTATGCATTCCTGAAGCTAGGTTATGGTGTCCTAAATCGTTTGGTTACTTACCATTTAAATTTACTTACTAATATTACGTTTGAATGCAAGCGGCCTAACTGACTGCTAACCAGTTATTTTTATTACTCATTGCAAAACGATTTTTCTGGACACCCGGCAACCGATTTTCTGAACCCTGTCAGAAAGCGTTTTTCTTCCGCTCAAACTGAAGTTCAGAGCAAGACAGCAATGAACAAAATTAATCAAAAAAATTATTCTAACTCCATACAAACAAACCACGCTTCTGCAACCCTAAACAAAACACACTGCTAATCTGCATCATATACTCTTATTCCAATTATTAACTTATAGAAAGGTTACAACCTAAGCTTTCCTTATTAAATAATGAAAGTAGGCAGTTACTTGGGAAAAGTACTCAAAGAGCCCAAAATGCACAAGGAGTTGGCGAAGTAGAGCTTTTTGGGGAGAACTATTAAGACTTTTGAAGTGAAATATAAAAAAAGAACCATACATCATACAATCGTACCTCACTTCAAGCTGCCTGTCCACTTCTTCTTGCCAGAGAGGAGGTGGAGACTCAAACCAAGCTTGGTAATATCGTACAATCCCAACATGGTCAAGTTTAGCCAGTGCCTTGACTTCTCTCATCACTTTTTCTTTAGCTCCAGGACTGTAAGAAAAAACATGTAAAATGAGCGAGGTAATAAAAAGAAAACATAATTGCAAAAAATTTCAAACACAGAATGTATAAAACATACTCATATTACTAAAACAAAGCCACAAAATGTTTCAGCACTGTCTGGTGTCTTACTTGTAAGATTTCAAAATGTGTCGTTAGCAAAACCAGACTGTCACAATCATTATGCAAAACTAGTATAAAATTGACTAAGTAACTGCTTGTGGTGTGTTATATATGATATAAATGCTTTATATGAATATGAAACGATGCAAGGCATTTACATGGATGCGAGGAGAATAAGAACTTTTTAACACTCGGACCTTAAAAACTGGCACCCAAAGCTATAGCTTAGTTAGCCTATTGGTAGATACACCATTGCCTCTGCATAATGACATTGTTCTCATTTCATTAATATAAGTGTATGGACATTATATTTCATATATAAAACAAAGTTCATAATTTAAAGTCAACCATGAGTTTCCCTGTCAAATAAGGAAACTTCAGCATTATCAAATAACGAGCTTCATTAACCTTCTCTGTTCAGTGGTGTAACTAGTGCTTGTGGCGCTCAGGATGGCACTTGATTTTGCCTCTTCATGAAGAAAAATACAGTGCATCTTAAATACAATCTTTGTAATTGTATTTTAGATTTTTTACAATCCTTGTGATTTTAGATATGTAAAATTTAGTGATGATGCGATAAGTTGTGGAGATAAATTGATAAAATAATTCAGTAGTACTGCAAAAATTTGTTTTTTACGAAATGAATTTTTCCTGCATGCTAGGACAGGCCCAATCAGAAACTTGTTCAAATGTTAACACAGTAAAGGATGTCATATAAATGTACTTCACAGTTAAGTCAAGATGTATACTGCACAGAAATTTTGAAAACAAAGAAAAGAAACACTATAAGAAACAATGTAAATATTACAAAGACGCTCAATTACTAATTATCATCTTCCTTTGTTACAATTTTCCATAGTAAAGGCTATAAGCAGTGTTTTCCTGGAAAACCACATTATGTTTGGAGTTTTGCCTTTCGTTAAATACACAAAGATGTTGAATAATGCCTGTTGAGTAATACACACAGACTGCCCCCTCTGCCCCACAAGCTACTCAGCTCTCTGTATTTTTAATAAAAAAATTTGCACAAAACTTAAAAACACAAGTTGCCAACACCTGCTAACTCTATCACAAGTAGTAATACTGGCAACTAACTGTATTACTGATAGCAAACAAGAATTCAAAATTTATAAAAAATAATGCTTACTGTGTTTGGGTCTCTTTTGGTAAACAGCATTAATAGACTTTTGTTCAATGTCAGGTGGGCAAAAGTCACAAAATACTCCTGAATCTATTGTGGCTTATGCACTGTAACATATACTCAGCCAAATGTGGCTACCAGGACCAGCCATTATTAGTCAGAAAAGTTTTCATCATGCCATGGGTATTTACACTTAAGCAGGGAATTATTACCTGTTGTTTAAGCGAATGCGTTTTATTGCATATGAACAATCATCTAGTTTATTTCTGGCTTCAAACACTATTCCAAAGCCACCTTTACCAAGACAACATATCGACTCAAAATCTTCCTTGTACCTATAAGAAATCAGGAAAGTTAATCGATAAAATATAAATAGGTCTTTAAAATAGTTTTAGCAATAATCGTGAAAGCAAGTAAAATCAGCAGTTGTAGAAAAAAATCAGTTTTTTTGCTATCATATCCTCTATTCAAGCTACCAGCCACAAGTAAGACAAACGTTTAGTTCTTAAAATTCAACAATGCTGAAATGCTTTAATGAATTAACAGTTCTGAGCAATTTGGTCCCTAAACTGTGGGCTAAGTCTAAGCCAAGTCTCGAATCATTATGTCTACATCTGAGTTGAGTCTTCGGTCATGTTCATGTGGTGATGCTGAACTTCAAATGGAGTTTCAAGAAAATTATCGAAGATTTAATCAATTCTCAAATAACAAAATATTCTTGCTAATTTTGATATTATTTTGCTCATTACTGCACTAAATTTATGAGTAATATGTTGTTATATATCAGACCATCGGTGCAAGTTAAATTATTTTACAAAATTTTATGGTGGTGACAACTATAACATAAAGTGACATTTTACTGTTAAAATGTCAGTAGTACTAAATATAATTAGAATGTACAGGAAGTTATTCTTATCTGACAAAAGACCACTTTTGACACTAGTAGCTGGGAAACTAAATACTTCATTAGCCAGTTCAACAAGCCTGCTGGCAAAACAGCTGTGTATGATGTACTTTTTAATTTTTTTCCTGATGCATTGTTTTAGTGTTCATTTTTTTAACTGAGAGCAGATACAAACACAGCCAGTAAACCTGAGATTATAGGAATTCTACTTTGGACATAACATGCAAACATAGCTACAGACAATGAACACCGATCGAAATTGAAACTGATGAGTAAGAAGGTTGTAAAACTTTTTACACAGTTATTACATGCATAATTATTATTTGTTTACTGTCTGTACAGTTCGAGTCACTAGTTAAGTCGCAAGTCGTTTATCGGGAGCCTGAATCACTTCTCGACCAGTGACAGGAAAGTCCAAGTCTGAGACTCGAGTACTGCAACATTCTATATTATGCACTTTACGCAGGCAACTTAAGAAGTAAGTTCAGAACAGCGCTCTACGTGTATGTAACGTCCATTTCATCTTCCCACATAAATGGACTTGTGCAGTGGCTTGCGTCATGTGAGTGTGGTGTTTGTTCAGTTGGTCTGTCAGTTGGTTGGTCATCCCAATTGCAGAGTTTGGGAAGAAAACACAAACTCTACTCATTTTTGGCCCTTCTATGCTGTGCATATCATTATGTTTTCTACCTTTTATTCAAATGTGGAAGTAAAATAACACTAGCATTAAAAAGATCGGTTCTATATCCTATAGCCTTTAGCCAAGGTTAATAAGTACTGCGGGAGGACCAGTTTAATCGCTTGTAATGATAGCTGTAGGAAGCCAGCCTATACCGACTACTCTCGCAGGTATCAAAAAGAGGTCAGCAACTTTACTCCAGGTACGGCACGTAGACTGTTATGACGTGCAAGTAGTATTGTCCACGTAGTCGGTTATATCGTATGGTGACTTTGTTCATGAGGTCTGAAACTATTGGACAACTGAGTGGGCAGATGTTTTTGGTGGTAGAGATTTCCACAAAGTTTGGTGACAATTAAGACTTTGTCTCATTGCTGTGTTCGTATCGTTGGGAAGTGCTATTGGCGTACCGACAAACCGTTTAGAGGCAGATCCATGTTTGAGGTGACGAGGCACCCCCAGTACGGTAACAACCCAGAGACTGTAAGTTGCATAATTTAGTATTTGCTTATCTGATGTTAGCAGTTGCGTGGAAGCTGGACTTAACCTCCTTGCTGTTCAAGAAATTGGTAGTGATACTAATAGACGCTGAGCTGCAACCTCATCATAGAGGCGCCCTACGTTAAACTTAGTAGTACTACGCAACCTCCATGGTGTATTTTCTAAGTGAGATAATGCCGGTTGATCATCATAGCGCTAGCGAGGACTACATCATTTGGGGTGGCATGTAGTTAGGCAAATAGGTACCCCTTTTAGTTAGGTTTAGCTGTTGTGCATTATATGCCAATTTATTTGTTTGTTTAGCGACTTGATAGTGTAAGTCTACTGTAAGTAGATACAGTAGATACCGTAATATTTAGCACATTCAAACTTAGTTAAATTAGTGTTTGAATAATGATAGTGTTTTCTTTTACATACATTTTTTGTTTGTTTGCTTAATAATTATTATTACAATATTTATGCAATTTGATTGTTTGTGCATTAATTGCCTACATATCGTCGCTTGCATTATCATAGTGAGTACAACAGATTATTCCAAGCAAAGTAAACTGCACATCCCACACCCGAACCACTCTGCTCAATAGACAGGCCCCCCGTAGACTGCCTATAAGCTCGCCACTGTCTGGAGCTAACGGGTAGATGATTGGTCGCCCCTTTCTTTAGCTCGGTCAGGCCAGTCAAATTGTTATCCCAGCGACTACCTTCGATCAAACAAACTACCCCCAGATGTCAGATCGTTACAGTGTACCTTACCTCGACTGATATTCTACATTCGTGGTTGACAATCGACTAACATTACTTGACTGCATCAACGTATCGTTGAAATCAGAATTAAAATCACCAACTAAAATCATTTTGGACTGTTGCCCACTGCTGCCATGAGATATCTCAGTAGTTGAGCTCTGTTAAAATAGAAAAGTTGGCCAAATAAATAAAACTGCAAACACGTTGCTTGTTTAACTGTTTATATGTGAGTCACTATATAGTTATAGTTACTAATAAAGCAACAAAAATCAGCAAAGTTTTAACAGTGCATAATTCTGCTTTCTTTTAGCAATAGTAGTATATTATAAAATGTAGTTTAGTTAATAAATTGCATCAGCCTAACTTACCGTGACAAGACTTGCTAACTGTTGATACTTCTGTCTATGCCATAGACGAGTTATAAACAGGTGAACTACAACAGAGCTGCCCAAACTGATAAGTAACACCTCTTTCCTGAAATTTATAAAAGCTACACACTATTTTATTGTACATCCTTGCATAACTGAGCTAAATTTATACCTTTTAAAAAGGAAGTTTTTGCTTCTGTTACAGTGTTTACATAAATTTATTTCCCTTTTGTTACATGCGACAAAAAGCTGCAACCTTGGCGAATATTCTATTATGCTAACAGGGTTCCAAATTCAAAGAAAAATGTAAGACTTGATCATGATTCACATATTTAAATATTTGATTCTTCCTTGCGTAAGTATCTCTGCCAGAATGTATTTTTTTATTTTGCCATGGCCGCATATGGAATACTGTTGTTTTGTGCCAGTTACTGGCAAATGATGTATTTTTCTTCAATTATTAGTATCTCCAAGTTATTTCAGAATTCTTACCACCAGGTCCACAGTGACGCAGCAAAATGGTATGAATAATCTGATTCTGGAATCGGTAATGGATTGGCGGTGACTGGACTTTCACAGTCAAACAAATACACACCAGTATCTATACAGACAAAAACTGTTAAAGCAATAAATGCATAGTGAATGCTTAAATTTCTTTGTACTAGAAAAGTAAACACCACTGTAAACACATCAATTTATAGAATAAATAAACAGAATAAAAAGATAGAGTAGTTAAACATGTTTTCATCTTTCTGTTGAAGCCCCCACTTTAAGTGGCCATTAGCCTTGCTTGAGGCAACTTGTGCAGAAACAGAAAAGTAAGTATTGTTACTTACAAACACACTAAGTGAAGATACACAATAAATCTTTCTCGTGTGTTTTTAAATATTATTCTCTATACACGCATAAAAAAGCTTACACAATTACACAGTTTAGTTATAAAAATTACATAAAAACCTGCGCTCTGGTATTGTAACATTGCATCATAGTAATGCTGGTGGAAATGACACTCAATTACATTAACTAGAATGACACTCAACACTGGAATAACAGTAACCAAAAATGATGGCAGAACTGGCAAAACACGGGAGCGGGGGTGGTTAGTGGCATACTCACCAAATGGGTAACCATCGAATGTTCTTGGGACAAGACTCGTGTCTTGAGTTTGCTGCTCAGCTGGAATTAGCAGAGGAGTCCGTGATGGGGCTATGTGAATGCATAAAGCATGAGAATACTAGTTACAAGCTGAATTTTTCAGATATTCAACAAAAACCAGTGTTTGGAACAATGTATTAAAGAAAGATAAATGAATGAGTAAAAATTCAAGTAACTTACAGATTTAACTCTCTACAGCTTAAACAATGTAAAAAAATTAAAATAATTTCAAGTTGAAATTTACACAAGAATAATTACTAATATTACAATAAAAATTACATTTTAATACTTCCAAGCGTTCATTTCTAAACCATCCCAAATAAGCAAATGTGCTGCAGTCATAATTGTAAAAGCAGGAAAGACAAAATGCCTATAAATCTCAAAAATAAGAGATTTGTGGGTTTTTGGCTCCTCCTTTTACGATTATGACCACGACAAGGCTAGGAAGAGCACTTGTTTTCAAGCAAATGTGCTGCACAGCTAAACAAGCAACATGCTGCACTACAAAACAAGTAACGTGCTCAATGTGTTGCACTATCAAATAAAAGTTATATGTCACTAGGAATTAATGTGTCCTGCAGTCTAAGCTTACCAGATGTTATATAGGGCCTCCAGTGCACCTTGGGAATGTTTTCAATAGCATATGAGCCTAATGGTGGTGACTGTTCACTTGTTATTGCTGCCAACGAGTGTGCAACAGCAACGCTGGGCTGAACATAAATCTGATCTTTATGAACACCTGATTGCATGCAAAAAATCAATAATGAATTGACAAAGTAGTAACAGCAAAAATTAACAAAATGAAGACAACGGAAACAATCACAGCATCTGCATTAGCAATGATACTAGAAGAGCGCTGCTAGCAAATCAATAGGCCGAAAAAAGGTTCATTTACAAAAATGGGTGCTTAATGTTTTGAAAAATAATACCTTTTTTAAAAAGTAATTCCTCCAAATAAAAAATTCAGACATTGTAAAATTTATAAACATTTTATTTAAAATAAATGTTTTTACTGAAAATAAATGTTTTTACTACATCTTGTACTTGAAAACAGTAAAATTTCAGTGCTGTCATTGTCACGGTGTTTTTTAGTCTTGTGCTGTGGCCTTCAGGAAATTTGTCACCATTAACATAAATTTACATGTGTTTCCTGACAGTGGACCAAATAGCATAATAGCAACATAGCATAATGATTCATTCCTAGTGAATGAGAAATAAAGATAAATCTAACTGTTCAGTACATATAAGGTAAACAAACAGTCACAACAGTCATTTAATTTAAACTTACATTAACAGAAAATCATTGTACTTTTGGTTTAAATGCCTTATTTTAGAAATAAGTCACCCAAAACTTTCTGATTACATTAACTCTTTATAAATCATGAAAAGTTTACCAAATAAAAGTTTAAGCAAATAAAGCGTAATAAGAAATAAGTTTAAAAATACAGTTTAAAGATATTGAAAAGGAGCAAATTCTAATGCATAACTCACCATACTATTTTGTAACACAATTTAGGTGTATGCTGTTTTCTGAATTACCTATGATAAGGTACAGTGATGCTTAAAAATTTTAGCTTCCTATTCAAATTTAAAATTTTCTACTGCATTGTATGTGCTGTGCTAAAAACAAAGGCTATCTGTCTCTGTTAATGCTATTCATGTATACAACATTCATGATTGTCAGTGTGTGATTGCAGTGACTACGCTCCATAGATGGCTGTAACTTAGAGGGTTTCATTTTACCATATTTTGAAATAGCCTACTATAGTCAAATGACTTTAAAATTAACAGCGATGATACTAACCGACATACAAAAGTGGTTGATCATGATGTGACGGACCAGCATCACTGTGTCCAATCCTAGACTGAACAAGTTCAAGTGCAGGTATATGATTGTGGTCAAACAGGTCAACCATCTTAATAACATCATTATAAACAGTCCAGGCATGTGCTACTGGACTTGAAAACTAAAAAAAATTGAAATACAATTTATTAAACACCATTGGATATGAAAATAAAATTTATGTTCGATCAAACATAAATGTGATCCTCTTGTCATAAATACTGAAAAATCGGGATACTTGTGTTCAGTTACAATGAGCTTGTGTTGAAATTGGTAAAAGTTGAACATACTGCTGAATTGGTAAAATGCAGAACAAATTTTTTTTACAACACCTTCACTTGCATCTTAAACAGGTTCGCAGAAACTCGAATCTTTCCTGACAATGTTATGAAAGGCATGTTGATTCCTTTGCATGAACCTGGAAAACCTACAGGGCCGCTTGAAAATCTACGACCTCTGGTATTATTGACTTTTAATTAAAAGGGTGATAGCTATTTGTTTACTGAATCAAATTTTCCTTAAGTTGCACTCATACCTAAAATTCAAGCAGCTTACCAACCTGATCGTAATACTTCTGAACTTGTTCACACTTGTAAATAGGAGGAGGAGGTAATTATTAGTGGAAAAGATGTAAATAACTTGGTAGCTGGTTAGACTGCGAGGCCAACAAAGAAAGAAAGAAAATTCGGGCATAGTCCGGTTATTTAGATCTCACAACGGTCTTTGAAAATAATAGACATTCTCTGGAAACCAAAGTATGGATCCTTTCAACTTTAGTTGAACCCGTGTTTTTGTACAATATTGAGCTATTGACAATGTATGGACAAAAAAGTTAAAGAGCAGAAGGAAATTGACGCTTTTCAAAGACGTCTATATAGACATTATTAGCTATTAAATGGCCTGACAGAGTATCCAATGATGATCTGCATTTTGTGGTGAAGAAGAATTCTTGGAGTAAGCAAATGCAAGTAAGAAGATTGCATTGGATTGAGCATGCACTAAGATTACCTTAAGAGCCTCTTCTTCCTATAGCATTACTTAAAACTTTTGAAACAACAGTAAAGCCTAGAGGGTGTCAGCTACTGACGTATATAGACATACTGCAAAAAGATTTAGCAAATACAACTCTAGATTTGAGAGATGATGCATCGTTGGCAGTGGCAGTGGACAGGAATGCATGGCACCAACAGGCGGGACGTGCCATGTTTTCAGAAAGTAGCAGCACCTAGACGACGACAATGATTTTCAAAGACGAAAAAGACGCAATCCTATAATGCTGCTCTACAAATGTCACTACATTATGCATAGTATACTACAATCAGCACTGTTTAGCTGATAATATTGTCACCCACTAAAATATACTTCTTTACTTAACAACAGCTCATTATTCGTACAGTGGTTAATATAAATGAAATACGAAAAAACCCAGCTGAATGTAGATTAACATTTTGTAAAGTTCTCTCTAATTATTTTTCTTAATACAGAAAAAGTGAATGATGAACAATTTAGATTCTCATAATTAGTTAACCTACCATCTGATACTGATCGTAAAAGAGAATAAGGCAAAAATCAAAGATATTTTAAAAATGTACAGAAAGTGATTTTAAAATGCATCTTACTCTTTAAATCCTAAACATTTAATGCTCAAGTGTTAATCCTCTTAATCCTCAATGCTAAAAATTTCCAATGCCACCGCTACAGCTCTGAGTTAACGTGCTTGCTTTATGTGCAGAAGTTGTAAATTCAATAACATGGCCAATGCCAATTAACAACAAAGATTTAAAAAATGGTATCGCTGGTTTTTCACTCAAGCAGTGAATCTATTGTACTGATCCCAGGCTAAAAATTTTATATTGTTTGTGCACTTTCAGATATGAGGCTCTTTGATGTGTGCCGCTTTAGAATAAATGACTGTCTTACTACATACGCCTTCAATTTAATTGTTACACTTATGGTAATTATTAACCCGACAGCCAAAATTAAATAAAGAACATAATTATTAATATTACGATAAAAAAGTATTTCACCTTCTGTGACCACAGCACTGTATTGCGTTTAGAGGTGTCAATGCCCATGATTCTTCCTTCAGGCACAACAACTTGCACATTGATGGTCATCTGTGATCTACTATCTGCTATCGTTGAGGACTTCTGCTCACAGTCAGGATTACGATGGAATGAAAGGGCAGCCTGCCCAACACTAAAATTCCAGCTGCAAAAATGTTTTCATAAATGAGTACAAACTTTACAAAAACCAAGCAAAAAAAATTTTAAATTAATATTTTGCATTTTTTGCTACATAATTTCGTATCAGTATTGCCTACACGCCTACACAAAACATGCACATATTGAAATGTATCATGATGGAATAACTACAGCTTACATTGGCTTAGGTATATTAACAAACAGTTCTAAAATGCTACAAAAAACATGAAACATGATTAGAGGTGTTCTCTAAAATCACAATCAATGACATGAATTGCAGAAAGACTTGAAAACTACTACACTGTAATTACTGTAACCCAGCAAATGATCCTCTATGATGCAACTGGTGGAGGCAGCAAAAACAGTAAAAAGTTAATTTTCATATTACATGTTGAAACTGCAAAAACAGTTCTAAAGTTGATTATCCGTTAATCAAAAGATGGCATAAATTATTCCGGGTCCTCAATCAATTTTAATTTGTCTAATTAACTATTAATTACTCTAGTGGTAGTTAATTATTAATTACTAAATAAACCAACACTTAAAAATGTTAGTCCATTCCGCGTAACCAAAAATATTCACTTATAAGCCAAATTACTGAGTTCAAATCCAAATTAAGTGATTTTTTTCATATTTCCTTCCTTTCCAACAAGTTTTTTTAATACCAGAATTGATATCTTTTGCACTAAATTCCATAACAACAGTTTTATTATGTTCAATGTTGTCACATGCCTACATTATTTATGCAGTACAATTCTTTTGACATCCTGGTTTTTTATTAAAATACAAAGCAACTTCTAAAGTGGCTTTTTCAGAATGTTTACTATTAAGAACATATTTGATTAAGACCTACTTTTCTGCACCACTGCGTGCTTCAACAGATCTCACAGTTTTCAAGGTTTGCTTGATAATAAGTATGTCAACATCTCTAGATTCTGTGAAATACTCGCAACCCATCATGGAACATCGGTATACTACCTGCAAAAGTGTGCTGTTCGCAATGTGGGAGTGGTACACCATAAGGAAGATACCTCATGCAACAAAGCAGCAGGCTTCACAAAACAGCTTCTTATTTCTAACAGTGCTTGTTATTTATACTAGATAAGTTGGAAAACTGAAACCATAAAACTAAGCACAGATTAACTTTCTAAAAAAATAATAGTTCAAATGTCACAGTTTTCAAGCTTAGTTCTGTTATTTCTCCCATACCACCTGTATGAAAATTTTACAAACAGAAGCCAATAGACACTCAAATTAATAATTTTGGCAAAGTCCTATAAAATAAATAACAACATACATCTCCAGTCTGAGGAACTACTCCATAAGTAATAGTCTCCTGCCCACCTACAATGATATTCTGCTCATCCAGTTTATATGACCGACGTAGCAGTGTCTCCGCACTGTATGGAACCGCCTCCAGAGTGTCTCCACTGTATTTGTACAAGCTTCCATCTAACGATGGAATGAGACGTGTGCTTATCCCATTGCTTTTAATCTAAGAGAATTAAATGCAACATATTCTGCATTCTGTTCAATTATCATGCTGTTTCAAACAAGAGTTCCACCAATCTTCATACTTAAACAATTCTGTGAGTCAATGAGTACGTTATTAGTCGGAAAATTCTTGGCAACTAGAGAGCTTTCAGTAGAGGGGCATAGTTGCCCGAAAGAGATTGATACACATAGAGATTATTGCAAAAATGGCTTCTCTGGTTTGACACAATAGCAATTTTCACTTACAAAAATTATACTAAATCTCTGGACAGATTAACATCATAATAGCGTATGATTTAATGTAAATTACTGATTGTTATTATTTGATGCCCTGCAAATGAATCATAACTCATTTAGCTGTCACTGGTGTTTGTCGATCACATATGCCTGAGCGGTGTTTACATTAACTTATATGGAACTTTGTTACATGCAAATCTTCAAAAAAAAATTGTAAAAAATTCAAATTTGCATCAATCTGACATTACAATTAATAAAAACCACCAAGAATGATAATGTGTCTATAGATGATTTACTTTCCTATAAATACACTTCCCATCTAAACATCATTTAAATTAACCAAGCATAGCATTAAACCAACTTTACTGACAGTATCATTCTAAATCATATTTAAACCTTATAAGAAGAAAACAGCTTTTATTAAAACTTTACAAAATGTCAAAAACATATCTCCAAACATTTCAACTGCAGCCAGAGGTAATCTTCAGGAGAGTCGGTTTTAAGCCAATTTGACAGATTTCTTCAAATTGGGCTGCAGTCGAGCCGAGGACGTTGTGATGAATTAACAAGCATCCAATGTGCACGAAGTTTCTTAATACACTGAACGTAGTGAAACCATTCAGTCTGACATCGTATATCTATGTTTCAATGTTTTTACTCATCGTTAGTTCATTTGTTTTGTAATTTCAGTTTACTGTTTGTTTTTGGATAGCACAAACACTATATCGGTGATTATCTTGACTTCTAGTATATAATCATTGTGGCTAATGGTGGAGCCTCAAGCCATCAATGCTCTTTGGCTGGTAGAGAGCCCCACTAACAATTTTCTAATTGGCCCCGCACTTCCCAGCACCGCCCCGATCTTCAGTGATACACCACACAAACAAACAATCAGTTTATAGGAAAAGCCTACAGTACAGAAATTGTTCACTAATTATGTATTTACAATGAAGCCAAAATGTAACGAATAAACAAGCCTGTAGAGAAGAAAGAGAAACAGCAAAAGTACAACTAAGTGTTCGAAAACAAAGTTATGGGAATTGAAATATCTTGCACATTAAGAGAAGGCTTGTAGGGTACATAAATAAACTTTCTCTTATTAATAGGTCCCAAGTATTTGTAGCTTTGGCCACAATGTTGAAATATTAAAGTCAGCTTAGTGACTAGCGGCCATCGTATGAACAAATTCAAGGAGTTGGAATGGGCTTACCATAAGGACCTATTTTCGCTCAAGTGTTTATGTGTTATTATGAAAAAATTTGGCATAACAATAGTCCTAAAGAATTTGGTTGTTTGTTTTGTGTAGTCTGTCACTGAAGATGACAGCATGCTACAATCGAAACATATGGAGACACATTTTTTAACACTTTGTAAAGTTTTAATAAAAGTTGTTTTCTTCTTATAAAGCGGTGAGTGCCTGTATAAATTGAGGATATTTAAACCTTTGTACAAGTGCAAAAAATTGCCTTATACTGGCTTAGTTGCACTTTTGTAAACATGGGGTAGGTTTAAAGTTTTTTTTTTTTTAAATTACAATAAAGAAAAAAGAAGATGACATTTTAGCACGACTGTGGACTACCTTCTTGTAAAGTTATAAATTTTTTATAACTCTATCTATTCTTGCCATTAAAGCACAAGAAACCCTCCACTTAGATAAAGCTTAAAAAATGCGTCTTGCATCGGTAGTAACCATGTATAAAACTTGTAAATTTAAACTCCTGTGATGACAGATGGGCGAAGCTATTTTAATGTAAGGTCATTTGAAACAAGTTTAGGTAACATTGCGTGACATTTGAAAAATAATCAAAGCATTCATAGCACATATGTTACTAACCAAGTAAAGTTCGTATCTTGTCAATCAAATTATAAATACGCTTTTTGGTTAGTGAATGGTGCACACTGGAAGGTGAGTCACCGACATTCTACCAATTGGCACAAACATTTTATTATTATTATTTCTTAATAATAAGTTATTATTTCTAGTAACAAAAGTCTTTCCAGCAGGTAAGCGAAATGCTAAGTAATATATAGATTTTCCTGTAAGCTTTTTTGGGACATAACTTTAACACTGATTTTACTTCCCCTATTTATGCTTGAGAAGGTTACGTTATGTAATGGCACCATTGGAACAGTATTGCTGGAGACTTAAAATGAAAACAAACAAAAATTCAATTTAAGCGAGTTTGATATATTCATAAAATTGTTGTAAAATAATATGATTTTTAAGGCGATTTTTCTGAAACCTACTTCAGGCGCCCATTTTCTTGTCCTTTAAGAAATATCTCTACGTTAACAAAGATCAAATATCAAAAGGTGTTTAACCTCCAACTTGCTAATACTGGATGACAAAAGCGGAGTTTCAGAATTTAGTGTCCATAAAACAGCTCCATTGTGCTCTAAATCAAGTGCATAGATCTTCCCATCTAAAGTGCTTACTACTACAAAAAACCTGAAAAATAAAAGAAAGTTACTTTTTTTGCTAGTTACAACATTTTCTATAGTTATCGTGCACACATACAACGTAGCAAGTACCAAAACACATTTTATGAAAACATGATAGACATTATTACTTTTAGCCTTCATTTTAGTATTTAAATAGTTGTCTCACTTGGCAGTAAAGTTGTAGCAAGTGTGTTGTAATGTGCGCGTGCTGTGAAATAAAAAAGAAAAAAATTTGTAGCCGTAGCAGAAGGAAGATGGCGTAAAAACGTGGTTAAATTATTTTCGAATTCAATAGTTAATTAAGCAGTTAAACAAATAATAATGGAGTTATTTTTTAATTTGTGAATAAACGAACACAATGTCGTCACAAATGTACACATTAAGAGAAGGAAAAAATGTTGAATGCAGTAACTGCTCATTTGGAAAAACTAGACTGATATTAGTTAATTAACAAAATTAGTGGATATCACAGGTGAAATTATGCAAAATTTGGTACAAAACCAATAAAATTTTGCCTAGAGTTTTGTTGTACTTACTAGAAAAAATATCCCCCTCTCCTACCCTTCCGTCTCAATGTCATCAGGTTGTACCTCGCGGAAATATGGTAACATACAGTAGTTATAATTTTAGACGATCAAAAAAGAATTATGTTGGAAAGTTTTACAACGAAAGTATGTCAATATGTTGGTGCTCAGTTATTTTCTGTGCTCTGTGACAACCTCTTTTACATAATGCAGGTTAATTTCAGGGGGATTCGTTTTAAGGACAGTCTTGACACATCTTACTGCCAAAATAAGTGCCCAAATGCAAATGAGTAGCTCTTAAATTCTATGAAAATTTACACAAAACTCAGCACCTTCTCTGGCCATGTCCAGGTGCAGCACACGTTTCAACTTGACAATAAGGAAACTGGGGCAAACGTTGTTGATCGAAAACATGATCTCCAGCAGCATGAAATCCAAGAAAAAGTAATAAACTGACACCGATTGCAACTTCGATACATAATCTTAGCAAAGGTGTGCGCTTCCAACCGTAAAACATGAAGATATTGAACAAAACATTCGTGCAATTTGACGTTTTAGTAACAAACTCCCACCTAACAGTAATTATACCAAAGAGAATAATAATAATATATTAATACTGCTCACACAATACAGAACTACTGTACAGACATGAATCATTATAGACAACAAACACTGTGATTGGTTAGCTGACGTGGAACAGATGATAATCAAAATCTTGACGCTGCCATCTAGGAACGGAAAACAAAATTAAATCAATATTCCAAAGAATCTAAATTCTTGCCTCCTAAGGTACGTTATACATACATATACATGCACATAATACATAAGACTAGCAACTGTAGTTATTATTTCATTCTCTGATGCATTGTTGATCTGTTTGTTTATTCTAGGCCCAGAAGTTCACAGATAGCGTGTTTGGGAATAAAAAGTTTTTGAACAAATATAGGGTTTCGATTATTAAGCGATTTGTACATCTCAGTTACTAAGCACCTAAATCTGCCAAGATTCAATATTTTTAGATTTCCTTTTGACAACAGCTGCTCATAGTTACAATTATATTTCTTACAAATCTACGTACTCTTTGCTGAAATTCTCCCAGTTTTGGGGTATTAATTTTTAGCTCTGCAAAGATAAAAGACCGAGAAATGGCCGTACGACTATTTTTGTCAAGAAATTTTGACAGTCTTTTACTTCATTTATTTGCTTGGCGGCCTTTTTGCAATCCTCAATATAACCATCAAAAGTAAGTTCAAACTGTAACTCTTCACCAGTGACACTATATGATTTTCTTTAGACCGTTTTACAAAAAAATCTTTGTATCAGACTCTAAGGACATTACAAGACCGTCAATGTTATTTGCAGAGCTACTTAAAATATTAAAATCAGAATATCCATTAATGATATTCATTATATTCATTATGACATTCTTTAATGAAATAATGCAAGTCATTCATGAAGATACCAATACTGGTCCGATGATTGACCTGACGACATGTCATCATGTTTCAGATTTTGTGGAAACTGAGAGAGTTTGATTGACTTGTTTAGCAAATTTGTGTGAGTAGAGTTATTAGTAGGAAATTGTATTAAGATTTAGTAAAGGAAGTAGAGATGTAAAGTTTGTCATTTTGACTATTGGCTATACAGAAAACGGCCACAAGATTGCTTATGTCACAAGACTATAAGGAAGAGAGCGAGGCGGGAGTAGAGAGTTAATTACTGGCTGTCGAGCTTAAAGACGTGCGTAATGTGAACTCTCTAGTGATCCTCAGTAGCAGGATCAACATTGAAAGCATTTTGCAGTGAGGTATTACAAGATTATTAGTAAAGTAAGAGAAGCCAACCCCAGCGAGGCATGAAGGCAGCAGAGTGCTTAAGCGGTTAAACACTAGAAATGCCAAATAGCAACTTAAGGTGATTTATATGCACTGTTATTGCAGAGGCAGTAATTAGCTCTTGTATGCAGAACGCTAACATAAAATTATGATAATACGTACTGCGATTAACTGTAAACAGACTTGTCTCATTCTCTTTTCTTGTCTTGTTAGTTGTCTTCCTGTACTTGTGTGAAACGTTTTCTTATCTTCAATAAACTTTCTTCATATTTATCCCAGCGTTTCATCTGCATAGCAGTTTTGTACTCTACTATAATAATAAAATGTATTTTATAAAGCGCACATTCAAGAAAAACGCTTTTAATGGTGCAGAGCAGTAAAATACTATGGTTACAATTGCACAAATAGAAAAATGTAACAATAATAAAATTATTAAAAATTTTGCACAAAACACACAAATTGTCTTCACGACAGAAATTATGGTAAAAAATGGGGCATAAGTGTAGTTTACAGCAGTTTGAAATTCATAATTAATCATGATAGTTTTTATTTTGAGATGTGTTTTCAGGCGTTTTTAAATAGTTGCACCGTAAAATAGTTCTGAGGTTTTAAGCTAAGGAGTTATAATATTTTGGTGCAATAGAAGAACTCAAGGTCGCCAAAGGTTTTTTCTATTAAAAGGAGGTACCAAAAGTTCATTATGGGAAGATCTACTTGCTCGTTCAGTAGTTGCGTTTATGTAACCTATCAGACAACTAGAAAGGAGAGAGAGTTCGTGTAAACTTTTGTATGTGAGAACTATTAATTTATAAAGACTTCTAAATCTAAGCGGTAACCAGTGAAAGTAAAATATAGAAGCAGTAAAGCAGTAGCATTGTTGTACTTTCCTGCACCAACATTAACCTTTGCTGCTAAATTCTGAAGGCGCTGCATAGGTTGGATGGTGCAGTCAGGTATCCCAATGAATAATTAATTAGCATAATCAAAATAAGATAACACCAATGCAGACAGCAAACATTTCATAGTATCACTAGATAGGAATTTTTTAGCTTGATAAAACGACGCAGATTAAATGCTACTTTTTTGCATTTAGATTTAGCATGGTTTTTAAAATATGATCAAGAATTACTCCAAGATATGTAATTGAATTACTTGCATAAGATCATTGCAAGTTAGGTTAACTATGACAGTCTACGTTTTCAATCATTTGTCTAATTGAATCTAGTTTCCAAAAATTATAAACTCAGTTTTGGTGTCATTCTTTCTAAGACGGTTGAGTATCAACCAGTCTCTCGCTGAAGGTAAAGAATTCTCCAAAGACATGGGGAATTCTGAAATAGAACAGTGAAATAGACCCTTACACTTCTCCAACAATGCGTGCCATAAAAAGCATTCAAATGCAGTATAATAACGAACTTTTTCAATACCCCTAATTTGCGCTGGACTTCAAAGATAGAGGTTTCCAAACAGAAAATTTTCTTCATCCCTGAAGAGACATTAAACTTTCTCCCGTAAAAACAATTTTAAAATATAGTTTCAAAAAAATAAAAAAAGTATCGCGGTGATTAAATACATTTAGCTGAAAATTTTTCAAAATTTGCATGGTTAAGATCTACAGACATCCTGAAACATCTAGTTAGAACGCACTTAATCAGAAGCACCTAATCAGAAGACCTGTACAGGCAATGTTAATCATCCGCATAGAGATATATGCAAACAAACTACCTTGTCAAAAGACGGGAATGGCTAAACCCAATCACTTGGTAGGAAGATTTTTATTGCCAAGCTGAGGTACCTTATCAGAAGAAATCTACAAGCATTTCCAGCACTCGATATGAAGGCATCTACTGCCAACCTCAACCAACTGGTAAAAGAACGTCAACATCCACTTACAGAAGACGTTTACCAGCAACAACGATCTAAGGCATCTGATAACACATCAAAAATCTGGTCAAAGGGCATCTGCAGCTAATCATAATAATCTGTTAAGGACTACAACCAACCTGGAACATCTGTCAGAATTCACTTAAACTCAGACATCTAGGCAAAAACAGCTAGTCAGAATTCATTCATACTAATCACAAACATCCGATCAGAAGAAATGTTGTGCCAATTTAAAGTACATGGCAGGAGACATGTACAGACAATGTTGAGCATCTGGCAAGACGGCATTTATAAGCAATCTAAAAAATCCACAAACGCCTCAAGTCTGAAGGCATTTACATGTAATCCCAACAATCTGTTAAGATCTACAGACATACTGAAACATCTAATCACAGAACTCACTGAGAGCAATCTCAAGCATGTAGCAGATGAAATCTATCGCCAATCTCAAGTACCTAATCAGAAGACCTGTACAGGCAATGTTAAAACACCGGTAGCCTCAGTTAGACATCCTGAAACACCTAATCAGAGCTCACTTAGAGCAATCTGAAACATCTGACACGTACATCAAATTCTATTCATCTATTTAGCTATATTGACAAAACTGCAGCATCTAACCAGACTCATTTAGAGCAGTCCCAAACATCTACAAATCTTGCAAATCTCAGATACCTAACCAGAAGACATGTTAGGCAATGACATAAGATCTGATAGAGAAATACAGCGATAGTCTCAAAATTAGCTTCTTAGGAGAAATCAATGACCAAACTCTAGCATCTGGTAGGAAGACTCAACCGTTTGGTGAGATGGCATCTATACGCAACCGAAAACATCTACATCATGTCTGAAGGCACTTATACCTGATCCCAATAATCTGTTAAGATCCACAGACGTTCTGAAACATCTAGTCAGAACGCACTTAAAACAATCTGAAACATCTGACACGTAAACAAAGACAAACTGCAGCATCTAACCAGACTCATTTAGAGCAGTCCCAAATATCTACAAACAACCCGAAACATCTAGTCAGAACTCACTTAGAACAATCTCTAACACATAGACTGATGAAATCTATTGCAAATCTCAGATACCTAACCAGAAGACCTGTACAGGCAATGTTAGGCAATGAGATAAGTATCTGATAGAGAAATACAGCGATAGCCTCAATTAGCTTCTTAGAAGACATCAATGACCAAACTCTTGCATTTGGTAGGAAGACTCAACCGTTTGGTGAGATGGCATCTATACGCAACCGAAAACATCTACATCATGTCTGAAGGCATTTATACCTGATCTCAATAATCAGTTAAGATCCACAGACATTCTGAAACATCTAATCAGAGCTCACTTAGAGCAATCTGAAACATCTGACACGTACATCAAATTCTATTCATCTATTTAGCTATATTGACAAAACTGCAGCATCTAACCACTCATTTAGAGCAGTCCCAAACAGCTACAAACAACCCGAAACATCTAGTCTGAACTCACTTAGAACAATCTCTAACACTTAGACTGATGAAATCTATTGCAAATTTCAGATACCTAACCAGAAGACATGTTAGGCAAATGACATAAGATCTGATAGAGAAATACAGCGATAGCCTCAATTAGCTTCTTAGAAGACATCAATGACCAAACTCTTGCATCTGGTAGGAAGACTCAACCGTTTGGTGAGATGGCATCTATACGCAACCGAAAACATCTACATCATGTCTGAAGGCATTTATACCTGATCTCAATAATCAGTTAAGATCCACAGACATTCTGAAACATCTAATCAGAGCTCACTTAGAGCAATCTGAAACATCTGACACGTACATCAAATTCTATTCATCTATTTAGCTATATTGACAAAACTGCAGCATCTAACCAGACTCATTTAGAGCAGTCCCAAACATCTACAAACAACCCGAAACATCTAGTCTGAACTCACTTAGAACAATCTCTAACACTTAGACTGATGAAATCTATTGCAAATCTCAGATACCTAACCAGAAGATATGTTAGGCAAATGACATAAGATCTGATAGAGAAATACAGCGATAGCCTCAATTAGCTTCTTAGAAGACATCAATGACCAAACTCTTGCATCTGGTAGGAAGACGCAACCGTTTGGTGAGATGGCATCTATACGCAACCGAAAACATCTACATCATGTCTGAAGGCATTTATACCTGATCTCGATAATCAGTTAAGATCCACAGACATTCTGAAACATCTAATCAGAACTCACTTAGAGCAATCTGAAATATCTGACACGTACATCCAATTCTATTCATCTATTTTAGACATATAGACAAAACTGCAGCATCTAACCAGAACTCATTTAGAGCAGTCCCAAACATCTACCAACAACCCGAAACACCTAGTTAGAACTCTCACTTAGAACAATCTCTAACACATAGACTGATGAAATCTATTGCAAATCTCAGATACCTAACCAGAAGACATGTTAGGCAAATGAGATAAGTATCTGATAGAGAAATACAGCGATAGCCTCAATTAGCTTCTTAGAAGACATCAATGACCAAACTCTAGCATCTGGTAGGAAAACGCAACCGTTTGGTGAGATGGCATCTATACGCAACCGAAAACATCTACATCATATCTGAAGGCACTTATACCTGATCCCAATAGTCTGTTAAGATCCTCAGACGTTCTGAAACATCTAATCAGAACTCACTTAGAACAATCTGAAATATCTGACACGTACATCAAATTCTATTCATCTAGTTAGATATATAGACAAAACTGCAGCATCTAACCAGACTCATTTAGAGCAGTCCCAAACATCTACAAACAACCCGAAACATCTAGTCAGAACTCACTTAGAACAATCTCTAACACTTAGACTGATGAAATCTATTGCAAATCTCAGATATCTAACCAGAAGACCTGTACAGGCAATGTTAGGCAATGACATAAGATCTGATAGAGAAATACAGCGATAGCCTCAATTAGCTTCTTAGAAGACATCAATGACCAAACTCTTGCATCTGGTAGGAAGACTCAACCGTTTGGTGAGATGGCATCTATACGCAACCGAAAACATCTACATCATGTCTGAAGGCACTTATACCTGATCCCAATAATCTGTTAAGATCCACAGACGTTCTGAAACATCTAATCAGAACTCACTTAGAGCAATCTGAAATATCTGACACGTAAACAAAGACAAACTGCAGCATCTAACCAGACTCATTTAGAGCAGTCCCAAATATCTACAAACAACCCGAAACATCTAGTCAGAACTCACTTAGAACAATCTCTAACACATAGACTGATGAAATCTATTGCAAATCTCAGATACCTAACCAGAAGACCTGTACAGGCAATGTTAGGCAATGAGATAAGTATCTGATAGAGAAATACAGCGATAGCCTCAATTAGCTTCTTAGAAGACATCAATGACCAAACTCTAGCATCTGGTAGGAAAACGCAACCGTTTGGTGAGATGGCATCTATACGCAACCGAAAACATCTACATCATATCTGAAGGCACTTATACCTGATCCCAATAGTCTGTTAAGATCCTCAGACGTTCTGAAACATCTAATCAGAACTCACTTAGAGCAATCTGAAATATCTGACACGTACATCAAATTCTATTCATCTATTTAGATATATAGACAAAACTGCAGCATCTAACCAGACTCATTTAGAGCAGTCCCAAACATCTACAAACAACCCGAAACATCTAGTCAGAACTCACTTAGAACAATCTCTAACACTTAGACTGATGAAATCTATTGCAAATCTCAGATATCTAACCAGAAGACCTGTACAGGCAATGTTAGGCAATGACATAAGATCTGATAGAGAAATACAGCGATAGCCTCAATTAGCTTCTTAGAAGACATCAATGACCAAACTCTTGCATCTGGTAGGAAGACTCAACCGTTTGGTGAGATGGCATCTATACGCAACCGAAAACATCTACATCATGTCTGAAGGCACTTATACCTGATCCCAATAATCTGTTAAGATCCACAGACATTCTGAAACATCTAATCAGAACTCACTTAGAGCAATCTGAAACATCTGACACGTACATCAAATTCTATTCATCTATTTAGATATATTGACAAAACTGCAGCATCTAACCACTCATTTAGAGCAGTCCCAAACATCTACCAACAACCCGAAACATCTAGTTAGAACTCTCACTTAGAACAATCTCTAACACATAGACTGATGAAATCTATTGCAAATCTCAGATACCTAACCAGAAGACCTGTACAGGCAATGTTAGGCAATGAGATAAGTATCTGATAGAGAAATACAGCGATAGCCTCAATTAGCTTCTTAGAAGACATCAATGACCAAACTCTAGCATCTGGTAGGAAAACGCAACCGTTTGGTGAGATGGCATCTATAGGCAACCGAAAACATCTACATCATATCTGAAGGCACTTATACCTGATCCCAATAGTCTGTTAAGATCCTCAGACGTTCTGAAACATCTAATCAGAACTCACTTAGAGCAATCTGAAATATCTGACACGTACATCAAATTCTATTCATCTATTTAGATATATAGACAAAACTGCAGCATCTAACCAGACTCATTTAGAGCAGTCCCAAACATCTACAAACAACCCGAAACATCTAGTCAGAACTCACTTAGAACAATCTCTAACACTTAGACTGATGAAATCTATTGCAAATCTCAGATATCTAACCAGAAGACCTGTACAGGCAATGTTAGGCAATGACATAAGATCTGATAGAGAAATACAGCGATAGCCTCAATTAGCTTCTTAGAAGACATCAATGACCAAACTCTTGCATCTGGTAGGAAGACTCAACCGTTTGGTGAGATGGCATCTATACGCAACCGAAAACATCTACATCATGTCTGAAGGCACTTATACCTGATCCCAATAGTCTGTTAAGATCCTCAGACGTTCTGAAACATCTAATCAGAACTCACTTAGAGCAATCTGAAATATCTGACACGTACATCAAATTCTATTCATCTATTTAGATATATAGACAAAACTGCAGCATCTAACCAGACTCATTTAGAGCAGTCCCAAACATCTACAAACAACCCGAAACATCTAGTCAGAACTCACTTAGAACAATCTCTAACACTTAGACTGATGAAATCTATTGCAAATCTCAGATATCTAACCAGAAGACCTGTACAGGCAATGTTAGGCAATGACATAAGATCTGATAGAGAAATACAGCGATAGCCTCAATTAGCTTCTTAGAAGACATCAATGACCAAACTCTTGCATCTGGTAGGAAGACTCAACCGTTTGGTGAGATGGCATCTATACGCAACCGAAAACATCTACATCATGTCTGAAGGCACTTATACCTGATCCCAATAATCTGTTAAGATCCACAGACGTTCTGAAACATCTAGTCAGAACGCACTTAAAGCAATCTGAAACATCTGACACGTAAACAAAGACAAACTTCAGCATCTAACCAGAATCATTTAGAGCAGTCCCAAATATCTACAAACAACCCGAAACATCTAGTCAGAACTCACTTAGAACAATCTCTAACACTTAGACTGATGAAATCTATTGCAAATCTCAGATACCTAACCAGAAGACCTGTACAGGCAATGTTAGGCAATGACATAAGATCTGATAGAGAAATACAGCGATAGCCTCAATTAGCTTCTTAGAAGACATCAATGACCAAACTCTTGCATCTGGTAGGAAGACTCAACCGTTTGGTGAGATGGCATCTATACGCAACCGAAAACATCTACATCATGTCTGAAGGCACTTATACCTGATCCCAATAATCTGTTAAGATCCACAGACGTTCTGAAACATCTAGTCAGAACTCACTTAGAGCAATCTGAAACATCTGACACGTACATCACTATTCATCTATTTAGATATATAGACAAAACTGCAGCATCTAACCAGACTCATTTAGAGCAGTCCCAAATATCTACAAACAACCCGAAACATCTAGTCAGAACTCACTTAGAACAATCTCTAACACATAGACTGATGAAATCTATTGCAAATCTCAGATACCTAACCAGAAGACCTGTACAGGCAATGTTAGGCAATGAGATAAGTATCTGATAGAGAAATACAGCGATAGCCTCAATTAGCTTCTTAGAAGACATCAATGACCAAACTCTAGCATCTGGTAGGAAAACGCAACCGTTTGGTGAGATGGCATCTATACGCAACCGAAAACATCTACATCATATCTGAAGGCACTTATACCTGATCCCAATAGTCTGTTAAGATCCTCAGACGTTCTGAAACATCTAATCAGAACTCACTTAGAGCAATCTGAAATATCTGACACGTACATCAAATTCTATTCATCTATTTAGATATATAGACAAAACTGCAGCATCTAACCAGACTCATTTAGAGCAGTCCCAAACATCTACAAACAACCCGAAACATCTAGTCAGAACTCACTTAGAACAATCTCTAACACTTAGACTGATGAAATCTATTGCAAATCTCAGATATCTAACCAGAAGACCTGTACAGGCAATGTTAGGCAATGACATAAGATCTGATAGAGAAATACAGCGATAGCCTCAATTAGCTTCTTAGAAGACATCAATGACCAAACTCTTGCATCTGGTAGGAAGACTCAACCGTTTGGTGAGATGGCATCTATACGCAACCGAAAACATCTACATCATGTCTGAAGGCACTTATACCTGATCCCAATAATCTGTTAAGATCCACAGACGTTCTGAAACATCTAGTCAGAACGCACTTAAAGCAATCTGAAACATCTGACACGTAAACAAAGACAAACTGCAGCATCTAACCAGACTCATTTAGAGCAGTCCCAAATATCTACAAACAACCCGAAACATCTAGTCAGAACTCACTTAGAACAATCTCTAACACATAGACTGATGAAATCTATTGCAAATCTCAGATACCTAACCAGAAGACCTGTACAGGCAATGTTAGGCAATGAGATAAGTATCTGATAGAGAAATACAGCGATAGCCTCAATTAGCTTCTTAGAAGACATCAATGACCAAACTCTTGCATCTGGTAGGAAGACTCAACCGTTTGGTGAGATGGCATCTATACGCAACCGAAAACATCTACATCATGTCTGAAGGCATTTATACCTGATCTCAATAATCAGTTAAGATCCACAGACATTCTGAAACATCTAATCAGAGCTCACTTAGAGCAATCTGAAACATCTGACACGTACATCAAATTCTATTCATCTATTTAGCTATATTGACAAAACTGCAGCATCTAACCACTCATTTAGAGCAGTCCCAAACATCTACAAACAACCCGAAACATCTAGTCTGAACTCACTTAGAACAATCTCTAACACTTAGACTGATGAAATCTATTGCAAATCTCAGATACCTAACCAGAAGACATGTGGTTAGGCAAATGACATAAGATCTGATAGAGAAATACAGCGATAGCCTCAATTAGCTTCTTAGAAGACATCAATGACCAAACTCTTGCATCTGGTAGGAAGACCAACCGTTTGGTGAGATGGCATCTATACGCAACCGAAAACATCTACATCATGTCTGAAGGCATTTATACCTGATCTCAATAATCAGTTAAGATCCACAGACATTCTGAAACATCTAATCAGAGCTCACTTAGAGCAATCTGAAACATCTGACACGTACATCAAATTCTATTCATCTATTTAGCTATATTGACAAAACTGCAGCATCTAACCACTCATTTAGAGCAGTCCCAAACATCTACAAACAACCCGAAACATCTAGTCTGAACTCACTTAGAACAATCTCTAACACTTAGACTGATGAAATCTATTGCAAATCTCAGATACCTAACCAGAAGACATGTTAGGCAAATGACATAAGATCTGATAGAGAAATACAGCGATAGCCTCAATTAGCTTCTTAGAAGACATCAATGACCAAACTCTTGCATCTGGTAGGAAGACTCAACCGTTTGGTGAGATGGCATCTATACGCAACCGAAAACATCTACATCATGTCTGAAGGCACTTATACCTGATCCCAATAATCTGTTAAGATCCTCAGACGTTCTGAAACATCTAATCAGAACTCACTTAGAGCAATCTGAAATATCTGACACGTACATCAAATTCTATTCATCTATTTAGATATATAGACAAAACTGCAGCATCTAACCAGACTCATTTAGAGCAGTCCCAAACATCTACAAACAACCCGAAACATCTAGTCAGAACTCACTTAGAACAATCTCTAACACTTAGACTGATGAAATCTATTGCAAATCTCAGATATCTAACCAGAAGACCTGTACAGGCAATGTTAGGCAATGACATAAGATCTGATAGAGAAATACAGCGATAGCCTCAATTAGCTTCTTAGAAGACATCAATGACCAAACTCTTGCATCTGGTAGGAAGACTCAACCGTTTGGTGAGATGGCATCTATACGCAACCGAAAACATCTACATCATGTCTGAAGGCACTTATACCTGATCCCAATAATCTGTTAAGATCCACAGACGTTCTGAAACATCTAGTCAGAACGCACTTAAAGCAATCTGAAACATCTGACACGTAAACAAAGACAAACTGCAGCATCTAACCAGACTCATTTAGAGCAGTCCCAAATATCTACAAACAACCCGAAACATCTAGTCAGAACTCACTTAGAACAATCTCTAACACATAGACTGATGAAATCTATTGCAAATCTCAGATACCTAACCAGAAGACCTGTACAGGCAATGTTAGGCAATGAGATAAGTATCTGATAGAGAAATACAGCGATAGCCTCAATTAGCTTCTTAGAAGACATCAATGACCAAACTCTTGCATCTGGTAGGAAGACTCAACCGTTTGGTGAGATGGCATCTATACGCAACCGAAAACATCTATATCATGTCTGAAGGCATTTATACCTGATCTCAATAATCAGTTAAGATCCACAGACATTCTGAAACATCTAATCAGAGCTCACTTAGAGCAATCTGAAACATCTGACACGTACATCAAATTCTATTCATCTATTTAGCTATATTGACAAAACTGCAGCATCTAACCAGACTCATTTAGAGCAGTCCCAAACATCTACAAACAACCCGAAACATCTAGTCAGAACTCACTTAGAACAATCTCTAACACTTAGACTGATGAAATCTATTGCAAATCTCAGATACCTAACCAGAAGACATGTTAGGCAAATGACATAAGATCTGATAGAGAAATACAGCGATAGCCTCAATTAGCTTCTTAGAAGACATCAATGACCAAACTCTTGCATCTGGTAGGAAGACGCAACCGTTTGGTGAGATGGCATCTATACGCAACCGAAAACATCTACATCATGTCTGAAGGCATTTATACCTGATCTCAATAATCAGTTAAGATCCACAGACATTCTGAAACATCTAATCAGAACTCACTTAGAGCAATCTGAAATATCTGACACGTACATCCAATTCTATTCATCTATTTTAGACATATAGACAAAACTGCAGCATCTAACCAGAACTCATTTAGAGCAGTCCCAAACATCTACAAACAACCCGAAACATCTAGTCAGAACTCACTTAGAACAATCTCTAACACTTAGACTGATGAAATCTATTGCAAATCTCAGATACCTAACCAGAAGACCTGTACAGGCAATGTTAGGCAATGACATAAGATCTGATAGAGAAATACAGCGATAGCCTCAATTAGCTTCTTAGAAGACATCAATGACCAAACTCTTGCATCTGGTAGGAAGACTCAACCGTTTGGTGAGATGGCATCTATACGCAACCGAAAACATCTACATCATGTCTGAAGGCACTTATACCTGATCCCAATAATCTGTTAAGATCCACAGACGTTCTGAAACATCTAGTCAGAACGCACTTAGAGCAATCTGAAATATCTGACACGTACATCAAATTCTATTCATCTATTTAGATATATAGACAAAACTGCAGCATCTAACCAGACTCATTTAGAGCAGTCCCAAACATCTACAAACAACCCGAAACATCTAGTCAGAACTCACTTAGAACAATCTCTAACACATAGACTGATGAAATCTATTGCAAATCTCAGATACCTAACCAGAAGACCTGTACAGGCAATGTTAGGCAATGAGATAAGTATCTGATAGAGAAATACAGCGATAGCCTCAATTAGCTTCTTAGAAGACATCAATGACCAAACTCTTGCATCTGGTAGGAAGACTCAACCGTTTGGTGAGATGGCATCTATACGCAACCGAAAACATCTACATCATGTCTGAAGGCATTTATACCTGATCTCAATAATCAGTTAAGATCCACAGACATTCTGAAATTTCTAATCAGAGCTCACTTAGAGCAAGCTGAAACATCTGACACGTACATCAAATTCTATTCATCTATTTAGATATATAGACAAAACTGCAGCATCTAACCAGACTCATTTAGAGCAGTCCCAAACATCTACAAACAACCCGAAACATCTAGTCAGAACTCACTTAGAACAATCTCTAACACTTAGACTGATGAAATCTATTGCAAATCTCAGATATCTAACCAGAAGACCTGTACAGGCAATGTTAGGCAATGACATAAGATCTGATAGAGAAATACAGCGATAGCCTCAATTAGCTTCTTAGAAGACATCAATGACCAAACTCTTGCATCTGGTAGGAAGACTCAACCGTTTGGTGAGATGGCATCTATACGCAACCGAAAACATCTACATCATGTCTGAAGGCACTTATACCTGATCCCAATAATCTGTTAAGATCCACAGACGTTCTGAAACATCTAGTCAGAACGCACTTAAAGCAATCTGAAACATCTGACACGTAAACAAAGACAAACTGCAGCATCTAACCAGACTCATTTAGAGCAGTCCCAAATATCTACAAACAACCCGAAACATCTAGTCAGAACTCACTTAGAACAATCTCTAACACATAGGCTGATGAAATCTATTGCAAATCTCAGATACCTAACCAGAAGACCTGTACAGGCAATGTTAGGCAATGAGATAAGTATCTGATAGAGAAATACAGCGATAGCCTCAATTAGCTTCTTAGAAGACATCAATGACCAAACTCTAGCATCTGGTAGGAAAACGCAACCGTTTGGTGAGATGGCATCTATACGCAACCGAAAACATCTACATCATATCTGAAGGCACTTATACCTGATCCCAATAGTCTGTTAAGATCCTCAGACGTTCTGAAACATCTAATCAGAACTCACTTAGAGCAATCTGAAATATCTGACACGTACATCAAATTCTATTCATCTATTTAGATATATAGACAAAACTGCAGCATCTAACCAGACTCATTTAGAGCAGTCCCAAACATCTACAAACAACCCGAAACATCTAGTCAGAACTCACTTAGAACAATCTCTAACACTTAGACTGATGAAATCTATTGCAAATCTCAGATATCTAACCAGAAGACCTGTACAGGCAATGTTAGGCAATGACATAAGATCTGATAGAGAAATACAGCGATAGCCTCAATTAGCTTCTTAGAAGACATCAATGACCAAACTCTTGCATCTGGTAGGAAGACTCAACCGTTTGGTGAGATGGCATCTATACGCAACCGAAAACATCTATATCATGTCTGAAGGCATTTATACCTGATCTCAATAATCTGTTAAGATCCACAGACGTTCTGAAACATCTAGTCAGAACGCACTTAAAGCAATCTGAAACATCTGACACGTAAACAAAGACAAACTGCAGCATCTAACCAGACTCATTTAGAGCAGTCCCAAATATCTACAAACAACCCGAAACATCTAGTCAGAACTCACTTAGAACAATCTCTAACACTTACACTGATGAAATCTATTGCAAATCTCAGATATCTAACCAGAAGACCTGTACAGGCAATGTTAGGCAATGACATAAGATCTGATAGAGAAATACAGCGATAGCCTCAATTAGCTTCTTAGAAGACATCAATGACCAAACTCTTGCATCTGGTAGGAAGACTCAACCGTTTGGTGAGATGGCATCTATACGCAACCGAAAACATCTACATCATGTCTGAAGGCACTTATACCTGATCCCAATAATCTGTTAAGATCCACAGACGTTCTGAAACATCTAGTCAGAACGCACTTAAAGCAATCTGAAACATCTGACACGTAAACAAAGACAAACTGCAGCATCTAACCAGACTCATTTAGAGCAGTCCCAAATATCTACAAACAACCCGAAACATCTAGTCAGAACTCACTTAGAACAATCTCTAACACATAGACTGATGAAATCTATTGCAAATCTCAGATACCTAACCAGAAGACCTGTACAGGCAATGTTAGGCAATGAGATAAGTATCTGATAGAGAAATACAGCGATAGCCTCAATTAGCTTCTTAGAAGACATCAATGACCAAACTCTAGCATCTGGTAGGAAAACGCAACCGTTTGGTGAGATGGTATCTATACGCAACCGAAAACATCTACATCATATCTGAAGGCACTTATACCTGATCCCAATAGTCTGTTAAGATCCTCAGACGTTCTGAAACATCTAATCAGAACTCACTTAGAGCAATCTGAAATATCTGACACGTACATCAAATTCTATTCATCTATTTAGATATATAGACAAAACTGCAGCATCTAACCAGACTCATTTAGAGCAGTCCCAAACATCTACAAACAACCCGAAACATCTAGTCAGAACTCACTTAGAACAATCTCTAACACTTAGACTGATGAAATCTATTGCAAATCTCAGATATCTAACCAGAAGACCTGTACAGGCAATGTTAGGCAATGACATAAGATCTGATAGAGAAATACAGCGATAGCCTCAATTAGCTTCTTAGAAGACATCAATGACCAAACTCTTGCATCTGGTAGGAAGACTCAACCGTTTGGTGAGATGGCATCTATACGCAACCGAAAACATCTACATCATGTCTGAAGGCACTTATACCTGATCCCAATAATCTGTTAAGATCCACAGACGTTCTGAAACATCTAGTCAGAACGCACTTAAAGCAATCTGAAACATCTGACACGTAAACAAAGACAAACTGCAGCATCTAACCAGACTCATTTAGAGCAGTCCCAAATATCTACAAACAACCCGAAACATCTAGTCAGAACTCACTTAGAACAATCTCTAACACATAGACTGATGAAATCTATTGCAAATCTCAGATACCTAACCAGAAGACCTGTACAGGCAATGTTAGGCAATGAGATAAGTATCTGATAGAGAAATACAGCGATAGCCTCAATTAGCTTCTTAGAAGACATCAATGACCAAACTCTTGCATCTGGTAGGAAGACTCAACCGTTTGGTGAGATGGCATCTATACGCAACCGAAAACATCTATATCATGTCTGAAGGCATTTATACCTGATCTCAATAATCAGTTAAGATCCACAGACATTCTGAAACATCTAATCAGAGCTCACTTAGAGCAATCTGAAACATCTGACACGTACATCAAATTCTATTCATCTATTTAGATATATTGACAAAACTGCAGCATCTAACCAGACTCATTTAGAGCAGTCCCAAACATCTACAAACAACCCGAAACATCTAGTCTGAACTCACTTAGAACAATCTCTAACACTTAGACTGATGAAATCTATTGCAAATCTCAGATACCTAACCAGAAGACATGTTAGGCAAATGACATAAGATCTGATAGAGAAATACAGCGATAGCCTCAATTAGCTTCTTAGAAGACATCAATGACCAAACTCTTGCATCTGGTAGGAAGACGCAACCGTTTGGTGAGATGGCATCTATACGCAACCGAAAACATCTACATCATGTCTGAAGGCACTTATACCTGATCCCAATAATCTGTTAAGATCCACAGACGTTCTGAAACATCTAGTCAGAACTCACTTAGAGCAATCTGAAATATCTGACACGTACATCAAATTCTATTCATCTATTTAGATATATAGACAAAACTGCAGCATCTAACCAGACTCATTTAGAGCAGTCCCAAACATCTACAAACAACCCGAAACATCTAGTCAGAACTCACTTAGAACAATCTCTAACACTTAGACTGATGAAATCTATTGCAAATCTCAGATATCTAACCAGAAGACCTGTACAGGCAATGTTAGGCAATGACATAAGATCTGATAGAGAAATACAGCGATAGCCTCAATTAGCTTCTTAGAAGACATCAATGACCAAACTCTTGCATCTGGTAGGAAGACTCAACCGTTTGGTGAGATGGCATCTATACGCAACCGAAAACATCTACATCATGTCTGAAGGCACTTATACCTGATCCCAATAATCTGTTAAGATCCACAGACGTTCTGAAACATCTAGTCAGAACGCACTTAAAGCAATCTGAAACATCTGACACGTAAACAAAGACAAACTGCAGCATCTAACCAGACTCATTTAGAGCAGTCCCAAATATCTACAAACAACCCGAAACATCTAGTCAGAACTCACTTAGAACAATCTCTAACACATAGACTGATGAAATCTATTGCAAATCTCAGATACCTAACCAGAAGACCTGTACAGGCAATGTTAGGCAATGAGATAAGTATCTGATAGAGAAATACAGCGATAGCCTCAATTAGCTTCTTAGAAGACATCAATGACCAAACTCTTGCATCTGGTAGGAAGACTCAACCGTTTGGTGAGATGGCATCTATACGCAACCGAAAACATCTACATCATGTCTGAAGGCATTTATACCTGATCTCAATAATCAGTTAAGATCCACAGACATTCTGAAACATCTAATCAGAGCTCACTTAGAGCAATCTGAAACATCTGACACGTACATCAAATTCTATTCATCTATTTAGCTATATTGACAAAACTGCAGCATCTAACCACTCATTTAGAGCAGTCCCAAACATCTACAAACAACCCGAAACATCTGGGTCTTGTAACCCACTACCACACACAATCTCTAATCCACATAGGAGCTTGGATGCCTACTACCTCCCCACATGTAGGGCTTACATGCAAAGGCCTCGTGTGAGACAATTAGCTCACATGAGTTTTTGCACCCTCCTACCATGTGCAATCCAAGCCCACATGTGGGTTTGGATGCACAGCCTTCTCCCCACATGTGGGGCTTATGTGCATGCTCTCCTTCCACTGTACACATTTACATGCCACCATGTGAGCTAGAAAGCCCACATGGGGTCTTGCGCCCTCCTACCATGTGCAATCCAAGCCCACATGTGGGTTTGGATGCACAGCCTTCTCCCCACAGGTGGGGCTTATTTGCATGCTCTCCTTCCACCATACACATTTACATACCCCCATGTGAGCTAGAAAGCCCACATGGGGTCTTGCACCCTCCTACCATGTGCAATCCAAACCCACATGTGGGCTTGGATGCACATCCTTTTCCCACATGTGGGGCTTATGTGCATGCTGTCCTTCCACTGTACAGATTTACATGCCACCATGTGAGCTAGAAAGCCCACATCGATTCTTGCGCCCTGCTACCATGTGCAATCCAAACCCACTTGTGTGCTTGGATGCACATCCTCCTCCCAAAATGTGGGGCTTAACTACGAAGCCCAGGTGTGAGTAGATAACCCACATTGGGTCTTGCACACCCTACCACACACAATCCAAGCCCACATAGGAGCTTGGATGCCTACTACCTCCCACATGTAGGGCTTACGTGCAAAGGCCTCGTGTGAGACAATTAGCTCACATGAGTTCTTGCACCCTCCTACCATATGCAATCCAAGCCCACATGTGGGTTTGGATGCACAGCCTTCTCCCCACATGTGGGGCTTATGTGCATGCTCTCCTTCCACTATACACATTTACATGCCACCATGTGAGCTAGAAAGCCCACATGAGGTCTTGCACCCTCCTTGCATGTGCAATCCAAGCCCACATGTAAGTTTGGATGCACATGCATGCCCTTCTTCCTCCCATACACATTTGCAGGCCCCTGTGTGAGCTAGTAAGCCCACATGGGGTCTTGCACCCTCCTACCATGTGCAATCTAAACCCACATGTGGGTTTGGATGCACATCCTTCTCCCCACATGTGGGGCTTATGTGCATGCTCTCCTTCCACTGTACACATTTACATGCAACCATGTGAGCTAGAAAGCCCACATGGATTCTTGCGCCCTCCTTGCATGTGCAATCCAAGCCCACAGGTAAGTTTGGATGCACAGCCTTCTCCCCACAGGCTGGGCTTATTTGCATGCTCTCCTTCCACCATACACATTTACATGCCCCCATGTGAGCTAGAAAGCCCACATGAGGTCTTGCACCCTCCTTGCATGTGCAATCCAAGCCCACATGTAAGTTTGGATGCACATGCATGCCCTTCTTCCTCCCATACACATTTGCAGGCCCCTGTGTGAGCTAGTAAGCCCACATGGGGTCTTGCACCCTCCTACCATGTGCAATCTAAACCCACATGTGGGTTTGGATGCACATCCTTCTCCCCACATGTGGGGCTTATGTGCATGCTCTCCTTCCACTGTACACATTTACATGCAACCATGTGAGCTAGAAAGCCCACATGGATTCTTGCGCCCTCCTTGCATGTGCAATCCAAGCCCACATGTAAGTTTGGATGCACAGCCTTCTACCCACAGGCTGGGCTTATTTGCATGCTCTCCTTCCACCATACACATTTACATGCCCCCATGTGAGCTAGAAAGCCCACATGAGGTCTTGCACCCTCCTAGCATTTGCAATCCAAGCCCACATTGCAATCCATACACATTTAC
>JAQGDQ010001585.1:0-33738 GCA_030141605.1 Tubiluchus corallicola | reverse complement strand
AGGGAGGGAGGGAGGGGGAGAGAGAGAGAGAGAGAGAGAGAGAGAGAGAGAGAGAGAGAGAGAGAGGCGCCAAGTACTATATTTTTACATAATAATTTACACAAGTTTTTTAGATCATACGTATGAAGAAAATTCATTTTTTTCGGAAACTGCTGAGTGGCGCCCCCTTCAATTGACACCCAAGGGCGCCTGCCATACCCTAGATGCACCACTGACTACCTCTACAAAATGATTTTTCGTTTTACCCATATTTTAGGTATTTTAAATTGTGGGTCAAAATAATTCTATATTTGTACAACTCCACAAGCTACTGGCTTGGATTAGTCCTTGAGTTTGTTGTTCAATGTTCTTTGACTATAGCTGATTTCAGTGCAATTCTTTTCTCCACAAAACAGTAATATAAATGGAAAATGACTCATAACTGTTGACTGGATATCGCAGAATTAGCAAGATTAAGGCGTATGTGGGTGTCCTAGCAAGATGGAGGGGTGACCGGTAATACAGTCACAGGAAAGAAGTCACAGGAAAAACAAACAATTTTGGCTAGGAAGAAAGTCAGGTGATCAAACAAAAATATTCAAGTCAGTCACAGTTTATTTAAGTATTATAAACAATTGAAGTAATAAAACAGAAAATATTTGAATCAGTTATTAGCTGGCAATATTTGACTTGTACATTTTCACTACACTGTTCATATACGATGGCATTACATGTATGTGAAAAAATCACGTTTTGTTCAATATCTTAGGATTAGGATGGGTTACGGTTAGGGGTGGGGGTTGGGGTTGGGGTTGCTTCTTTTTTCCTCTGACTTTTTCACCTGTGACTTTTTTACCTGGTTCGGTAGAGGGGCAGTTGAAATCAATCTATGAAACTGTTCGTTGTTATAGTTAGAAAGGAAGCCTAGAACTGGTAGCGAAGTCCACATAGAATCAGCTCCGGGGAAGCATAATATCATGTACTGGATTTACATGGTCACGAAATTTTGGGTGCACCCTGAAATTAGTCCGCTTGAATAAATAGGCCCAGAGCAAATGACCTCTTTGTTTCTCCAAATATAGAGTGCAAAAAGTCACGTGGGCCATTTTTGTACAGCTGATTGGGTTTGTTTGTATCTCTACGAAAAATAGTAATAATTTTTTTCAACTCCTTCCTGGTTCTTCCTCCTCGAACGAGATCTTCCCTCTCTAGATTCTTTTATTACCTTTCACTTTTCTCGTAAACACATTGAGAAGGGCAGGTGATGATGACATTGTCAATCGATCACCACGTTTCGCTTCTCCTCTTACTGTCGTAACGACCTCCGAGGTGATTGTGTCTCGAGCTCGTTTCCTGAACTCCTGACAGATTAAAATGTCAATTGTTGCTTCTTAATTTCGCTTTTTCAAATTGTTCAAATGTGCACAAATTTTAACGACGTTTTCAGTAGAACCACGATACATGAAAGTCAATGTGGTTTTATTGCAAATGAGCCATTGTCAATAGAATAGCAGTTTAAGACGGCGTGTCTACAAAATCTGTGTTGATCCGTAAACACCCGTTTTGTCCTTTTTCGGAGAGAAAGTTTCCATTGTAAACACAATGCGAAAGTTTTTGTTGTAAAAACAATGCGAAAGTTTCCATCGTAAACACAATGCGAAAGTTTTTGTTGTAAACACAATGCGAAAGTTTCCATTGTAAACACAATGCGAAAGTTTTTGTTGTAAACACAATGCGAAAGTTTCCATTGTAAACACAATGCGAAAGTTTTTGTTGTAAAAACAATGCGAAAGTTTCCATTGTAAACACAATGCGAAAGTTTTTGTTGTAAAAACAATGCGAAAGTTTCCATCGTAAACACAATGCGAAAGTTTTTGTTGTAAACACAATGCGAAAGTTTCCATTGTAAACACAATGCGAAAGTTTTTGTTGTAAACACAATGCGAAAGTTTCCATTGTAAACACAATGCGAAAGTTTTTGTTGTAAAAACAATGCGAAAGTTTCCATTGTAAACACAATGCGAAAGTTTTTGTTGTAAAAACAATGCGAAAGTTTCCATTGTAAACACAATGCAAAAGTTTCCATTGTAAACACAATGCGAAAGTTTCCATTGTAAACACAATGCAAAAGTTTCCATTGTAAACACAATGCGAAAGTTTCCATTGTAAACACAATGCGAAAGTTTCCATTGTAAACACAATGCGAAACTTTCCATTGTAAACACAATGCATCGAAATCAATTCATGAAAGTGGAAAAAAACAGTGCATAACGTGAAGTTGAAGGTACTGTCCTGTTACTTAAAGATAGGATAATAACGTTCTTTTACAAACATAAAGTGCCATATCGTTTTCTCTATTTTACGAGTTTTTAACATTCGTGTGTATAGATGCCGCTTAATAGACTCACGGTTAATAGACTCAGTCGCTTAATTGACTTAAAAACACCTGGAACGGGCCGCTCCTATTCACATGTATATAAAAACTGTCGGTATTTGACTTAAATAATTCTGCATTACTAACTCAATATTTATACTTCACGCAGTTAAAATAAGACACTTGTGTGTGAGCAAAGAGCTTTTACTGTTTCTCTGACATCTTTACATCGATTTTGTGAAGTATAATGCACATAGAAACAGTGATGTTAAGTACACCTTAGTTTGTAAGCAAGTTCAGTGCGTTTATCATATGTGCTAATATGTTAGCCTAGCGGTTTTGCTTTGAATCTCTCACCCGCTTGTCCACTGCAGTTAACCTTGTTGTTTCTGGAAGCTAAACATTTAATCACTTGCACAGCAGTTTGTTTTTGAAGTTCCTGCTGCTTTTCACAATGTTCATCATCAACTACAGATCAAGTTCTAAATGACTCAGTGTTTTGTGTGAATATGTGCAGCGCACAGTAACAGATTTTCAACGTTTTAATCAGTATGAAAGTTTCATAAGCGAACTTCTTCGTGAAGAAATGAAGCAACTGACCCTGCATGAATTTTTGTAATTTTTAATGGTAATAATCAGATTTTTGCGATTCTTGTCTTTATTAATTCGCTTATATAAATCATGCTTCTTAAATAATTGCACATAGGCATTTTTGGCATTAATTCATTTCTAAAATTCATTTAAAGCCTTTGCAATAACACTCCCATCCCAAAACGAGTCTATTAAGCGGTGCCTGCTGTACAATAATAATAGCAGTAGTAGTAGCAGTAGCAGTAGCAGAACAGTAGCAGTAGCAGTAGCAGCAGCAGAAGCAGAAGCAGTAGTAGTAGCAGCAGCAGCAGCAGCAGCAGCAGTAGTAGCAGTAGCAGTAGCAGTAGCAGTAGCAGTAGCAGCAGCAGCAACAGCAGCAGCAGGAGCAGCAGCAGCAGCAGCAGTAGCAGTAGCAGTAACAGTAACAGTAACAGTAACAGTAACAGTAACAGTAGCAGCAGCAGAAGCAATAGCAGTAGCAGTAGCAGTAACAGTAGCAGCAGCAGAAGCAGTAGTAGTAGCAGCAGCAGCAGCAGTAGCAGTAGTAGTAGCAGCAGTAGCAGCAGCAGGAGCAGTAGCAGTAGCAGCAGCAGCAGTAGCAGCAACAGCAGCAGAAGCAGAAGCAGCAGCAACAGCAGCAGCAGCAGCAGCAGCAGCAGCAGTAGTAGCAGCAGTAGTAGTAGTAAGAGCAGCAGTAGCAGCAGCAGTAGTAGCAGTAGCAGCAGCAGCAACAGCAGCAGCAGGAGCATCAGCAGCAGCAGTAGTAGCAGCAGTAGTAGCAGGAGCAGCAGTAGTAGTAGTGGTGGTGGTGGTGGTGGTGGTGGCGGCGGCAGCAGCAGCAGTAGCAGCAGCAGTAATTCAGTATTTGTAATAATAATGATACAGGAATCAGTGAATAAAATGATACGATGACATGAAATGAACCCAAAAACTAAAGTTTAGACAGAATTGCTAAAGGAAATATCAGCTGACTGAATTCTTGGCAAATGAATAGGTGTGCTTCCACACTGTAACCTTCTTCACCACAAAGTGGCCAATACAATGCAAAAGTAGCTAAAAAAATGGCTTTGGCTAAAATTTTAGCTAAAAAATTGGGATTTGGAGCTGGTCCCTGTATTGCAAAATATAGCAGTCACCCATCTAGGAAGTTTATGTGAACAATCTGTCAGGAAAACCTTCCAAAACAGGAATCTTTCCCAGAACATTTCGGGAATGTAATATTTGCGGGTAGCATGACAGCCTGAATTATTACAAATTTCTTTCTTTGATGAAATCAAAATACAAAAGTTATTAATTTAAATCAGAGAGACTTTATTGATGGCTTGATTGATTATTCTGCTGATTGATGAAATAATCAATTATATTATTATCTACCATTCAAGGTTTTATTGGTTTAATTCTACTGTAAGTTAGTTTAACGTAGTGAATTTAATGCTTATCTATTTCTGTTCAGTCTGACTGGTAATCAGAATCTCAAGGCCTTGAGTTCAATTACCAAACTGGGAATTTCAGATTTTTATGTTCCTAGCTAACAATTATAATTCTTACATTTTGCAATGACACTAAATTATGTTAATTAATAACGTATTTTTATTGCCACCGACTAATAATTTAGTTTAATTAATTAATTAATTAATCAGTTTAATTAATCAGTCATCGATGATAGTGGCATCAATACCAACACAAGCAAATCGTTAAATTTTCGTGTTTATCATTCATATGACTATATAGTAATTTTTTAATATGTGTGGTGCTAACTGTTAGATACAGTGCCTGTTAATGATTCCTGTCTATTTGTTTGTTCGCAGAATGGAATTAGCCCGAATCAATACGTGTTGTGTTTTACCAGACTAATTGTGCAACACATTTATTGAACTCCACCAAATGTATATAAAATGTATTCGCTAATATTGCGAGATACTGTAAAATTAACATTTTGAAAATGCCTCTCTAGCAAATCTGCTATTAATTATTATAATAATTGACATTTCTGGCTGTTTTTCACGGGATTCTTTTTAATCAAGAGGATGTATATATATATATTGTTGCGTGGCTGAGCTTCGTTCTGTACTTTTTCACTCAGTTGAGGGCACAGATATGCAGCTTGTATGTTATTTCGAATCGTGTTAAATTAAAACACCCCTATAAATTTTAAATGTAGGGTCATTCCACGTGGAATCACCCAAAGCAAGACACCCTTATGTCGCTGATTTTAATGCAATTTGGTGTGTTAGTTTGGCTTATGGAGAAATGCAAATATCCAATTATTTAGCGAAATTGGCCCAACGGTTCAAAACTTATGGCCCTTTGAAAATGGCTGAAAGGGCTAAAAATTGCCAAAATCGGCGATTTTTAAACGATCAGAACTCAAAAGTTTAATTTTGATGATCGTTTTAAAGGGAATTCGTTAAGCTTTCAGAATCTGCAATAAAATTTCAGATAGGTGGTGTCTGAATTTATATGAACTTTAGACATTTACTTTGACCTTGAAAACGACATTAACCTTGCAAGTCTATAAATACACAAATGCCGGTTCTTGTTTCTTTGAGTTCAGTGGTTGCTGGTGTTTGTAACGCTAAACAGGACAAGCCTGCCCCCCGCACTCCCTGGACTTGTCTTCCAACTGTTTCAGCGTAATGTGAGGGAGTGGTAGGCCCTCGGGGGTAGATTGTTTTTATGTGTTTTTCATGTTTAGCCAGCTGTATGTTTCGGTTGTGAGTAAAGAACTTTTTTTAACAGTAACAATCTAGTTTTTACAGATAAGCTAAGTTTGTTCTGGTCGAGCCTTGCATTGCTCTTTTTAAGCTGGTGAATCTCTCCCATTTGCTTGCTTGCTTTGTTAGTTCTGTTTGAGGATGTCGATTTCGAACCGAGACCTCTCGCCCACCGATAGCACTGGTTCAAACCGTCCAGGGGTGATTGCCAAAAACCCTGGTGGTGAGAACCCGACGGAGGAACACATGAAATTTAATTTTGTATAAACGATTCTTACTTTGGCTTCTGTCGACAGATGACGTATTTTTCTCTTGTCTCTGGGAAATTGGATTGACAATCAGTGTTGTAATCGTCCATTAAAAGCCACCCATCACAGTGAAGGTGAAAACATGCTATTGGTTACGCCTGGACTTGCTTTCTTTACTTTCTTGCATGCTAATTACAGTAATTACGTTGTTATTTTAATTAGTAATCAAACAAAACAGTTACTCACCTTGGCAAATTATTCGATTTTATGTGCAAAAAGCTTCTTGGTGTCCCGACTACAGTCAATGAACTACAGGTCTGCTGTTGTAGTTAACGCAGTAAACAAATTCTCTTCATTCTCCTGCACGTATTCTTAATCTCTGCTCATCTGCGTCATCTGGGCATGTTTTTTGCACAAACACCTGTGATTACCTGTAATTTTATTCGTCGTTTATACACGTCTCATTACGCCGGCACGTAATGAACTATGATATCACTTGCATGCCTGTTGTCATCATTATCAGTCTCATTGCTTGTCGGGCTTCATTGCCTGATTGGTTAACTGGCTTCTTGTGATCTGGCTGCTGCTACTGAGATAATTAAACATTCCTTGAGCAGTTTTGTTGTAGCTGCCAAGTGCGCATGCGCGAGCCGTTAATAAGTTTCTTGCTTTCTTTAGGTTGTTCCAGATATTGTAATTTTTGGATTCTATATCTAATGTGTAATTGTAATTTTTTGTAATGTGTGGTGTTAACTGTTAAATGCTGTGTCTCTTAATAATTTTTGTCTATTTTTGCTCATAAAATGGAATTAGACTGAATCAATACATGTTGTGTTTTACCAGATTAATTGTGTAACGCATTTTTAGCACCAAATGTATATAAATCCATTTTCACTAATATAGTAAGATGTTGTGAAATTGATAATTTTGAATATACCTTACTTAGCAATCTGCTGTTATTCGGTCTAATAATTAACATTTCTGACTGTAATCCAGATTAATGTATGCAGTAACAAATCATCCAGATCTGTTTTTCTTGGGTTTCTCTTTAATCAACAGTGTATTTTCTTACTAAGTCTTCTCATGTTAATTGTGTTACTCATAATGAAATGTGCACAGCTAAACTGGGTTAATATATTTAAGCTTTTCAAGTGAAAATAAATCAAGAAACTGTGCAATATTTGAATGTGATCTTCTTCTTCTTCTTCCCAGCTTTTCCCTATTCGGGGTCGCCGTTGTGAATGAGTCTTCTCCACGCATTCCTGTTGTTGACCATCTCTTCATTTATGTCTTCCCTTCCCACATGATCTTCACCGACTCTTCTTTTCAGGTGTCCATACCATTGCAATCTTGCGAGGCTTCCACTACTTTTACTGTTCCTCTGGTATTATTATTTCTAATTTTATCTCTTCTTGTTATTCCCACCATCCATCTCAACATCCTCATCTCCACCACACCCATTTTCTTCTCTTCAGTCTTCTTAAGAGAAGCTGCTTCCAGCCCATAGATTAGAGCGGGTCTGACCACCACTTCTTTGTGGACTTTCCCTTTAAGTCTCACCGACTCATTCATAGAAGGTTTTGGCGCAGTTTTTACAGGCTGATGCCCTTCCTGACCCAAACCCTTCCTATTTATCCGAGCTTGGGACCGGCACTGAGTTGGGCTGGCTTGCCCCCCCCCCCCCCCCAGTGGCTAGGTTCAATATTTGAATGTGATCGTCTTTACAAAATTCACCATTTTGCTCACAGTTTTCTCCATCTTTTTCGACGAACACGTGTATGATACTTAATACGTGCATCCTTTACATCCATTAGAAAGTTAACAGTGGAATCAACGTTAGTTTTGTGTGGATAATTTCCACAGTATTGCTGTGGGATAGCACAGTTCCACTTACACCTTGTACTTGTGAGGCACACAAGATTTCTGAATTTAGATGTAATTCTCTTTGATGCCTGGAGAATAGCCGGTTGGTAACAGTGTGAGCATGACAATTGCAGTTAAGCAACATCGAGCCTGGCTAGTGACAGGATGGGTAACCGTCAGAAAGCTGTTTTGACGTGCAATCCCGCATTCGGCTGTTTACCTCTTTGACAAAAGGCACACATGCAAATGTAGATCAGCCACCTCTGCTGGTTCAGTGTCCCACTAAAAGCATTATCAGTAATGATCACATAGGTTCCAGTACCCCTGCAACTGTCTGCCAGCTGTTGAAGTTCCAAACTGGTCAAATAATTAATGAATGCAAGGTTTGAAGCACTAGAAACACTCGTTACAAATAAAGTTTAAAAAAGTTCGTCTTAAAATGTGTATGCTGTCTCATTGTATACAGAGCTTACCTTAACAGTAACACTGTGTAAAACTTGTAAATTTAAACTCTCACGATGACCATTAGGCACATCCGTATTTGAAACAAGTTTAGGTAGCATCGTGTGAAGTTTGAAAAAATAATCAGAACATTCGTAGCGCACTCTGCTAGATAAGCAAAGGTTTTTGAATTATTGTATATTAATGGATAAGATCAGCATTGTTTTTTTGGTGAATCACTGATGCACACTGGGATAGCGATACAGTGACGTTTTACCTGGTCTTAAATTGTTAAGAATTTTCTTTTTCAATTAGGTAAGTCTGTCAAATAGGTAAGTGTGGTACTGAGTAACATAACTTTTTTATGAAAAGTTCTCTGGGATGTACAGGAAAGTTCCCCTTCCTTCCCCTTTAAGGGTTCCCTTAGCTACCACTCAATTATATATCAATTATTCAATTCAGTTTTTATTGTCTCAATAGCAATTAAAATTCGTCATAATTATTTTTACATTTCATTGCAGCTGAGAAGGAGCAGCGAAAGACCTGTTGGTCACTTGGTCAGCTGCCCCTTATTAAAAATACAAGTTTACTCAAAGGCTCATGACATTCTTTAGGTGTTTGTGTATCAATAAAGGCAAAAGCAACAAAAATCAACTCAAAGCAAAAATGCAATTTCACTCAGAATAAAAGGAAGTTTTCACAAGCAATGCAAAATGGAATTTAACTTATAGCAAAAAATTATATCAAACAAAATGAAACTCAAAGCGAAAATTTTATAAAGCAAACACAATTCAACTGAAGGTAAAAGAATTTGTCAAAACCAAAGCAAAACAGAATTCACTTAGAGCAAAAATTATATCACACAAAAGCAAGAAAATCAAACTCATATCGATTTTTGAACTTATTTCCTTTTTTTCATATTTCAGGTATCCGAAAGGCTTCCATGTTCAATTGCTGAACTTTGATTTCTTCAATTACGCGGGCATCCATCGTACCGTGCTGTTCTACACCACCCCTACGGTTTACATCGACGATATAACGCTTACAACGGACGTTCAAGGCAACACTGGTCAGTATAGACTCAGTCTTCTGACTTGGGGCCTCCATGTCTAGGTGGTCACATGCTGGTGCTACAAGGAAATACAATTTCTGAACGCCATTTTTGTGCAAATTTGTTTCGTACATGTCCCGTCAAATAAGGCAGACAGGCTATACGGGTGATTTGGGGCTGTAGGTAGTATGTAGCAGTACGAATATGTAACCAGAAAACTATAAATGTAAATAATTAATTTCCTAAAAGAATTTTTTGATGATCTCCTTAAAATAGTCCTATTGTAGCCAACAGGTAATAAATTTGCCGGTAGAGAATTCCATAGACAACGAACCTGGGGAAAAAACTCGGTTTTACAGGCAGCTGTTGTGCATTTAAAAATGTCCAAGATTTGTATCAAGGATTGGCATGTACTTGATCAAAATGCTAAAAATATCTGCTAAAACTGGAAAATGCCATTTGGGAAGTCCATGATTGAGTTTGCCATGAAAATGTTTGCGGCAAAACTGGAACCTAGCTTGTGCTCAAAACAACTCCGTAAATTCACTTGATGCACTGGTAGGGTTTTTTAGTGCATTCATGTGTAAAATTTAAAACATTCTTTCTCAGCGAGGTAAACGGCCAGAATCAGCATGGCAAATGAAACCACCCAGCGTGAATATTGAACTGAGATGATCACAAGCCTATCACCGACCACCCTCATTGTGGCATAACTTTCTGCATGATACAATGTCGAATCTCATGCATAACTAAAATAATGTTAATTTTTATTTACAGTGTTCCCTCACTTATCGTGGGTGTTCCGTTCCAGGCCCACCCGCAATAAGTGAATTTCCGGGACGCTATGCTTATTTTAGCAGTTATACATTATTTTAAGTCTTTATAAACCCTCCCCGCACTCTTATACATAACCCTTTCCCACTCCTTTAATAACTTTTCCCTTACTGTACATGTAACTTTTAAAAAACTTTACTTAAATGTTCATAAAAATGTTTTAAACTCTTAAACCTAGATACATATACGTACAATCTCACGTCGGCAACTAGCATCTTAAGTGGGCACAAGTACTACATTTTGTTTTTGGTGTGTATTCATCCGCCGAATAAATACACTATTTACTGTAAATGGTAATTTTTTATGATTTATAATATTCTTTTAATGTTAGAATTAATATTTTTAACATATTTTTATACATTTTGTGATTTTTTTATGCAAAATTCATCAAATCTATATATTATTGTACAATACGTACTACGCACGTGCAAAAATACTTTAGACTGAGTACCGCAAAAACCCGCGAAACAGCGAAAATACCGCGATAAATATTTTACATTAATATTTTTGAAAACCCGCGAAACAGCGAGTCGCGATAAACGAACCGCAAAGTAGCCAGGGAACACTGTAGTGACTTTTCATTTTTAAAATTCATTTCTCTTCCAGGATTGGTAACGTTCAACATCTCTGTGATCGGGCAAACTTCCGGTTGTGACGTCGTCGTCAGAGACAAACAAGGAAAAGAAGCGGGCGTGGCCTCGACCATGTCTGGGACCATCAAGATTGCAAGTGCTTCACTCTGGTGGCCGTTTACCATGCACCCAGAGCCGGGTTACATGTACACTTTTGAGGTACGGATTCCATTTTAACTCTTTACTTGTGATTTTCACCACATGAATCTTTTCCGATCTCTGAATTCCATAGACGTTCAGTCAATTGGGAGATATTGCTTAGCTGTGTGAATTAAACTGATATGTTTGTTGTCAGTTCAGCAGCATTGTGCTCATTTCGTAACTGGATGTTTTTCATCCTCTGGCTATTCTAGATTATCTATGTTTTTTGAGTATTGCACCTTCAGACACTTTTCTCTCTGAATGCCAACTTGCAAGTGTGAATTGCTTTGTTACTGTCGAGAAATTACTGCAAGATTACTGTGAGTTGATTTCCTATGAGCTACTGTTTAGTGTGAACACGCCTTGATAAGTTACTCTCGACACTTCTCACAGTGAACAAAGAATAAAGTATCAGTTCGCGCTTACTATCAGAGAGTAATTCGCAGCAAGTTTTGCGTTCTAGTCTGAACACGCATGCCAGTTACTTGGCGAGTTATTGTGCTAGTTAACTTGGTGCGGAATGTTTTGAGTGCGCCGTAAGATTAATGTACAAGAAAATCCTCCACTTACATAAAGATTAAAAAATTCGTCTGGAAATTTTGTACCACTTACATACTGCCTTTTTGCACGCAATGTCCGCATCGGCCGTAACGCTGTATAAAACATGTAAATTTAAACTCCCGCGTTGACAGTTAGGTGCAGCCATTTTAATGGTAGGTCGTTTGAAACAAGTTTTGGTAACATTAAGTAAAGTTTGAAAAAATAATCTGAGCATTCGTAGCACACACACCACTAACTAAGTAAAATTTAAAATTACTGTATCTTGTCAATAAGATTAAAAATACGTTTTTGGCTAGTGAGTGGCGCACCCTAGAGGGTGAGTCAGCGATATTTTATCAGTTGGCACAAACATTTTAAATTTTTATTTCTAGTTACATAAGTCTTTCCAGCAGGTAAGTGAAATGCTAAGTAATATAGATTTGCAATGAAAGTTTTTTGGGACATAATTTAACATTTCCCTTTCTTCCCCAGATTTACATCGTGCACAGGTGACGTCATGTAATGGCGCCGTCGGAACAGTATTGCGGGAAGTTTTAAAATGAAAACAAACAAAAGTTCCTTTCAACACGAGCACGATGTATACATAAAACTGCTACAAACTAATATAATTTTTCAAGACGATTTTTCTGAAACCTACTTCAGGTGCCCCTTTTCTTGTCCTTTAAGGAAGCCTGGAAAATAGGGCATTGGCTTTTCATCACGGCACTCATTATCTCGGTACTTGATTGCGTTCAGTACATTCTACTTATGGTAAATTCGCACGTGTCTTGCGGAATGATCTCGTGTTTATCTTGTCCCTAAGTGGAGGCTTAGTGCCTCGTTAAACGCGAGTGCAGCAGAAAAGCATTTACTGAAGCCAGTCAAGCATTTGCTGAAGCCAGTCAAGCATTTGCTGAACGTCTTGAATCCACAGAGAAATGTGTTTCATCAAAGAGGAGTGTGTAAGAATTAAAGGAAACCATGTCATCAAATTCTCCATTATGCCGTGTGTCCTAAATCTACAAAGGCAGTTGTAGTTGCGGTCCTAAATCATGTTGTTCAAACTGGATGCTGTCTTTAATCTGATGAATGAAGCCATCTGATTAATCTGGTGACTGAACAAACTAGGGTAGTTGTGTTTGATAAATTAAATGAAATGCTTCTTCCTGAAAACCTTAATGTAGCTGCTTTAGGAACTAATGATCTGTTGAAGTTATTATTATTCGGAAAAGATGAATTTAACTATGTTGCTAACTGTAAAATATTCCAATGCATACATGACTTTATATTATGTACTAAACGCATCCAGTAGTTTCTATTTGATATGAAATGCATCAGTCTTAAATATTCGTATATTAACATTTTCTAACCATCATTTTGTACTAATGTCTAATGTAATCTTGTAGTAAAACTTGTCAGCTTGTGTAGTTATAGTCTATTCTTACTGTAAATGTTCTCGTAAATAGTGTATAAAGTCTGTTGTGGTGAGGATCCTAAATCTTCTTATTCAAACTGTCTGATTCCATCCTGTAATAAATTGTGTTTAAACTGAGAGAGAGAGAGAGAGAGAGAGAGAGAGAGAGAGAGAGAGAGAGAGAGAGAGAGAGACAGAGAGAGAGAGAGAGAGAGAGAGAGAGAGAGAGAGAGAGAGAGAGAGAGAGAGAGAGAGAGAGAGAGAGAGAGAGAGAGAGGGAGAGAAGGAGGGAGGAGGGAGAGAGTCAGGGAGAGAGAGTAAGAGAGAGAGGGAGAGAGAGGGAGGGAGGGAGAGAGAGGGAGAGAGAGAGAGAGAGAGAGAGAGAGAGAGAGAGAGAGAGAGAGAGAGAGAGAGAGAGAGAGAGAGAGAGAGAGAGAGAGAGAGAGAGAGAGAGAGAGAGAGAGAGAGAGAGAGAGAGAGAGAGAGAGAGAGAGAGAGAGGAGAGAGAGAGAGAGAGAGAGAGAGAGAGAGAGAGAGAGAGAGAGAGAGAGAGAGAGAGAGAGAGAGAGAGAGAGAGAGAGAGAGAGAGAGAGAGAGTGTGTGTGTGTGTGTGTGTGTGTGTGTGTAGACTGTTGTGGTGAGGATCCTAAATCATGTTGTTCAAACTGTCCGATCCAATCTTATAATAAATTATGTTTAAACTCAACCAGTTGTAATGGATGCTGTCTGCCTTTAATCTGATGAATGAAGCCATCTTTTTAATCTGGAAATGGAAATGGAAAATTACCGAATCGTGTAGCGTCTTACCTGGCTGATAAAAGGCCGTCACCAGTTTCCAACCTTTTGACATTTTTCGTTTTGCAAAACTTGTCCAAATTTAAACCTTTAAGCAGGTTTCTTGTGAGTTTAGTTTTAAAGATGAGAAAAATGTATTTTACTGTATATCTCGGAAAACTTTCCACAGTTATCTTACTTTCCATTACGCTTATCTGTTTGAAAGACGTAACTGTGTAACTAGAAAAGAAAATCATTGATAATTTAAAATACTTTCTTCGGCAGGTTAAATGTTACTGAATAGCCATCCCAGTGTGCACCACTGGCTCACCAAAGAACGTATTATTGGTCTTTCTTTCAGACAATATAAAAGTAATTTGAATTTTTGCTTAGTTAGGAAAGAGTGCACTACGCATGCTCTGATTACTTTTTCAAACTTTACACAATGTCGGGTAAACTCATTTCAAATGACTTACTGTTTAAATTACTAGTTTTATACAGCGTTGTTGCTAATGCAAGCTCTGCATGCAATAGGACAATGTCTGGGTTATGCAAAACTTCCAGACAAATTTTTTTTAGTTTTGTGTAAGAATTGTACTTAAAGTACGTTTGCATGGTCAGATAAATTGCTAGGCTAGGCTCTAATGCCGCCCCTTTGTCCTGCGCTTGGTCAATTTTGAGAATGTAAATTTGTGTGTGGGGTGAGTTACGTTGGTTTAGTTTCAAGAGGTGGTGTAGCTTGATGCAGTGCTTGGTCGATTTGAAGAAAGTACATTTTAAGAACTGTGAAACACATGTGACCACCTTGATTTAGCTTGCAAAACTTGTCTAGCTTTGTAGATCCGCGAAACGTTTTTGGGTAGACACCTGGGTGGCTAGACCGTCGTATTGTTAAAAAAAGCAGAGACTGTTTAAGAGTCCGAGGTAGGAGCCAAAGAGTGAGAGCTTGAGTACAACTCTAACATTGTAGTGCTTTGAGTTAACAATGCTTGCACACTTTGTAGTGTGTACTACGTTGCATAGGGACTCAAACGGCATTACAGTTAAAAAGCTGGGATTATTTAAAGGCCCGAGGTAAGTGCCAAAACTTGAAAATTAGGGCAAACTACTCGGTCGCACTCAAGCAAACTGCACTGGGCGAGAATCACGTCTCGATGATTATTTACGAGCGCCTCTCACACTAGTCAAACTCACTGCACTCGACCTGGTAGATTAAACCGCACTCCACCTGGTATAGTCAACTAATAAACACAGTGATGCATGAGGATTTGGGTCTGAATTTGTTAAGTTCTGCCATGTTTTATTAGAACCAACGGAGGTGTTTTCACATTAGTGAATTACGTTATGCTGACTGCATCAGTCTGGGTCTGTTGTTTTGCAGTGTAAAAGTTTTGTACCTAGTAAAAAGGAAAAATACCTGGGTCATATTTTATCAGATGACAATAGAGATGATTTAGATATATTACGACGATGTTCAATTTACTATGGTAGAGCAAATAAATTACTCATGAAATTTACTCACTGTTCAGTTAACGTGAAGAGACAATTGTTTAATGCTTACTGCACTACTTTTTATTGTATGTCCACTTGGAGACATTTTTATTCTTACAATCTTAGCAAACTCAAGGTTGCATATAATGTATCAACACGGAAGCTGTTTAACTTTTCATATGATACGAGCGCTAGATATATTTCTACTAGACTTAATATTATTTATTTTGATGTTATTCACAGAAAATGTGCATACAGTTTACACGTCAGGCTGAATAAGAGTGAAAATTTTATATGCAAGAGCATTTTAAACAGTGATGCAAACTTTACTTCTGTAATTAGACGTCATTGGCGTAGTTTGTTATATCGTTAATTGTTATTTGTGTTATTGTCGTGTGTCACGATTTATTGTATTATTTGTGTTAATTTGTGATGTGTATATGAACTTTGTGAAGTTTGAAATAAAATATTAAATCAAAATCAAATCAAATCAATCCATGGCCTGTTCAGTTGTTAATAGATCGGAGATCGTTTTACTACAAAAGCAAATTAAAAATTTCCGTGAATGCGAATGTAAACGGTGAACCGTTTTCCAGACATTGATAATTGATCAACTCTAATCGGAGTTGATGTAAAATTTTCAATTCATTCGTGGTTTTTTAACACTTTGGCTGTCTTCGTTCTTTGAAATTATCGTCAAGTTTCATCCAGTTTTGGGCAAGAATCGGAAAAGGTCAAAAGACAAATCAGTAGCAAAATTTTTGCCAAAAAAAATTGTGAATTTTTCCACATGATTTGGAACAAGTGAATAATTTTATAATAATATATAATATAATTCATCCAAAGTGCAATGCAGCTTGGTGTAGATTCACAGTGCTGCCACCTATTCGTATCCGTAGATTAGATTAGATTTAATATTTTATTTCAAACTTCACAAAGTTCATATACGCATCATAAATTAATACAAATAAAACAATAAATCATGACACACAACAATAACACAAATAACAATTAACGATATAACAAACTACGCCAATGACGTCTAATTACAGAAGAAAAGTTTACATCACTGTTTAAAATGCTCTTGCATATAAAATTTTCACTCTTATTCAGCCTGACGTGTAAACTGTATGCACATTTTCTGTGAATCACATCAAAATAAATAATATTAAGTCTAGTAGAAATATATCTGGCGCTCGTATCATATGAAAAGTTAAACAGCTTCCGTGTTGATACATTATATGCAACCTTGAGTTTGCTAAGATTGTAAGAATAAAAATGTCTCCAAGTGGACATACAATAAAAACTATTGCAGTAAGCATTAAACAATTGTCTCTTCATGTTAACTGAACAGTGAGTAAATTTAATGAGTAATTTATTTGCTCTACCATAGTAAATTGAACATTGTCGTAACATATCTAAATCATCTCTATTGTCTTCTGGTAAAATATGACCCAGATATTTTCCTTTTTACTAGGTACAAAACTTTTACACTGCAAAACAACAGACCCAAAAGTAAACTGCTGCATGTGGGCGGAGCGAAACGAAGAGACTAGACTGCGTTTGTATTGTGTGCAATGCAGCTTGGTGTAGATTCACAGTGCTGCCACCTATTCGTATCCGTAGAGATTAGATTGCGTTTGTATTGTGTGCAATACTGATCCAATTAACTATAAACCAATTTTCCATAATAAACATTTTCATTTCTCAGGCTTCGTGTTCCGGACAGAGCGGCGAGCGAGACGTTTACAGGCTTCCGTTTGGGATTCGGACGGTCCGGGTAACGAGTACGCAATTCCTCATCAACGATAAGCCGTTCTATTTCATGGGCTTCGGAAAACACGAAGACGCAAACGTAAGCGGGTCGCAAGTCTTGATAAACTGCTGTTTTGTTTGCGTCCTGTGTAAGATATTAAACAAATGAGTTTGTTACGTTGTATGTTAGAAAACTTATGATTGCATTCATTTTGACATGGAATGTAATTTTACCTGCCATATTTGGTACAATTTCATTGATTTTGACATGGAATGTAATTTTACTTGCCATATTTTGTACAATTTCATTCATTTTGACATGGAATGTAATTATATAATACATGGTTTCGTAAAGCCAAGAAATTGTTGCAGAATTACATATACCTGCTATATTGTGTTCTGTTTATTACTTCTGTCAGTGTTCAGCAGCTAGTCTTACTTAAAAGGGAAGAAAAGGGAATCTTCCCGCACATTGCAAAAAAATTTCCACAAAGTTACATCACTTGATACACTTACTTGTTTGAAAGATTTATTGTAGCTGAAAAAGAAAACTCTTAATATTTCAAAATGTTTGTGCCACAGGTAAAACATCTGGGTTACTGTTCCAGGTGTGCATCACTGACTCTCCTTCCCAGTTTGCATCACTGACTCACCTTCTCAGTGTGCATCACTGACTCACCTTCCCAGTTTGCATCACTGACTCACCTTCCCAGTTTGCGTCACTGATTCACCTTCCCAGTTTGCATCACTGACTCACCTTCCCAGTTTGCGTCACTGACTCACCTTCCCAGTTTGTATCACTGATTCACCATCCCAGTTTGCATCACTGACTCACCTTCTCAGTGTGCATCACTGACTCACCTTCCCAGTTTGCATCACTGATTCACCTTCCCAGTTTGCATCACTGACTCACCTTCTCAGTGTGCATCACTGACTCACCTTCTCAGTGTGCATCACTGACTCACCTTCCCAGTTTGCATCACTGATTCACCTTCCCAGTTTGCATCACTGACTCACCTTCTCAGTTTGCATCACTGACTCACCTTCCCAGTTTGCATCACTGATTCACCTTCCCAGTTTGCATCACTGACTCACCTTCTCAGTGTACATCACTGACTCACCTTCCCAGTTTGCATCACTGATTCACCTTCCCAGTTTGCATCACTGACTCACCTTCTCAGTTTGCATCACTGACTCACCTTCCCAGTTTGCATCACTGATTCACCTTCCCAGTTTGCATCACTGACTCACCTTCTCAGTTTGCATCACTGACTCACCTTCTCAGTTTGCATCAGTGACTCACCTTCCCAGTTTGCATCACTGACTCACCTTCTCAGTTTGCATCACTGACTCACCTTCCCAGTTTGCATCAGTGACTCACCTTCTCAGTTTGCATCAGTGACTCACCTTCTCAGTTTGCATGAGTGACTCACCCTCCCAGTTTGCATCAGTGACTCACCTTCTCAGTTTGCATCAGTGACTCACCTTCTCAGTTTGCATCAGTGACTCACCTTCTCAGTTTGCATCAGTGACTCACCTTCTCAGTTTGCATCAGTGACTCACCTTCTCAGTTTGCATCAGTGACTCACCTTCTCAGTTTGCATCAGTGACTCACCCTCCCGGTTTGCGTCAGTGACTCACCTTCCCATTTTGCATCAGTGACTCACCTTTCCAATTTGCGTCAGTGACTCACCTTCTCAGTTTGCATCAGTGACTCACCTTCTCAGTTTGCGTCAGTGACTCCTCTTCCCAGTTTGCATCAGTGACTCACCTTCCCTGTTTGCATCAGTGACTCACCTTCCCAGTTTGCATCAGTGACTCACCTTCCCAGTTTGCATCAGTGACTCACCTTCTCAGTTTGCATCAGTGACTCACCTTCTCAGTTTGCGTCAGTGACTCCTCTTCCCAGTTTGCATCAGTGACTCACCTTCTCAGTTTGCATCAGTGACACACTTTCCCAGTTTGCATCAGTGACTCACCTTCTCAGTTTGCCAGGCCTCCACCTCGACTGCCCACAATTGTTTTAATTATTGTACAATTATTTGTATAACTGCGTAATTATTTACATTCAGATCCGCGGAAAAGGCCTGGATTATTCCCTAATCGCCAAAGACTTCAACCTGATCAAGTGGATTGGAGCGAATTCGTTCCGTACCTCTCACTACCCCTACGCGGAGGAGATAATGGATCAGGCCGACCAGCAAGGCATTGTTGTTATTGACGAATGTCCTGCCGTTGGCTTACAGTAAGTGTTTGCGATGTGTTAGCGGTCTTGTTAGAGCAGATGTTCCTGATCAACGGAATGTGAAATGTTCAGCTTAACCGTTTGTCCCATTGAAATGCTGGCTTACTTTAACTTGAAACTTCCAACCCTCATAAAACCTTCATCGTGTTTTAATATACGCTTAAAGATGTTGAAATTGTTGTACAATATATGCACATCAAATACCCTGCATAAAAGTAATTTAAATCATTTCCATTTTCTGCCAAGTGAACCTCGCTTTGGGCATATTTGAGAGAAATGACGTAAGCTGGTGGACAGCGCAAAGGTGCGCATATCAAAACTTAGAAATTCGGCTATTCTAGCTGTTTAAATCTTTATGTTTAATTGTGTTTATGTAAAAATTAGTCACCGGATCACATAGCAGCAACTTTAAGGTGGTTACATACCTTTAAAGGAAAACCGGATGATTGTATAAACACGAGTTCAGAATAAAGAATGTTCTAAAATATTGAAAAGTACAACAGCTTATTTTTTAAAGCAAAGCTTAGATTAAATAATAATTACCTCGGATACCCAAATTTCGTTAAATTTTCAAATTTACACGCGGCTCAGTGAGTCTACTAAGACTGGCAACCCTGCCTGTTTGTCACATTCTTGTGGCTGATAAATAAAACGCGGTACCGTGATAACCATGATCATGAACTGCAGTGTTAGTTTTTGACGTCATATAATGTAGAGCCCATTTTCGTGACATCATGCGTTTAAACAGTAACACTTATGTAAATGTACGTGATGCGCAACGGAAAATGCCTGCCATTGCACAAACTGTGGTTAGTTTCTGACGTAAGCAATAGCTGTGTTCTGTTGCCGTTAATCAACTTTCTAAGCTGATTATTCAAATATGGGAAACAAATGCTAACTTTTAGTTTAAATTTACATGTTTTGTACAAGGTTACTGCCGACGCAAGTCCTGCATGCAAAAAGACAGTATGCAAGTGGTATAAAATTTCAAGACGAAGCTTCGTGTAAGTGGAGGGTTTTCTTCTGCTGTAACAATCAGACGATTTCACAAATAACCCGGAAGTTTCGCCCTATGAAAACAAAAAATTGCTTTGCTGCTTTTTTACTATTCTTCCTTGCTTCTGGACTGTTCCCAGGCGTAAATCAAATTTCATGCGCGAGATTTTCATTTTTCTTGCAGCGAATTTCCAAACAAAACTCTCCAGCATCATCTAATGGTCATGGAAGAGCTGGTCAGGCGAGACAAAAACCGACCGTCGGTCGTCGCCTGGTCGATTGCAAACGAACCGAATTCAGGGATGGAAACTGCCAAACCTTATTTCAAGTACAGATATTTGTAACCTACTAATATAACATGCATATATTGTTTTTTGCTTCTTAAGTAAGTAAGTTTATTAGTTTATCACCATTTTTAAAATAGCAAAATAAATAACTAAGAGATTTATAAATCTGTACAACATACAATAATATTACAAAGTGCAAAAGTAATTATTGATTAGTGGCGAAAGGGTGGCGAAAGAACTATAAGTTATCGAGGTCAGCCACCCCCTCAGAATTGTTACTAATATAATTAATTAGTTAATGCGCATGTACCAGCTAATTAAAATGATCAGATTTTGCATTTAAGACGAATGAAAATTGAATTATTATACGAATGTGTTAGTTTATAATAAAATAATGTTCAGTAATGGGAAAGTAGAGACACACGTGACTATCTTTAAATAATAATTTAACCTTTACCTATTTAAAATTAACATTATGAGGAATTAGAGAATATAATACCTTAAATATACTATGTTTAAATACTTAAATATTTAAGTTTTGACTTGAATGTCTTTCCTGTTTAAAGGAAAACCGTACCCAAACTTAAACTATAGCTGAAAACAATCTGCCCTATAAGATATTGAAAGGGAACATTCTATTTCTTCAGGAATGACTGAACTATTTCTTCATTTACGCGTGAGAATTATTACACTGAAACATAATTCCTTGTTCGCACAGCTAGTTCTGCACTGCTACATGCATTTTGCCATTCGCTAGTTAGACGGGCAGTAGCGCCAGTGTCTCGGAAATGTGTTGTGCAAAAAGCAGATGCTGTACCTCTCAGTTCAGAACTGTTCCCATGTGACTTAGTGCGCACGTTTAAGAGTTCATGCAAGATGCAGCAATAAACTTGAAATTTGATTTTAAACTCAAAATTTGCCGAATGTTTGTAATTCGTACTGAATATTGTACGGTAGCAAAGTCCTTCTGTTTTCACTTTCACAAACACGTGCGACACCCTCGTGGAACATTTGTGCTGTTGAAAATTATGTTCAGATGTGATAATATCACTAGATGGTCTTGCCTGCCATTGATTACATTCTTGAACGCTTTGGCAGTGCTATAGGTCTTAAAATGTATCATTTTTACCGTATTTGAAGATGGATTTGGACATGAAGAGTCATGCTTCCTTAATAACAACACGTGTAACATGGAGCCTTTTTGCATAATGTACAGATGCAGAACAAAAATATTTGTGTTGAAAATGTTTCAGTACAGAGGAGACTCTGTCATATTTTCAATGTGCAGGCAGAAAATACTGATTTATTTTCAACCACAATATTTCAACATAAATGATGTCTTCAAGGTGGACTAGCATACTATCTATTGAAACACTAAAACTCGTCTACATTAATGTGGATGATGTTGACGCTTGTTGTAAACTGTCCTTACACTCATCCTGTTTGTACCAAGTCCCTCGGTATGTCTTCACTATCAACTTGTTGCAAAATGTCCTTACACTCATGCTGTTTGTACCAAGTCCCTCGGTATGTCTTCACTATCAACTTGTTGTAAACTGTCCTTACACTCATGCTGTTTGTACCAAGTCCCTCGGTATGTCTTCACTATCAACTTGTTGTAAACTGTCCTTACACTCATGCTGTTTGTACCAAGTCCCTCGGTATGTCTTCACTATCAACTTGTTGCAAACTGTCCTTACACTCAGTTGTTTGTACCAAGTCCCTCGGTATGTCTTCACTATCAACTTGTTGCAAACTGTCCTTACACTCATGCTGTTTGTACCAAGTCCCTCGGTATGTCTTCACTATCAACTTGTTGCAAACTGTCCTTACACTCATGCTGTTTGTACCAAGTCCCTCGGTATGTCTTCACTATCAACTTGTTGTAAACTGTCCTTACACTCATGCTGTTTGTACCAAGTCCCTCGGTATGTCTTCACTATCAACTTGTTGCAAACTGTCCTTACACTCAGCTGTTTGTACCAAGTCCCTCGGTATGTCTTCACTATCAACTTGTTGCAAACTGTCCTTACACTCAGCTGTTTGTACCAAGTCCCTCGGTATGTCTTCACTATCAACTTGTTACAAACTGTCCTTACACTCATGCTGTTTGTACCAAGTCCCTCGGTATGTCTTCACTATCAACTTGTTGTAAACTGTCCTTACACTCATCCTGTTTGTACCAAGTCCCTCGGTATGTCTTCACTATCAACTTGTTGCAAAATGTCCTTACACTCATGCTGTTTGTACCAAGTCCCTCGGTATGTCTTCACTATCAACTTGTTGTAAACTGTCCTTACACTCATGCTGTTTGTACCAAGTCCCTCGGTATGTCTTCACTATCAACTTGTTGTAAACTGTCCTTACACTCATGCTGTTTGTACCAAGTCCCTCGGTATGTCTTCACTATCAACTTGTTGCAAACTGTCCTTACACTCAGTTGTTTGTACCAAGTCCCTCGGTATGTCTTCACTATCAACTTGTTGCAAACTGTCCTTACACTCATGCTGTTTGTACCAAGTCCCTCGGTATGTCTTCACTATCAACTTGTTGCAAACTGTCCTTACACTCATGCTGTTTGTACCAAGTCCCTCGGTATGTCTTCACTATCAACTTGTTGTAAACTGTCCTTACACTCATGCTGTTTGTACCAAGTCCCTCGGTATGTCTTCACTATCAACTTGTTGCAAACTGTCCTTACACTCAGCTGTTTGTACCAAGTCCCTCGGTATGTCTTCACTATCAACTTGTTGTAAACTGTCCTTACACTCATGCTGTTTGTACCAAGTCCCTCGGTATGTCTTCACTATCAACTTGTTGCAAACTGTCCTTACACTCAGCTGTTTGTACCAAGTCCCTCGGTATGTCTTCACTATCAACTTGTTGTAAACTGTCCTTACACTCATGCTGTTTATACCAAGTCCCTCGGTATGTCTTCACTATCAACTTGTTGCAAACTGTCCTTAGACTCAGCTGTTTGTACCAAGTCCCTCGGTATGTCTTCACTATCAACTTGTTGCAAACTGTCCTTACACTCAGCTGTTTGTACCAAGTCCCTCGGTATGTCTTCACTATCAACTTGTTGCAAACTGTCCTTAGACTCAGCTGTTTGTACCAAGCCCCTCGGTATGTCTTCACTATCAACTTGTTGTAAACTGGCCTTACACTCATCCTCTACCCTAGTGCCATCTACAGTAGAAATTATTAATGTACTAATAATATAAACTGCTGCCAGTCTAGGATATGTTATGACATTTGAACATGTGTTTGAATTTTCCAGGCAGGTTGCAGAGCACACAAAATCGCTAGATACATCCAGACCAGTAACGGCTGTGTTGAATATTAATTATAACCAGGATGTTGTTGTGAGTACTGAGATTCTTTACTTACTGATTATGTGCTGTTACTTGCAACATACCGCACTTTATTATAGTTATCCATCTGCATTTTTTTAGATGACTGTGCGTGACTACACAAAATTAAAGTGCACCATTCTGCTTTGACTTCATATAGGTGTGCTTGCAAACCAAAACCGTTTGTAAGACTACATAGTTAAAACTGCATTATGATGCGTCAAAGTAGAAACACCAAAACTCTGGCCGAATGTTGATTTTTTTGTTTTTTATAAAAACAAATGCTAAATATACTGGACTTTTGTATTCTAACATCAGATTATCAAGAAAGTGTTCAAAAAATACTAAAAAGGTAATTTTATAATGCTGTTCCCATTTTTCTGGCTAGAAACTAGTACTGCAATTGTAAAAAACTCTTATATTTAAACTCCGATAGAACCTCGTGGAAGCAATCAGTTTGCGATGGGTTTTTTCTGTCAGCAAGCTCAGTTCTTCATCAGAAGAGCCATCACTCTTCAACATGTTCTTGCAAAATCCATAGCAACCAACCTTTCATACGGTTGCTAAGTGTTTTATAGAAATGCGACAAAAAACAATGGCCGACTTTAACAGTGATTTTCTCAAGATTGTGTTTCTCAGTGTGTAGCCTGCACCTCAACTTCAACGTGGATTATCTCAGCTTAGAAATATCATAGAGTGATGAACTTGGTATCAAAATGATCTTCATGAAATAGAGATTCAGGGTTTGTTAATAACTAGAAAACATTAATTGCCGACTTATGGACGATTTTGCTATGCAAGCACACATATTATAAAACCAACACTAAGTATATTGAACTTTTATTTTCTAATATCAAATTATCACGAAATTGTTCAAAAAATACTAAAAATTTAATTTTACAACCCTTTTCCAACTTTTCTGGCTAGAAACTAATACTGCAATTGTAAAAAACTGGTGTTTTCAAACTCTGATAATAGCTCCTGGTAGCAATAATTTTGTTTCTGGTTTTTCTGTTGCCAAGCCCAGATCTTTGTCAGGAAGAGCCATCTACTGGATTTAAACATAACTTCAGTCTGCTTTTGCAAAGTCCGTAACAACCGACATCTGTACTTTTGCCAAGTTTTTTTGTAAAAACGTAACAAAAACCAATGACTAACTTTAACAGGGATTTCCTCAAGATTATGTTTTTCAGTGTGCAACCTGCACCTCAACTTCAAACCGTCGACAATTGAGTTTTCTATTTATTCACATATTCTGAATCTCCATTTCATGAGGATCATTTTGATACCAAGCTCATCGCTCTACGTTATTTCTAAGCTGAGATAATCCACGTTGAAGTTGAGATACAGGCTACGCACTGAGAAAACATAACCTTGAGAAAATCGCTGTTAAAGTCAGCCATTGGTTTTTGTTGCATTTCTATAAAACTCTTAACAACGTTGGTTGCTGTGGACTTTACAAGAGCACCTTGAAGTTATGTTTAAATTCAGTAGGCTCTTTCTGACGAAGATCTGGGCTTGTCAACAGAAAAACCCGAAGCAAAATTATTGCTTCCAAAATACCAGTTTTTTACAATTGCCATACTAGTTTCTAACCAGAAAAGTTGGTGCGGGATTGTAAAATTAGACTTTTGATATTTTTTAAACATTTTCTTGATAATTTGATGCTAGAATATGAAAGTCCAATATATTTAGTGTTTGTTTTTATAAAAAATGAAACATTGACATTTGACCAAATTTTTGGTGCATTCTACTTTGAAGCATCATAACGTAGTTTTAAGTGTATTGACTTACGGACGATGTCGGTTTGCAAGCACATATATATTGAAAAATTCTTTTTTTGTCTTCTAGCACGAGTTTCTAGACTTTCTCTGTCTAAACATGTACTACGGCTGGTATTCGGACACCGGTCACACTGAAGTCTGTGCTCAACAAGTCGAGTATGCGTTCACACAGTGGCAGGAATCGGGTAAAGCGTGCATGATTACTGAGTACGGTGCTGACACGGTCGCCGGGTTGCATAAGGTACGTTGACTTCTGCGTACATTTTTCTATAGATGCAGCGTCTGTCACTTTATACCACCTGTCCGGATTGTCAGTGATGTAAGAGCATATACTTTGACTGAGAGCATATACTTTTACTATGAGCGTATACTTTTACTATGAGCATATACTTTTACTATGAGCGTATACTTTTACTAAGGTACTACAGTAGCGTGAATCTACTTCGCGGACCAGAATTTTGGAGGCAACGCAAATTTAAGAGTCCAATTCGCGTGATGTCGAGAAATGGTTGACCAGACGGTTTAGTCTAGTATTAATGCGTCTGCTTTCCGTCTGGGAGATCGTGAGTTCGAACCAGCGGCCGGGTCATACCAAAGACGTTAAAAATTGTACCTGCTGTTGCCCTGCCTGATGCGTGGTATTTAGGGTAAAAGTGGGGTAATAACAGTCAATGTTATGTAGCTGTAGGTTGTTATTTACAGTCGGCGATAATAGCTCTTTGAGGTAATGTTAATTGTTAACCCAAAAGCCGACTTTAAATAATAAAGATTATTACTATTATTATTATTATTATTATTATTATTATTATTATTATTATTATTATTATTATTATTATTATTATTATTATTATTATTAAGGATACTAGTAAACCAATGCTTAATTTAATTTTCACGAAGCAAACCTCCATGATGCTAATGATATAATTACACGTTTCCAATTGATTGCACAATATACACAATTTCTGTAACCTTTTACCAGACATAATAAGTACATTATCCAGATGATTGTAAGTTTAACATCGAAGTAAAAGACTTTTTACTAATTCGCAGTAAATCGTCCATAAGTCGGCACACCTAAAACTACGTTATAATGTTTCAAAGTAAAATGCACCAAAAATTTGGTCAAATGTGAATTTTTCGTTTTTTATAAAAACAAACACTCAAACTTCGACAGCTCATGCATGAGCACAGGGGTAAATTTGAAAATTGAATTTTTATCTTAAAACTTGTCGAGTTTTAGTACAACCCACTGAATATCTTACAGTAGGACTATGGTGGGTGGGTGGGTGGTTTTGTGTGTGTGTGTGTGCGTGCGTGCGTGTGTTGCATTGAGGGCCTAATAATCTAGTAAAAACAGAAGATGCATTAACACGGATTTATCTTTTGTGCAGATTTCATATCTTAATCTTGCGCGCGTGTGTTGCTTCATGTCTGTAGGTTAATGGATAAAGCTGTTGGCAATTTTATTTGCTCTAGAAGTTGCTGTTTACACACAGCCAAAGTTTGATGCTGGGCCTAATCAACTGTGAGATCGCTTTGACCAAAATACATTAAATGATGTTTTTTTTCGGAGTTTTTTGCTTCAAACAAGACAACTGGCACTTTAAGAAAATTGTTACTTCCCGTCTCTGTTGAGATGGGTTTTTCCTGTCACGATATTTTACCATTATTTCAGGTTCCGTCCTTCATATTCACGGAGGAATACCAGGTGGAGTTCATCGCCGAGTATCACAAAGCGTTTGACAATCTGAGACAACAGGGATTTTTTATCGGCGAAATGATATGGAATTTTGCAGATTTCATGACAATGCAAAGTAAGATTTATTTTTATTCGATGTTTAGTTTAGTTTAAATATCATAGTTATAGGACAAGAAGACACTTCATGATCATCGTCAAAGTCGCATTCCGCCTGTTGTAAGTATTGAGGTATCAACATTTATTAGAGTATTCCACTCACCTCTATCTGCAGATAACAGGGCAAGTTCTTCTACTCCTAATGATAGATTTGGTTGAAGTTGTGGAACATCTTTATTTATCTTAGCTATCCAAGTTGTTTTAGGTTTGTCAGGTGGTTTTTTCTGCAAGGTTTTAAGGCTTCCCTTAAGGCGATTCTTACTGATGCTTCATTTGGTAATCTTAGAAGATGTCCTAGCCATCTTAATCTTCGTATCTTGACTTTTGAACTCCAAGGAAGTTCTTTCAATTTGCTTTTCTTGAGTAATCGTTTTAGCATCAAATTATCAAGAAAATGTCCAAAAAATACTAAAAATTTAATTTTATAACCCTGTACCCACTCCTCTGGCTAGAAACTAGTACTGCAATTGTAAAAAATTCGTATTTTCAAACTCTGACAGTAGCTCCTGGAAGCAGTCATTTTGCTTTGGGTTTTATTTTTTTGTTGCCAAGCCCAAATTATCGTTAGGAAGAGCCATCTACTGGATTTAAACATAACTTCAATGTGCTCTTGCAAAGTCCATAGCAACCACACGTTGTTAAGGTGTTTTGTTGAAACGCGACAAAAAACAATGGCTGACTTTAACAATGATGTTCTCAAGGTTACATTTTTCAGTGTGCAGCCTTCACCTCAACTTCAACGTGGATTATCTCAGCTTAGAAATAACATAGAGCAATGAACTTGGTATCAAAATGATCTTCATGAAATAGAGATTCAGGATGTGTGAATAACTAGAAAAGCTTAATTGCCGACTTGTGGACGATTTCGCTATGCAAGCACAAATATGTGTTTTAACTGATGCGGTTTCTTTGTGCAAGATAAATAAAACTTGTCATATGAGTTTGGATTATTTTTGATGATAGGAACTATTTCACAAAAACTTAATTGTATCTCTTTTGGTATTCAGTTGATACCTTCATTGTTCTACGAATGCTGCAGCTTGTGTATAATGTGTTCAGGTGTTTCAAGGTCGAAATTTTTTAAATGTTCTTTGCTTTTTTTAAACTTTTGACTTTTAAGAACATTACAATTTAAAAATAAATAAAAGATAAATGAAAATTTTTAAAATTTTTTATGATAACTGTAGACTGTTGTCATACGTTAAGGAAACATTATCTAATAGTGTAATAATATAATGTACCGTTATATAATTGGCAACACAAATAGTATTTTGTTTGCCAATAATGTTTCACAATGTAGTATTTTAATTTTGATTTTAGAAAAGTCATGGAAGTGACTGACGTCTGTATTCATTGTCTACATTGATTTTGCATTGTAGGTGTAAACAGAGTTGTCGGCAATAGGAAGGGGATATTTACCAGAGAGAGACAACCTAAAGCTTCGGCACACTTTCTACGTAGACGTTATCATCACTTGGTTAATGCAACGTCGCCGTGGCCGTCTATTTTCTAACGAAAGATAAAAATTGCTGCTTGGTGCCGGAAGACCTCTAGAGTTTTACGCCGGTTTTTATTTCCCGTTAGAACCGTGTTAGTTAGTTGATTTATTCCAATGAATTTTGCTGTTTCATAAAAATAAATAATTATCAACTAATTTGACTGTTATTAGTTGAACTGATAATGAAGATTAATTTGCTCAGGTAGTTCAATAGTGAATTAGTTCTACTACACTAGGTGTCGTTTATTAAACTCATGGTTAATAGAGTCAATCACTTAATTCAGGCAAAAACTGCATTCTGTGCCACCTTTATGTTCCAGGACTTTGCTACGCAGTCGATTGAATAAATGGCCTTTTGTACAGAATTGTGCATTGTCTTATTCTCCGAAGTGCAAAAACTACAGTCAACCTCGGATATAAAGGACACCTCCGGACCGGAAAAAACCGTCCCTTGTATCTGATGTTTCTTGTAGCCGAAGTTGAGTCAGACCGAGGGTGTATCTGGACCTGTATTTTTCTGTACTTTTACCCATATTTCGATGGATTATTGCTACATGTTCAGTGCAAACGGTACGTAGGTACGGCTCGTTCAGTGATGCGAGCTGTTCGAAGGTCGAGTTTGCAAAAAATTGAGGTTAAAAGTCGATCTATTTCGCTTTGGTTACAGGCTCCCTTATATACGAGGTAATTTACCTGGGTTTCTATTATGCGGGACCTGAAGATATCGTCCCTTATAACCGAAAGTCCCTTGTGTTGGTGGTCCCTTATAAGCGAGTACCTTATACCAGAGGTTGACTGTATTTTGCTAATGTACTGTGATATGTAGGGCATGCTCTGACAGAAGTACCACCAAGATGTAAATCATTACTAGCAAATATCATGGTTTCCACTGTGTGAATAAAATTATATATATATATATATATATATATATATATATATATGTATACATATGTATGTATATGTCTAGTTTGCACTGAAAATGGTGGTCATGTACAGTACTTTTAACTAAATTTTAAATTTTAACAAGTGAAATGCAATTTTTTTCGCGCATTTGTTATTATTTTTTGGCTTGTTGATTTAAAACTTCTGTTTAGGGAATGGTCTAGAATTTTTTGGTGTTTACACAAATTTATGTGCAACATTAATGTGACAATTTTCAAGAGATTCCATTATTTTCATCTTGTAATTTTATAATCAAATTCTGGGCACGTTTTTTTTGTGCCACCTGATATCTAAGTAATAAAGCTGTATTACCTCTAAGATACCAGATATACTACTGAGATATCACTAATAAACACATCCAACACGCATGCACGCACACGCACACATGCACACGCACACGAAGAAACACATGCACGAGAAACCAAATTACTATAGAAAAAAGTCCGAAATATATAATTACTGCAGGTGTGGCAGAAAAGATAAAAAAGGATCTTCCGCGGGCCAAAATTCTCGTCTTAGTTCGGGAGCCCTTTCAAAGGATCGTGTCACTTTTTTTAGAACGTGGAAGATTGAAAAACCAAACATTTGTAGAATTTATAACTTCTAAAGCTGAGCCAAATCCCGTAGATGAAGGAAAGTATGTGACTTATATTAAAAAGTGGTTGAAGGTTTTTCCTAGAGAGCAACTTCACATTGTATCAGGAGATGAGTTAGTCGAGAACCCAATAAGTGAACTGAGAAAAGTTGAAACTTTTCTGAACTTGGATCATTTGATACCTGAAGATGCATTTGTCTACAGAGAAGATAAAGGATTTTATTGTTTTCATGAAAGAACCGAAAAAACGTTTAGTACGGAAGTCACTTGTTTGGGGAAGAATAAAGGAAGAAAGCATCCGGAAGTGCCGGAAGAACTGGAGAAACGACTAAAAGACATTTTTCAACCGTATAATGTACAGTTGTACGAAATTGCAAATCGAACATTTAGCTGGTAATCTACACAGCTTCAAGGAAAGTTGGTTAGCGAGTAATCCTATTTTCTAGACACGTAGCTCTGGGCATTGTGTCTGGGCATTGGGACATACACACACATTCACACACACACACACACACACACACACACACACACACACACACACACACACACACACACACACACACACACACACACACACACACACACACACACACACACACACACACACACACACACACACACACACACACACACACACACACACACACACACACACACACACACACACACACACACACACACACACACACACACACACACACACTTTAAGTGCTTCGCCATTTAAAAAACTGTGATACTATTTTGATATGCACAGATGTGTAATAAATAGTTTTGTACTTGACGAAGGTTTTTTATATCCTGTAATTTGACAAATGTCTGAATAGTAAAATCAATAAAAGCTCTAGATTGTTATTGCCATATTATTGCATGTTTATTCATGAAAATTTACAAAACTTTTAAATTTCATTTACTGCTAATTCGTAAATACTATACACTTATATGTTATTTAAAAATTTTAATTTGTTAAAAGCAGTCTAGAAATGCAACATATAATGAAAAATAAGAATTTTATAATTATAAAAACTGTGATATGTAGAAGGTTTGTTCTTGTTAATAGGAATATAGTAACCGTGAAACTAATGTAAATTAACAAATAAATACAAAGTTAAACTAACTTTTTTATGTCGAAATAGTTCTTTCTTATTATCATTTTCGATTGCACCAGCGAATTTACATTTAACAGAAATATTAATTACCATAACAGTATCACTCAAACTACGTATATTTATGCGTTGCTCAATTCTCAATTCTCTGCCAGCTGCTTCCTGTTGGATTAGTAAATTAATGGGTGGTTGTCTTGAAAGCTATTTCTGAGCGACGTTTTTTCTGCTGTATTTGTCTGACAAATTTTCTCTTTGAGAGATGATTTAATTCCAATGAAAATTCACTTGAAAATAAAAACGCATCGTGACTTTTCTTTATTTCGTGCTGCTTAAACTAATTTAAACTTCTGCAGCTTATCTGATGTTGATGCAAAAATATACAAAATTAACGTCAGTTTTTTCATAGAAACCTGCCGTACTTTATACGGAAATTGATAGCATATTGCTTTTTTTCAGTCGGTGAACGACATCATTGGTGGAAAAATGGGCAGTCAAATGGGAGCAGCAAAACGTGAAATGAGCATAACTTTAAACTGATTTTACTTATTACACGAGGTGCTTATCACACTTGTATTACTAAATCTTATATCGTTTTTCACAAATATTGAAGCTAGACTAACTTCCTAGAAACGTTTCCTTTCCTTTAACGTATTTTTAATCCAAATTCAAATTCAATTCTTGTCTATTTATTGGAATATTGTTTAAAATAGTATGCAGAGGCAGCACAAAAGCACGGTTATTCGAAATTCTGCAGTTGAAGTATTTTCTAACTACAGAAAGGTAAAATTGAAAAAAAATATTATTAGATAAAATAAGCCTAGAACCGTCCCACTACAACAGTGCTGCACAAGTTTTCGAAGAAGAGGCGAAACTCTAAGCATGTATCGATAGTTTACTATGCTTTTTTTGCTTATTAGTCTGTGCGAAATTTAGAATTGGTACATGAGTCATATGCCACGTTAGTGTAGACTCCCTAATTTGAAGTGTGTCTAGATATACACTAACTACATAGATTTGCAAGTTGAAGTTTTTCTAATCAACATAACGGCGCGTTCAGACAAGCGAGTTTTCTGTCTGGAGTGTTCTCTCTGACAGCAAACTCGCAAGCGTGAAATGTTTTGCGAGTTACTGTCGACAAGAAATTGGAAACTCTCCGACAGCTGCTGCAACTTGATTTACCGTCTAGTGTGAACGACTCGGCGAGTTACTCTTGCTACTTCTCGCTTCGAATAGACAACTGAGTGTCAGCTCGTGCTAACAGTCGGAGAGTAACTCGCAGCAAGTTTTGCTCGCTAGTCTGAACACATATGAGAGTTACTTGACGAGAAAATTCGCTAGTCTGAACACATATGAGAGTTACTTGACGAGAAAACTCGCTAGTCCGAACACATATGAGAGTTACTTGACGAGAAAACTCGCTAGTCTGAACGCATATGAGAGTTACTTGACGAGAAAACTCGCTAGTCTGAACACATTTGAGAGTTACTTGACGAGAAAACTCGCTAGTCTGAACACATATGAGAGTTACTTGACGAGAAAACTCGTTAGTCTGAACGCATATGAGAGTTACTTGACGAGAAAACTCGCTAGTCTGAACACATATGAGAGTTACTTGACGAGAAAACTCGCTAGTCTGAACGCGCAGTATACGTCTGCAAACAAAAGGCTTATGGCTCGTTCAGCCTACAAAGTTCTTTTGCATGTTCTTGCACAGGCATTTACACTTGCGAGTTTACTTTCAGAGAGAACTTGTGAGAGAACTCTCTATTTGTGAACGCGCCACTAGAGAGCTTACCGAGTCGCACGTATAACGACTGCGTTCCATCGCGAAGCCACACAACTTGTTTTCCTACAGCGACTTGCTCAGCAGTATCAATCCCACTTGTGTCCACCTTTTGCCACAGACTAAAGGAAACGTCATTAAGACGTCCCCATTCAGCAGTTTCTCCTGTAAATACAATATTTTATAGTCGACTACTGTAACAAACCCTTTTTAACATGTTTTTTTTCGTCAAACTAGTTTAATCAAACGGCACTGCTGAACAAATCTGTTATTCTGTGTTGAAAGAAAGTACAGACGCCTTGCATCATCAGATTTATAAGCGAAGTAAAAATGCAAAGAATAAAAAACCAGAGAAGATAGATAAGAGGGACAGAGAGAGGGAATGAACGAGAAAAGAGCGAGAGTAAGTGAGAGAGAGAGAGACGGAAAGAAAGAAAGAGAGAGAGAAAGAAAGA
>JAQGDQ010000299.1:285836-287803 GCA_030141605.1 Tubiluchus corallicola | reverse complement strand
TTATTATTATTATTATTATTATTATTATTATTATTATTGTTGTTGTTATTATTATTATTATTATTATTATTATTATTATTATTATTATTATTATTATTATTATTATTATTATTATTATTATTATTATTATTATTATTATTATTATTATTATTATTATTATTATTATTATTATTATTATTATTATTATTATTATTATTATTATTATTATTATTATTATTATTATTATTATTATTATTATTATTATTATTATTATTATTATTATTATTATTATTATTATTATTATTATTATTATTGTTGTTGTTGTTGTTGTTGTTGTTGTTATTATTATTATTATTATTAATAATAATAATTAATATCATTTATTTATAAATTTTAATATTATTTAAGATGGATGTTAATCTGCTTACATTTGTGAATCAAACCTTTTTCGAAGGGAAAAATAAGTGAAAAACGCGTTTGGATTCAAAAATTTAATAAAAGCTAGTTCAATTCATCACCCATTATCACAAAGTCTATCACATCCATGTCACTATATCATATTCCACCCATGCAAAGACCGTTAAACAAAACTCCATCGAAAGAGCAGTTATAACGAAGCAGGTGACGGCTATGGCAACTCTATCGCGACCGAAAAAACTGTTACCAGTTTTTCTATGAGACAAAACCGTTTGTTATAATTTTTGTTGGCAGACTCAAGTGTCTTCTAATCAGGTGACAGACGCCACCTGTTTTAAGTATCAATATCGTAGAAAGAGCATTAGAGAGATAATTCTACAATAGCGATTTTATGCTTGAACAATGTTATCACCTTATAGGACCTACAGATGCGCGTGACTTCTGCGCATCAGCTGAACGACCGTTATTATAAGATAAGACTGAACCGTTGTTACATACATCTAGATTCTAGAACATGAAAATATACAGCTTTGTTATCAATATAATTCAAGCCATTAGGTTCACAATAAAGTACTACGCGGTAGTACGCGGTGGCGTAGGCAATTACGGTAAACAGTTACGCATGCAGTTACGCTAAACAGTGGTGCATGTAGTTAAGCTAAACAGTGGCGTGCGCAGTTACGCTAAACAGTGGTGCATGCAGTTAAGCTAAATAGTGGTGTACATAGTTACGCTATAGAGTGGCGTACGCAGTTACGTTACACAGTGGCGTACGCAGTTTCGTTAAACAGTGGCGTACGCAGTTGCGTTAAACAGTAGCGTTCGCAGTTACGCTAAATAGTGGCGTACGCAGTTAAGCTAAACAGTTACGTTTTTGTCAGTGGGAAAGCAAATCTGCTTTGTTCTGCTCTGTTCTGTTCTGTTCTGTTCTGTTCTGCTCTGCTCTGTTCTGTTCTGTTTTGTTCCATGCCATTCTGTTCTGTATTGTGTGTTTTGGCGTTATGCTCTGTTTTATTCTGTTGCTTTTCATTCTGTTTCGCTCTGTTCTATTCGGTGTTTTGTTCAATGCTGTGTTCTATTTTGTTCTGTTTAATTGACCTCTTCTGTCCTCTCAGGGCTTGCCCTGTCCTGTCACATCGTATTCCATCCCATGCTGTCACCTCCTACCCGTTCCGTTCCAGTCTGTTCTGTTCTTTTGCTCTGCCCTTTTCTGTTTTATTCAGCGTTATTCTATTCTACTGTACTTCGCACTTAAAGACGATCATTTGCTCGACGAGTCCTGCCGTTACCGGACTTGTGTGAACAGACCCTGATCGTACAAATCCCGCAATAACAAAACACGTTCACGCATTCACGTACGCACATCTGCAGTCAACGCGTAGCGCTGACACTGACCTCGTCAGTGTGATCGTATTTTGATAGCGCTGGTAAAAACTTAAAATTGAAGTCAATCCTCTTTACCTGGGCAGAAAGCTGATTAACCTGTATTCATGTCGCACTGGAGTTTAGTGAGTTACATTGCTAGCATAGCAGAAACAGTGACAGTGTCTATTCAAGTTTATAGTGCAGTG
>JAQGDQ010000299.1:263336-280836 GCA_030141605.1 Tubiluchus corallicola | reverse complement strand
AAGCATAAAATGTGCTTCATTTTGCAAATGCTGATAATTTTTTAAAGTATTTAAGACATTTAGTATGTATGCTATGCTGAGCTGTACAAAGTCGTCTCTAAAGTGCTGTACCTTGCGCAGTTTTTTATGCTATGCAGATTTTCTAGTTTGCCATTTTATCACCATTTTAGTCTATTGTTATTGGCTTAAATTAAAATAACTATTAACAGATCAAATGACTGTCAGTTTTAAAATTTTATTAATTTAAAGGCAGAAAATATTCTCGTATCTCACGGGATACAACGGGCATGAAAGGGTTAATTTCAATAATCTCAATTCACAGGATAAATTATCAACTCTCCTATCTGGTTAATCGACAACTAAGCCACGATCAAAATGTTCTCATATTTCAGTTAGTGCAGAGGTTATATTAACGCGACCAAAAGATTCTGTCGTCAATATTCAGTATTTTAGCAATTTTAATTAGTTCAAAATTTGCTAGCTTACAGAGCACAATGTATTTTGCCAAAGTAAAATTTATCGAATGCTTTATTATTAATTCTATATATCCTTTGTAATTTTCAATGGTATGTAAAAGCCTAGATTACGAATCAGTGTTTAAGACTGTTCACCTTAGACTTTATATAAGCAAATATAAAATATGTTTATATGTATAGAAAAACTACGCCATCAGTAATAAGGTGTTGAATTTACTGTTAATAACTCAGGTAGTGCTGTAAAGATTCGTGCAAGGTTAGTACATGTTGCAAAGCGTTTAGAGCGCTATCTGTTGGCGAGGAAGATAAAGTATTATAATCTGATGCCTCTTTAAACATGTGAAATGGGTGACCAATAAAATGAAATAACCATGTGAATCAAGAAACGTAAAAAATAACAGCAGAAAGATACATAACGTACATAAGATGACCAGTGGTCAAAAAGACCAAGGACAAGGGGCTATAGGAAAAACTGAAGATAAGAATCACAGAAGCATAGAATCCTTGTAACTAGCAACAACAACATTACAGGTGCTGCAAACATTATTATTATTACTATTATTATTATTGTCATATAATAATGATAATAATAATAATAATAATAATAATAATAATAATAATAATAATAATAATAATAATAATAAGTAGTAGTATAGTAGTAGTAGTAGTAGTAGTAGTAGTAGTAGTAGTTGTAGCTGTAGTAGTAGTAGTAGTAGTAGTAGTAGTAGTAGTAAGTAGTAGTAGTAGTAGTAGTAGTAGTAGTATTATTATTATTATTATTGTTATTGTTATTGCTATTGTTATTGTTACAACAACTGCTACTACTACTACTACTACTACTACTACTACTACTACTAGTACTACTACTACTACTATTATTATTATTATTATTATTATCATCATCAGTATCATCATTATCATCATCATTATCATTATTATTAATATCATTTTGTTACTCAGAATTGTAAATTTTTTATTACTACCATTTTTTTAATATTGTAATCACAGACATGTATAGGCCACTACCAAGGCGTAGGCGTACACTTGTTACACGTAGCAACAACATTTTGAATTAAGATCAAGTTCCGGGATGTGGGCAGAAAGACAAACAAACCTTCATCGCCTTCCACTAACATAATAACCAAGTTGCAAAGCGACCGCAAAGATTTAGGCCAGTGAGAGGGAGTTTTCCGTAAAATTAGAATATTATAGTGCTCACAGTGAGTCTGTACCCGCCCACCAAATTACAATTCTGCTGTATTTTCCCCTTTGGGCCTTTTTAGTTCTGTTCCGCGTCGGTATGGCATGAAGTGACTTTCAAGTTGCTTCAGAATTAAAAGAAATCTGGGTAACGAGGTATAAAAGGTTTAATAGGATTAAACTCTGAATTGATTAGCGTCAGTTTGCCTTCTTTGAAGGGAAACCGGACGATTGTGAAAACATTAATTCAAAGCAAAGCATGCTTTAAAATACTGAAAACTACAACAGTTCTTTTGAATCAAAGTTTAAGTTAAATGATAATTACCTCGGATAGTTAAATTTGGTTAAACTTTCAAAGCTACGCGAGGCTCAGCGAATCCACTAAGACTGGTAATGGAGTATTTTTGTCACATTCGCGTGGCCGAAAAATAGACGCGGTACAATGATAAGCATGATCATGAACTGCTGTGTTAGTTTCTGACGTCAGTGTGATGAAGAACTCATTTTCTTGACATCACATCAGCATCTTATACCAACATATGCTTACACAAACGTCCTTGACATGCGGGAAAGATTTCTGCCATTGCACAAACTGTGTGTGGTTAGTTTGTGACGTAAGCGATAGCTGTGTTCGGTTGTGTTAATTAACTTTCCAAGCTAATTATTGAAAAATAAAAAACAATTGCTGGCTTTTATAGGCAAGGAAATGTATATTTTGGAGAGCAAATTAAAATGAGATTGAGTCTGATGTAGACATGGAATTAAAGACAAAATGAAGATGAAAGTAAACATAAGAATAAAAAAGATAAAAACGAAAACAAAGCCAAAACAGCGAGAGGAACAGACATAAATGCAAGAAAAATAAAGACGATAAAGATAACTATACACATAAAAAATAAGATATACACAAATATAAAAATAAAGGTACACAATACTACACATGTTTTGCAACTGTAGTTTACATTTCCAGCTTTCGGCGGGGGAGGGGGAGGGGGGGATGAGTAAAAGACGGCCAGTCAGAAGTTAATGCAATATTTGATTATATTGCTCGTCAAATTACAGAAACTTTGTCAAATCACCAAAAACTGGAACTAACATTCTTCAAAAATCATGTGCATTAGGACACGAATTTGGAGAAACTCTTATGCTTTTGTAAGCATAAGTAATTGTAATTGTACTTCAGAGGAGATTCCATACACATGAATTCTGAATATGCACAATTTTCTGGTATTTTGTGACGTCAGTGCTAAAGCAGTTGAACCTTTGGCTCACAGATGTCTGTAAACTGTATCTAACTTTGAAACAATTGACAAGATTGAGGAGTTTACACTAATTATTACGTATTTCAATTCAATTTTCAACTCAATAAATCTTTAATTTGGCTGATTTGTGTCACAAAAATGTTTAACTATATACATGATAACAGCTACATTGCGATAATAAAAGTAGCGTTTGAAAATTACACGAACGAGCCTCGAGCAGAGTAGGAGTGTGAGTTTTTGAAATCAACACGATACTGTGTAAACACATGGTGCAGACAGATGAATCGTATATTTTAATTCTACTGGTATATATATATATATATATATAAGATTCGAGGCTACAGCTCGGACGACGGCACCATTTGCAGCGATCTATATATCAAACGAAAGGTCTCGATCTAGTGTCGTGCCATTGGGGGTTTATTTTTCGAATCGGGTCCACCGGGAGGAACGGGAGGCGAAAAACTTCCAAAATGGCCATTTTTCGGCCGTTTTTTGCAAAAGTTATACGTCTGAGATCTGGAGACCGGGAACGGGAACGGGAACGGGCCGAGGTTGGTGCTGGCTGTGGATAGATAGCCCGTTCAGCGGTGGATGTAGTAGGCATATATAATATTTTTGGCACAGTCAAGGCAATATTCAGACAGTTATAAAGACAGTTAATGGTAGCAAGACAAACAATTGAAGTTAGAAACATTTAAAAACGCCAACTAAGCAGGTTAGGTAACGAGTTAGTCACAAATCAAATATGTCCTTTTTAAACTGTTGCAATTCCAAATCTTTTGCCCAAGGAGTAAGTTGAGTCCATTGTTGGGATAGCAGCATATGAAGAATTTCGGTAGCAGCAACTAGTATGTATGCCAGGAGGATCAACGTTACCAATAAGTCTACGAGTAAAATAGTAATGGATTTGTTGAAAGGGAGTTAAATAATCAACAAATGTAGAAGGAAGAAGCATTATAATGTTTGTACAGAATTTCTCTATAAAAACTTTCAGCGCCGTATGACGTATTTTATATGTGGTATTAAAATTTAAATTAAAAGTGAAACTTTGAGTGATACAGGAGTCTTCGTTTTCTACTACAAAACATTCCATCGTGTCACAGACAACAAGTAAGAGTTTTCTCACGAATGTTAATACATAACAAAAATGACATGATATTTAAGGCTGATTAAGAATGCCATAAACGAATCGAGTATAGTGCATTGGCCCTCCGAACGCCTAGAGCTAAATTCTATCAAATATTGTTTAGCACATATACGCTAGAAAGTACAGGTTGATTGACTTGTTTCAGCCGAACAAATTAAATTTGCACTACAAACCTCGGGCACGAAACCAATTAAATTTAAATTTAAGAAAAGCCAGTAACATGAGTTTGTGATGGCTGTAGCAGGGAAGCATGCATGCAGCATGCAAAAAAGTTTTTTGTACTGAAATGGAGTCATAGCACGATCTACTGTAAGATTTAAAAACGAACAACCTCAGTGTTTTTTTTAAATAATCATAAATTGAGAGACCTGACGAGTTTACAGACAACAAACAATAAATAATAAAATAAATAAGTGAAAACTTTGCAAAACTTTGTCAAAAGTGATATTCCACTACAAAAAAACTATTTGCTGCGCGGATTAACACAAAAGTTAAACGGTCTCAAAAATGGCGCCGTTTCAATTTCTGTTAAAAGTTGCTAATTACAAACACAGCTTGATTTCTCGTGTAATCTACTACAGATAAACGTTTGATCTTTTTACATCTCAAGGCGAAAATCTGCTTTTATGTGAAAGTAAGTCCCCTGCAATTGGTCTTCAGTCGTCAGTAGAAAAATTGACATTAAGGTCTAAGAGGTCAGCAGGTAGGACCATTGATTAATCATTTTATGCTGTACCCGAGGACGAAGCTATCAATTATTACAATATGTAAACCCAGTTTCCAAGTGAAAACCATAACAAGCTTAATGGAGAAAGAACTGCTTGAGGCAATGGAGCGCTTTTCTAATGCAGACAATATAGCAGAAGCGTTTACATTGGAAGCATGGTGCATTTCCTATGTGCAGAGCTCCATGCTGCCTGGTATTTAAGGATTAGCTGATCTATGCAATCTTTGTCACGAGACCTTAAACCTTTTTGATGCATTATGTAATTGAACTTGAAAAGTTTGTGTGCAGACTTAATTCCAGACAAGAGGCTGACCTCACGCTGTAGCCATTATATTAGCTACTGAAATGCAAACATAGTACTACTCTAATTTCTCTAGAAGCTAAAACAAACTCACCTTCGTCCTCTGCGTCGCTGAGAGACAATTGAATGTTGACGGCACATTCAATAAGATCTTCTAGATGGGATCTCATCAGGCCAATCGTAATCTTAGGTTCCTCTAGCCCGCCGTTGTCACTGCGTCGCGACACCGTGCTATCATTGGCATCCAAGAATTTTTTAGATCTCTGCAAACCAACTTCCTGTTGAAAACTTGTGCAATTATTTCCCTCAAGTATTGGCGTAGTACAGTTTCTCTCAGACGTATCACTAATATACGTAGTCATGCTATTATTGGCATCCAAGAACTTTTTAGATGTCTGTAAACCAACTTCCTGTTGAAAACTTGTGCAATTATTTCCCTCAAGTACTGGCGTAGTACAGTTTCTCTCAGACGTATCACTAATATACGTAGTCATGCTATTATTGGCATCCAAGAATTTTTTAGATGTCTGTAAACCAACTTCCCATTGAAAACTTGTGCAATTATTTCCCTCAAGTACTGGCGTAGGACACTTTCTCTCAGACGTATCACTACCGTACGTAGTCAGTTCTTTGCTCTGGTGTTTTTGTGCTTCGTTGTTTTGCTTATGTTTAACATCATCGTCGCAAGCAAATCGCACGCGATGTTTGTTTCCAGATCTGCCGCTTTCGGTGTCGCTCTGGGTCCTCCAGCTGGACTTCTCTTCGTACACTGGACCCTGACTGTCCAGCTCGTAATCAAAATCAGATGGTTGCAGTTCCAGATCTGCACTGGTCAAGTCACTAAATGTGGGATATTTGACTACTCTGTTTAACACAGAAGTATCATCGCTACCGGTTTCTGAATTACGGATGTTCTTCAGTAAGCAATAGTTGGCCCAACGGGGAGCAAAGTCATCATCAAGATTGTACTCATCACAAGATGCTGATCCGGAGCTATTGCAGTAGCCAAGAGACTTCTTCTCACCAGGGCGGCGCTTGCACTTCTTATAGCTGTACTCGGAATCGCTGAGATATTTAAATCTATGACCATTTTCACTGTTTGATGACGTCTGCGACATTCTTTCGAAATTATCGATTCGTTCCTTCACAGAACCAGAAAGGGAAGCCACCTCGACTTGCTCGTCCATGTCTTGTTTGTTTAAACCAAATCTCTGATCACGCTGTAAAGACTGTGTCGATCGTGTCATCCGACAATTCTCGTACAGATTCTTCTGCGTTCTTTCCCGTTGCGAGGAATTCTGTCGTTGCTCTTTCGACTCTTGCAAGAACCAGTTCAGATTTTTATCATGCTGTGATCGGCTGGATCGGGTGCAAGTTTCAAGCTGATCTGAATATCGAACACGTTCAGGAGGAAGACTGAGAGAGGTGCCATTTCTTGTGGGGCTTAAACTGCGACAACGTTGCTGTCGACCGGCTGGTTTCATGCCACGCTTGCCTTCATCAGGCGTAACTGATGCTGATGAAGCAGGTCTATTCGGACGCTTATCCAGTTCTTTTTCCCCAGCATTCTTGTTGTTATTAACCATATTGGGATTTTCAAGCAGGTGACTGTAGTACATTCTGGGTGGCTTCAAAGGAGGTGTGGGCGGCTTCCTGCGGTTGCCATTGATCTTCATGTCTGCCTCTTTGTGGCTGTTCTTCACTTCCTGTGGTAAACTAGTGATGGATGCACCACTTCTGTTTCTTGATCTGTCACCAGTGTTTTGGTTGTCAACATTCCTGGTGGGCCTCCGTGATCTGTTTAAAGAGTTTTTGTACTCTGTGACATCTGTGCTTTTAAGTGGACGTGATAGTTCCTTGTATGGTTTGCGTCCTTTTAGGGGTGAAAGTTGTTGTTTGTTGTTTTCAGCTTTTGTGCGCATTATAAGACTGTCTATTTCGTCTGGTTCTCGGTCACTACAATATCGATTACTTACATCTCCATTAAGGCAAGTAGGAGAACTTGATTCTTCATTACGATTAATTTCAATAGGAGATTGCGGTCTCGCCGGAAAGTCGCTCCATCCATTGCACAAGTCATTTTGCTTCCACGACGTTTGTTGGTTCTCTGTCTCCCATATCTTATCGTAAATACGTGAATCCATAGGATTGTTCGGGTCAAATTCTCGGGAGTGTTCCTTTGTGTCGTCTGGCACGTTGCCATTTAGCTCAAAGTTTCTCTTCAAGCTGCTGTTTCTACTCGACCTGGGCGTGTCGTCCATGATGGATTCAACCGATTCTGGTGTCGAAAATTCTCTGTCGCTGACATGCAGTAGCGACTCTGGCGAAATATTGTGCAAGCTTTCCACAGAAAAGTTTAGCAAGGGTCCTGGTCCAGGTGAATCAGGACTCTTGCGATCCATTAGGTCCAGAAACGCTTCAGCTGAATCCGGTGTGTGAATACTCCACTCGTCTCCACTGCTGTCTCCATGTGGAGCGTTGTTGATTAAAGGTTCTTCTGCTTCTGCAGGTAGCTCACTATCGGTGATGGTGTACCCAATAGGACTCCAGTGCCTGTTTGATGACCCGTTGAGCAAGAAATCCAGGCACAGCTTGGCCCGTTTCCGTTTCTTATTGTTGCTCACAAATGCCATCGACTTCTCTTCCTTCTCTGTGATGGTGTTCAGCGTCGGATGAAGTTTCTTAAAGATCTTCTTAGTTCCAAATGCCTGACAGCTGTACCCACCAATCTGTTTCCGGTCCTCGTCGCCAGACTGCGTGGTAAAATCCTGGGAACTCATGCCTTCCCCTTCCACACTCTTTAACGCCACTTAGCACTCGAATAGATGAGGATAATGTAGGAGAGCAAACAGAAAGATCAGTGCTGCGTGCGGCCACAAAAACCAATACCGCTGCTGTGTGCAGTCAGAGCGCTCAACCTATTTGAAAAATAGTCATAGTCGACAAAACAGGTATTACACGCCGCGAGCACATTATTGATTTTCTGAACCTGTCACGCATCGCAACGACACTAACTAAAACAAAGTACGAAGACGAATGCAAATCTTGCTTTAATAGGTTAGAAATGCCAACCGAACAAAATTTAACGTTTGCTGACAAAATCGTTGAGAAACGTCACGAAAAAAGTGCTTTAAAGAAGCAAATGGTCGATTGCTTTAAAATGACATCAGACTTTTCAAAACGAATTTCCCTTCTGAAGTTTTGATTTACTTATTGTCAATAAACTGTTTTAACTGGAAACTTATAAGTCGTATAGACGAAAATATTGCACCACTTGCAAGCCGTATTGTTCTCCCTTGAGTGACATTTCAGTTTGCGTCACCATGGTGACAAATTCCGCGTCCACAGGATGCTGATATCACGTGACCCGGCGAAAAGAAACTGAAAAGAAAGTGTTAAATCGCTTACACGTAATTTCGCGTTTATTTCGTATGAACGCACTTGCTGCGAATGCGGTGAAATGGAAACCTGCTATTGTTGTACGTAAACGCAGTTTTTTGTACAAGTTTATGCCACTTTGTTGGGTTGCCTCGGGCGTTTCAGACAAGCAACCAGACTTCACAAGTCAAGGCAATGAATTTCATTGTCATGACACGCAAGATAATGGCACGGTTCTGTAAAAGAAATTGCATGTAGGAAGTAAAATTTCGAGCCACATTAACTGGAACTGACTGAAGACAGAATGGGAACGAATATGAGATACTTACTGTACGCTTCGTGTAGATATAATTGATTACAGAATAATTAAACCTCGCTTACCACTTCATACAAATACAAGTGCAAATACAAACACAAATGCAAATACAAATGCAAATGTAAATACAAATACATATAAACACAGATGTAAATGCAAATACAAATGTAAACACAAATGTAAATGTAAATACAAATACATATAAACACAGATGTAAATGCAAATACAAATGCAAATACAAATGCAAATGCAATTGCAAATGCACATGCAAATGCAAATGCAAATGCAAATACAAATATAAATGGAAATGCAAATACATATAAACACAGATGTAAATGCAAATACAAATGCAAATGCAATTGCAAATGCACATGCAAATGCAAATGCAAATGCAAATGCAAATGCAAATACAAATATAAATGGAAATGCAAATACATATAAACACAGATGTAAATGCAAATACAAATGTAAACACAAATGTAAATGGAAATACAAATACCTACAAATAAAAATGTAAATACAAATACAAATGCAAATGCAAATACAAACACAAATACAAATGCAAATGCAAATGCAAATGCAAATGCAAATACAAATACAAATACAAATTAAATACAAGTACACGTACACATATAAATAAAAAGAATTAAATATAAATAACAGCGCCTGGTAGACTATTAATTACGGTTATAATAATCAACGTCATAACGGCTTCTCCTCAGCAAATTTCCGAACTGACAAACAGGCGTATTAATATTTTCAATGCAAATGTTTTAAACAGCAATTATTCTTGCAATAACAGAAAATCAAATTAACAAGTAATAAAAACCCTATAATGAATTCTTTGAGTTTGGTTGTGGCAAACCAGAATCACAGTCGTATCAAGTCAGAATTTTTCACGTTGAACATTATCAGCTCATGAATGGAGACTGCTGTGCAAAGTTCGTCTTCTGACAGCTTGCCCGTGTACTTTGTACAAAAAAAACAACTCATGTAGTCATATTTTGCATAATACCAGCATAATATTTCCAATATACACCATGAATTTTTAAAAAAATGCAGAGCTCGAAAAGCAGGCTTACATCATATGCAAAAATGAATCCAGGAAGACGGTAATTACCGCTAATTAATTCAGCGCTAATTACCGTTAATTACCATTATTTAACGCGACGTCATGTAAAATGTTTTAAAAATCATTTGACACCTTTTAGTGGCTGCAGGTTAAGAACTCATTGAGGTCAAATATCAAACAAACAAAAACATCGTTTTTCATTTTTGTTTTAAAACTGGAACTATATTGTTTGTAACCAGAGCACCGTGACCTTCCGTAATTGTGACGTGGCTAACATAATTTTGTAGCATATTCACTGTTAAATAATTTTCTTTTTTCTTTTTTCTTGTTTTTTTTGACAAAGACACAATCTACGAAAATATCACAATTAATAAAATTAGTGTTTTGTTTCATACCTGGTAATGACTGGTGGTGGTGGTATTTGGTGGTTGTTGTGGTGGTTGTGGTGGTTGTTGTGGTGGTGGTGGTGGTGGTGGTGGTGGTGGTGGTGGTGGTAGTAGTAGTAGTAGTAGTAGTAGTAGTAGTAGTAGTAGTAGTAGTAGTAGTAGTAGTAGTAGTAGTAGTAGTAGTAGTAGTAGTAGTAGTAGTAGTAGTAGCAGCAGTAGCAATAGCAGTAGCAGTAGCAGTAGCTGTAGCAGCAGCAGCAGCAGCAGCAGCAGCAGCAGCAGCAGCAGCAGCAGCAGCAGCAGCAGCAGCAGCAGCAATTATTTCACGATTTTCAAATTGCCAAAAAATCCAGCCCACAGATACCCAGTACTACTATCTCAGCGAACTTAAGTGAGAATGTTCATTTAAGAAGTTGTCCATAGCAGAGACCCAGACCTGTCACATAGCTAAAAAAATTGGAATAATTAAGCAGAGGCGTATAACATCTGCGGTCGTTCAGCAGCACTGGTGATATATGGTGCCACTAACGACAGTATCGCCAAAAATTCCACTTTTGAACTTCGTTCAGAGGTTAATTACTATGCTAATGAGGATGCCATTGTCACAGGCGACTGAATAAAACAGGCCAACTGCCTCTTTGACTGTCTTAACCATTACTCTTAGAAAAAAACATGGTCAATAATAAAGACATATTGGTGTCATAATCTTTTTAGGCGCATACCATTGAGTCGTAAATGCCACTCCCTGACATTTGAGTAGTGTGGCTGCTAGAAAAATAAAAGCAGTATGTAGTATACTATTATATCAGGTTTAGGAAGTCAGAAAACGTATAATTTGTAACTCGAATACCCTAAACGCAACTAAGAACGTATTTGAAAACGAATAACCAACTGAGATATCAATGTGTTGAGAAACAATGGGACAAGGAACCAAGCAAAGCAAAGCACCAAATGCAAGGACAAATGAATTTGACCTGACTTGTTCAGTGCATCTTTTCGATGGAAGCGGTTGCGAATTGGAGGAATAAAACTGATTTAGTAACACATAATTTAGCTTAATGAGATCCCTTAATTATCTTAACATTTGTATTAACTAATATACAATTCGCAAAACAGCTGCTAACGCAATTCTCTTTTTTGAAATGCCGGTGAGAAAAAACTCAGCTCATCTTATAAAGTACATCTAATAACGGTCATCGAATATTGCCGAATTGTAACTGTGGATTTCCATTTGAGTCTGTTGAACACTTTTTGTTGCACTGCCCGTTGTATCAACTAGCTAGGGTTGTTATGTTTGATAAACTAAATGAAATACTTCTGCCCGAAAACCTTAATATAGCTGCCTTAGGAAATAATGATCTGTTGAAGTTGTTATTATTCGGAAAAGATGAATTTAACTATGTTGCTAACTGTAAAATATTCCAATGCATACATGGCTTTATATTACGTACTAAACACTTCCAGTAGTTTCTATCTGATATAAAATGCATCAGTCTTAAATATTCGTACAACAATATTTTCTAACCGTCATTTTCTACTAATGTCTAATGTATTCTTGTAGTAAAACTTGTCAGCTTGTGTAATTATAGTATATTCTTACTGTAAATATTACTAATGTCTAATGTATTCTTGTAGTAAAACTTGTCAGCTTGTGTAGTTATAGTCAATTCTCACTGTAAATGTTACTAATGTCTAATGTAATCTTGTAGTAAAACTTGTCAGCTTGTGTAGTTATAGTCTATTCTTACTGTAAATGTTCTTGTAAATAGTGTATAACGTCTGTTGTGGTGAGGATCCTAAATCATGTTGTTCAAACAGTCTGATTCAATCCTAAATAAATAATGTTTAAACTAAGTACATCTTATAGAAAATTGTCAACTTTAATTAAGTGAACGTAACAGCATACATTTAACGTGTGCTCATAATGTTGACTTTTCCCAGAAATATCTTTTCCCTCAGGATCCCGCTCTAAGCGAAACACACAAGTGGAGCTGTCGGTTATTTTCAACAACAATTCGAACTTTGGAATTCTCCCAAAACTGGGAGCAACAATAGAAGCGACACCTAGCTGATAAATGTACCGGAATTGCTTTTTTGACACGGTCCTGGGTTTAACTACTTTTTACGGCAAAATAACTTCTAGAATCTTTCCTGGCAGGTGAGGTCTGTTGTAGGATTGTCGCGCCATCTACTAACAGTGAAAGATAATAGCCAATATTGTGAAATAATATTCACCACTTTGGAGAATTACTATTAATTATAAGACGATGTCGTTTTAACAGTTGAGACCTAAATTAGCTAAGAGGAGGAACTAGAAGGATTTTGCTATCCTGTTCCTTCATCAACTTGCCTTCATATAAAACTTGGGAATTAATTATACAACTTATATCGATAATTGTTAAACATTTTTTGAAATTAACGTGATTAGAGACGCTATACAGTGGAAAAATGTTTCCTCAGTTGTATCTGAACCGGGGCAGTGTAACCTCAGTGACTAAGTGCCAACATTAGTCAGTCAGTCAGTCAGTCAGTCAGTCAGTCAGTCAGTCAGTCAGTCAGTCAGTCAGTCAGTCAGTCAGTCAGTCAGTCAGTCAGTCAGTCAGTCAGTCAGTCAGTCAGTCAGTCAGTTAGTCAGTCAGTCAGTCAGTCAGTGGATTAGTCAGTTTGCTAATTGAATACATAATTATAATTCACGAGTATTTGCATTCTTGCAAATGAGGAATAAGCCTTTTAACAGTTCGAGCGATTGATGATGATTGTAAAAAGGTCAAAGGTTAAGTGTACCAGACAACACATTTGTGTGCACTTGACCAACGCCTCGCAGTCTGTGACAGTTTTAACAGCTAGCTAGAACCTTGCCTAGTTCATTTTTTTGTTTCAAAGTAAGATTCTGCCAGTCAATCACTCAACGCACAGACTAATGCATAATAAAGTAAAATCCACGTAAAACAACTGAAGTTACTGAATTGATGCGGTAGACAGCTTTGATTTACACACATGTCACATGACGGATAGAGTTAAGACGCGTTACTGTGATATACTTAGCATTTGAGCTACAGCAACTGCACGTCTGTATAACAAAACTATGAAAAGGCTTAGGCCTATTCACTCGACTTTGCACAATACCTTGCAATCGTTCTGATCACGAGGACACCTTTTGTTTTTCTAGCTTTACAAATAAAAAACCGATTTACCACAACCTATTAGATTCGCTCTAGTTTTCTAAAAATTTCCATTTCTAAAATTTTAATAGTTCTAAAACGAATCTGTTATTTTTACTTCTTTTCTTAAGGTAACAAACCCTACACACTGAGAATTTTTTGCATTGTTCATGTTGATTTTGCAACGTCCTCATATCTTCAGTCTGTTCTCAACAGAAGAAGAACTCTTTGAGGAGATGGGTGATTACTTTTGAAGTTTATGATTTCTGACATTTCCTACCGACCACCAGCGGTAACAGAAACAAGCTAACAGCTCCTCATTCATCCAAACAAAGGCTCTGGAGGCATGTTTCCTTTCCCGTCGATCATAATCCCATTTCAACTAAACATGTCTGTTATCTAATATCTTAACCGAATTTCCGACTCTGTCGTTTGTACCTTATTTTCGTAATTGATGATGGCCTTGAATTTCTTACAATTCACAGTAAAATAAGACGTGAAAGACTTCAGCCATCCAATGCTTAATCATTAATAATTAACGTAAGGTATGCATTGTCGCTTGTAGATGGCAGCACTTGTAGCATTGTTGTAGGATGGCGACAGCTAATAGTTGAATGTGTTTGTGTGAAGCAGATTGGACAAGAAGGTTTAGATTCGTCTCGATGTTATTCTAAATTTCATTTTGAAATAAACATTATAATTAATAATAATTTTATCGCCTAAAATCCATATAGAAAAGATCTTTGACGTTCAAACATTTAAAACTCACAAGAAATCTACGAACCATAAGAAAAGATTAAAAAACTTTTAAAAATATTTTAATTTCACGTTTAAAAACAGCAATACTTTGAGAGATTTTGACCTCATTTGAAAGCACATTTCGTAAACGAGGGACAGCACTGGAAAAATTCTACCTCTAGCTGAAACAAGATTAGTTCTTGGTTATACTAAAGTATTAGTATCATATGATTTTGGTGGGTGACCTGGGATAGTGTGTACGTTTGTGAAAGCTCAGACTGATAACTGAGAGGAAATTATAGCTTCACATAGAAGAGCGGTGGAATTCCACATTCAATGAAGGTTCTAAAATATGGGTTACAAAACCTCAGTAAACGTCTGTTAACTGTAGCCAGAAAATTCTGTATCTCTGCTACTCAGTACACGAAGTTGCAGAAACTGCGCAAGCCCCTTAAAAACTCTTCTGGTAACTTTGTTTTTGGGTATCTTTGTTATTATTCGTAAACGTCAATATGTAATTACGGAAATTAAGAGTAAAATTTGAGATATACAGGGGGTGGCGGCTGGTATCATAACAAGGATAAAAATGGGGTAATTTGACTGTCACTTTTCATTTTACTCAGCACGTCTAAAAGAGTATGATTTTTTGCAAGGTTTATGCAGCATCTGAACACTAAAGATGAAATGATAAATATGGTTCGTAGATTTAAACGTGAAATTAATATATTTTTAGAAGTTTTTTAATTTTTTCTTATGGTTCGTAGATTTCTTGTAAGTTTTAAATGTTTGAACGTCAAAGATCTTTTCTATATGGATTTTAGGCAATAAAATTATTATTAATTATAATGTTTATTTCAAAATGAAATTTAGAATAACATCGAGACGAATCTAAATCTTCTTGTCCGTTCTGTTTCACACACACATATTCAATTATTAGCTGTCGCCATCCTACAACAATGCTACAAGTGCTGCCATCTACAAGTGACAATGCATACCTTACGTTAATTATTAATTATTAAGCATTGGATGGCTGAAATCTTTCACATCTTATTTTACTATGAATTGTAGTAATTCGTACATTCAATTTAAGCTCATCATCAATTACGAAAATAAGCTACAAACGACAGAGTCGGAAATTCGGTTAAGATATTAGATAACCGACATGTTTGGTTCAAATGGGATTATGACCGACGGGAAAGGAAACATGTCTCCAGAGCCTTTGTTTGGATGAATGAGAAGCTGTCAGCTTGTTTCTGTTACCTCTGGTGGTGAAATGTAAGAAGTAAGATTATAGTAAAAAAGTATCACGATATTTTATTACATATTCCGTCACCTGCCAGCGTTTGTTTACAACAAAATGGTTACTTGAAGAATAACATACGATTATATGGGCATGAAAAAACTAAATTTGCAAAAATAAATTGACAAAAAACGCTGTGCAAATTAAAAATAAACAAAACTTTATCAAATTGTTTCAAACGAATGGTATAAAGTGCGAAAACTCAGTGTCAAAGAGAATAATTGTCTTTCATAATTGTGAATACCCACAAGTTGCACGATTGCCCACTATGGAACGAACTCTGTAATCAAGCAAACAATTCTACTTTGGAATTCTCTACCAATCAAATCAAATCAATTGTTTAACCAATCAGGTTAAACAAATCAGGTCCCTATCAGCATTTAAAACAAAATTAAAATCATTAATATTAACCAGATATGAAATACCATCACACCAGTACGACAACATACGCACTAATTCAGAATTTATATATCCACGGCCATATTAATAAAATCATAATTTTTAATTTTTTTGTGAATAGTTGTAAATACGTTTTATTTATGTGCGTGTTAGTTAGTGGAATATGAACTGGTTGGTCAGTTTTCTAGTCAGTTGGTATATAAACCACACGTTTATCATAAATATTCTCAGTCCTGTTACGCCTATGTTCTCATCAGTAAGTGAAGATCTATAAACGATTCTTTATACAAAATCTACTAACCTAACAATGCCAACGCTTTTGCATAAGTAAGCTCTCTAGAGTAATGTAATAGTAATTTTCCAAATAGCAACAGTTAATTTCTTTCCACATTTTGCAAGCCAAACAAAATTCATAAACAGGTGAGTTCAAAAACAGCTTGTTGAGTCTTAAACTTGCAAATGTTATACAAGCTTTCGAGAACCCAAGTGCGTTTTAATCGCCATTTTGTTAGACGCAAAAAAGGCGATCTTGTTAATTAACCAATGGCAGCTGTGCAAGCATGCGAGCGTGCAGGCCGCCAGGCAATCAAAATCAGACCATTTAAATTAACAGGAAGAACGTTATTTCATATTTTCCTCTATTAGCTATATAAACTAAGTTACTAATTAACTGCGCCTATGCGGGGAGCGACCTGAGGCTGGGCAGCTGCGAATTTACCGTTAAATTCAACACTTTCGCCACGGATTCAATTCATTTCCCGAGGGTCAATAATTAGATCAATCGCTTAATAAAATTAATTCAGCGATCCTGCGACAGATGTCTGGAATATTGACAGTGTTTAAAATGGATTTCAAAAGCCTGGCAGGCAGAATAGGACCTAACTTATTGGGTATGAGATTCAAGATTTTTAGATGCAGTTTTGGAATTTGTAAATATTGTTATTAAATTTGTTTATACATGTATTGTCTAGGTGTAGACCGAGCACAGGCAAATGACATAAATAGTAGATTATGTTATGGAACACAAAACCTAGCCACTGGGGGGGGGGCAAGCCAACCCAACTCAGTGCCGGTCTCAAGCCCGGATAAATAGGGAGGGTTAGGGTCAGGAAGGGCATCCGCCTGTAAAAACTGCGCCAAAACCTTCTATGAATGAGTCGGTGAGACTTAAAGGGAAAGTCCACAAAGAAGTGGTCAGACCCGCTCTAATCTATGGGCTGGAAGCAGCTTCTCTAAAGAAGGCCGAAGAGAAGAAAATGGGTGTGGTGGAGATGAGGATGTTGAGATGGATGGTGGGAATAACAAGAAGAGATAAAATTAGAAATAATAATATCAGAGGAACAGTAAAAGTAGTGGAAGCCTTGCAAGATTGCGATGATATGGACACCTGAAAAGAAGAGTCGGTGAAGATCTTTTGGGAAGGGAAGACATAAATGAAGAGATGGTCAACAACAGGAATGCGTGGAGAAGACTCATTCACAACGGCGACCCCGCATAGGGAAAAGCTGAGAAGAAGAAGAAGAAGAATGTTATGGAACGCAAACACAGTAGCGGAATGTACAATGTCGAAATATCCATTGACCATATGTGCATTGACCAAATGTACGCTGACGAATGAAGAACCAAAATTATCA
>JAQGDQ010000299.1:75836-258336 GCA_030141605.1 Tubiluchus corallicola | reverse complement strand
TATCTATATATAAGAGTTACCGTAATACTATAAATTCTCGATGTGTTTTAATATTACTACATGTCAACTGATGTAGTTAGTGTTAGTAGTAAAGAATGCCATTTTACTCATGAGCACAACCGTTAATGTTTTTCAAGTGCATTATTTCACTCTGCAGTACAATAACTACTGCGCAAGACTATGAAAAATTGTTAAAGGAAAACCGGACGAATGGTTAGACTTAATCTCATTTTACTTTTCCGTCCAAAATATACATTTTCGTGCCTACAAAGTTAGCAATTGTTTTTAACATTTGAATAATTAAGTTGAACAGTTAATTAACGGCAATCGAACATAACTATCGCTTACGTCACAAACTAACAACAGTTTGTGCAATTGTAGCCATCTTCCCCTGCGCTTCAAACACGTTTGCGTAAGCTAAGATTGCTATAAGGTGCCGATATGATGTCACGAAACTGAGCTCTACGTCACACTGACGTCACAGACGAACTAGGCCGTTCGTAATCACGCTTATCACGGTACAGCGCCTATTTGTCGGCCACGCAAATGTGATAAAAACGCGTCGTTGCCATTCTTACTGGATTCGCTGAACCGCGTGTAGCTTTGAAAATTTAACAAAATTTAACTATCTCAGGTAATTATTATTTAATCTAAGCTTTGATTTAAAAAACGTTGTTGTAGTTTTCAATACTTTTGAGCATATTTTATTTTGAACTATATGTGAAACGTTGTTGTAGTTTTCAAGACTTTTGAGCTCACTTTATTTTGAACTAATGTCTACACAATCGTCCAGTTTTCCTTAAAACTGAAACAACCACATGCTCACATATTATTCACATGTATTTTAAATGAAAATTTACTTGGGCAGTTACACAGGCTACCAGCAGGCAATGATCTGCAATCATTCTTAGCCTTGTTAAACTTGAGAGCAGACTCAATTAAAAGAAATGATACATCTGTTTTTTTTCTATTATCATAAACCATATTAAATTGCACGTGAAATACAAACATATTTCGTGAATGACGTTATGTAAACAAATTACCAGCAGGTTGGATTCATTCTCATATCCGGTTTTTTGTGCCTAATGTCGCCGCAAATCCAGTTTAAGTTTAAACGATGGCAGCACGGAATGTGTTAATGGTGACTGTTGTGAGCTGGTCAGCTCAAGACTGCCATCCAATTCTCATTTAAAATGACCACAAAGGATTGTTGAGTGTCATTATTGTCACCTCTCCACCACTTCTTTTTGTTTTTCACCCCCCTATATACACACTTATCTCACAGTTATATATCTCACATTACCCACTATATATCTCACACTCTCTTTTCCTTTCCGTCCCTTCTCATTTTCTCTCACTCTCCCTATCTTTCTCTCTTCTCCTTCGATAATTAGGGGTACTTTCCCTCGTATCAGAAGAATTTAATAATTTTCGTGGTGTGAATTATTAAAATGGAAGCGTGTCCGGTCATCAGAAGTTGTTCATATTCACGAAAAGGAGAGTTAACGACATTTAGAACCCATTTAGTAAAAATGGACGTTTCGGTTTACATACAGTCAGTAAACCGACATTACAGAGTTTACGAGTGGATAATAAGGTTTCCCAGTTTTCACTTGTTTCTTGTGATTTTTACAGGAAAATATAATTCGCTCCATTCAAGCCAATTTCAACTTGAACTCGCACAATAGGACACGCCACAGTTTGAAACAATGATTCTCGCTCCTGAGTTTTAGAATTGAATAAGGCAGGTGTGACATCTTTGAATAGGCTTATAGCCCTAAAAACTTTCGCAAGACCGCTGTTAGTGTTATAAGCCCACTCAAAGATGTCAAACCTGCCTTTTTCACTTCTAAAAACCAAGAACGACAATCATTGTTTCAAACTGTGGAGTGCCCTACAGTGCGAGGTCAAGTTGAAGTTGGCTTGAATGAAGCGAATTATATTTTCCTGTCAAAATCACAAGAAACAAGCGAAAAATGGGGAAACCTTATTATCCACCTCGTAAACTCTATGATGTTGATTTACTGACTGTATGCAAACCAAAACGTCCATTTTTGCCAGATGGGTTTTAAATGACCAAATAATTCACTCAGCTCCAATGTCATCACCATGATGGTACTTTGGCAAAAAGGCTATAACGCAACTATGGTGGCGGCGGCAAAGATTGGGTAATAAATTAGAAAAAATAAATTAAGAAGTTGGCACGTGTCGCGGCTTATTACCAGAAGCGTGGGGTAACAGCTGCTTTTATTGCCGTTGCAGTTACCGTTTGAGCGTCGCTGTATAGCTTTATAAAGCTTAATTTCCAAAATTAATACGTAGAAGAATTTCTACAGATTAAGAACAATTAATGCAGATATTAACGTAATTTAATGAAATTTAATCTAATTAGTATAAAATAAAACTTGAAAATAGGTCATGACAGACAGATTACAAGCAAATAAAAACATACCCCAGTAGTAAAGCGTCAAATTTTGCTTTTAAAATCGAAAGTCATATCTTCTAGGATGTTAAGAATTAGCTCAAATAAAAAGGATGCTACAACTTTTACACCTAGTTTTCTTATACGCTGTAGTAGTTATGAAAAATTCATTATTATATATTAAAAATAACTGTGGGCGGAGCAACTCGATCTTGATAAGATAAGAAATTAATGTTGTACACAAAATACAAAGCTACACGAGTTACATTTCACGTGGTCTACGTATCTGATTTTTGGTTTTGCAACTTGAATTCTATTCTCTCAGACATTATCAACGAAAAACAAAAGCTATACTTCTCATTGTCTCTGGTCATCAAACAAAGCTTTGGCTAGCTGCTTTGCTGCTTAACTTACATGCACTAGATTGTAGCAACAAGATCCCTTGACTTGTTCACTTGACCAAAACAACAGTCTAAGCGTTTCTGAAGAAGACACTTGTAAACTAGTCGATAATAAGAGTCAGGAATTTCAACTATCATCTTATCCTCGTAAGTGGGGGGATTTATTCAGCCGACTGGAATTTCTGATCATTGTTTGCAAGTTACTGGGTCAAAAGGAACAAGGGAAGGTACTGGTCAGACAACTTGAAAACGAAAGATTAGAAAACTTCAAGCGAGCTGCAATACTAATGCGGCACGACAGATAAAATCTGGTGCGATTTTCTCGTTATTGCAAAGATTTCCCCTTTCTCCTTTTTACTTGATTCTGAATTTCTTTCATTCTTTTACTCTTGTTTTTCTACACGAAAGTGTACGATTACGTAAAATGCCACAAAGAATTTGCTTAAAGTTTATTTTACAAGCCGGTTTGCCAAGTTTTAAATAAAGCCTCTTAACCACTGATAAGCATCAGTAGAAGTCAGTTGAGTTTAAGAAAGATGTAAACTTATAATGTAGAAGCTATTGATTTTAATGCTTAACCCGTTCCCCCCAAAACTGGGCATAATGATGTTTCGTAGGGGCTAAGCATCCCTACCCAGAGGGCAAAAAGAGATCATGGACGCGTCTTTCGCAAGATCAATTGGTGAAGTCAAAACCACGAGAGATTTTCTTTTAAAACTTTTGACGGCATGTTGCTAACGGGTAAAGAAAGCAAGAGTTGTGACAGAAGAATGGATAATCCTTCCAGATGCATAATACTTTCTTGAGAAAAAACACTTAAAGAGAATCTGGTTGGACGGTAGGAAAGTATAAGGATGTTATGTACAGCAAGGCCATATCCTGAACCCTAAAATAAAAATAACATCAGAATCCTCTTGTCTTTGTTTTTCAAAATATTAAATATTAAAGTAGGCAAAAATAAACATGACACAAAGAGCGTACAATAAATTAACAGCTTAGGCTAATTAATTAAATAAATAATTACTTTTTTATTCGTAATCTATTTGTAACTGCATTGGATATATAAATAGTTATTTATGTAAGTAAATATACATTCAAAATTACAAAGGATTTACATTAGTAAGTTCCTATGTTGTTTTTGCATACAGCTGCTTAAGCTGTTTTATTTTCACTATAAATTTTAATCAGTGGTCAGTGGTCACCTGTGGTCATTTTCTTGCAAATTACCTGAAAAATCATCACAGTTTGCAATAAAAATTTATCGCAAAAATAAAGCCGTTTACTTTGAGTTCATAGTAAATTTAGCTCATAATATTTCACTATAATCTCATTAGCAGGCACTTTGCAATAAACATAATTTATGCAATATCGATTTTTGCGCGCACATATCTGTGCGTAGCAGTTGCCGTTGGCATCTAAAAGATTTTAAATTTTTCAACGGTCAACGCGAAACAAACAAGACTGAGAAGTCAAGATTGCGCGGTCAGTAGGTCAATTAGCCGATTCCGCCATTGTCCGAGCAGTGAAAATTACTGGTTACTCACGACATGATGAGAGGCGGAATTGACTTACAAAGGAGGACAATGGGAAGCAAAGGAGATTCCATCAGACACTTCGTGTGAACACCTCCAATTATCATCATGAAGTGCTATATCAGACGCCAATTGAAATTTCACACGTTCTGCGGCCAATGGTCAGCATTGGCACTGGACAATAGCAAATACAGGTCTGGCCATTGACCATGGCATGCACGCAAAAAAGGCAACAAAACGTTTTGTAGGATTGTGTGGTTTTGTAGAACAGCCTAGAGCATTGACAGATTAACTGTTAGTTGGTTGCTATAGGGGTATAATTTTCAAATAAAAACCAACAATGTGGACCAAAATTTGATACTGCAGCAGTTATATGTGAACCAGCTTAAGTTACAACAATTGGAGAGTTGGAGTTTCCCATGAACATACTGTATTTTTGCTTAGTCCAAGAGCAAATGATGCAAAACTATGTATTATAGTAGGCCGCACAATAAATTATAATGAAAGATTAACGAGATCTGACTAATATTGCTAAATCTTCAAAAAATGGTTTACGGAAGAGTGAACATACAACAACAATACCCTTCGTTTTAGATACTAAACACAGCCTCCGATTTTAAACTAATTTGTGCTGTAAGTGACTCTGCTATACAGACTATATACACTTTTCCCAAATATTACATCAAAATACAACACATTATTGTTAACAGCAATAGTTTTTACACTAGAGCAATAAGCAAAGCTATGAGCTCATTGAGAGTATTCCCAAACTGACTATCTGACTGACTGGCGGACTGACTGACCAACTGATATCGAGCTATTGATTATTGATGACCGAGTGTAATTGACAGTACGACTGATAAGTATGTTATCTTAAAAATTATTCTTGATAGTTAGTGAGGTTCTGGTCCGTCCACAGTCATTTACATTAGTCACTGTAGTTTAGTACTGGACGCTGTCTTTCAGAATGCCGAGGTGTGTAAGTAAAATGAATAAGACCCCAGCCAATAGCTACTGTCACAGCAAGCAAGACGATTTTGCATTTATTAACTGTCATAGAATGAAGTTCGGTGCAGTTTAAACTAACAAAATTATGCAAAGCAATCATTTCTGAAGTTCCACGTCCGAAATGGGCTCACACAACAACATCAATTTTCGTGCCATATCTTTAATTTAACGCCCTACACCCGTCTGACAGCTAAGCAGGTGTCCCACATTCTCTATAACACATTTTCCAGACTGTGTTGTACTAAACACCCCCATTGTACAGCGCATGCTCCTAGAATTACGCCAACAGTGGAGCTGACGATTTTGTTATTGGCTTAGCGTCTGTAATGGCCTCTTATTTAACTCTAATTTGACTGGTTTAATATTCGTGCGCATAAGCGCCCCCTTCCATTATTTATGCCATTGTTTGGGAAACTATTGTAGTCGTAACTGACCCTTTTTGTTGAAGGGCAGTTAACAACGTGTTTTTGCTTTTGTACTTTGTCAAATTGAGTTGCGTTTACACGTTAAGTACGTCTGCAAACTTTGTGCATTAAGAACAGCTTTTTAATATTTGAAAAGTTCCAATTCTATTTTACAGCTGAGTTGAGTCCTTTTTTCTGTTTCTGAAAATTACCAGGTGGAAATGCACTTTCAGGAGCATTAATAGTTACAAATTGGAAAAACTAATCGATGGTAAAAATTTAATGCAGCTTCATTTGTAATTTATTTCTTTCACATCAGTACAACAGTACAGAACATATACAGTACATAAATGCATAAGTATAGTACAGTACATAAACGCTACATTCTTAAATAATAAGTATAATGTAAATTATATACTGATAATAATCAATGCGTATGTAGGTGAAGCTACAATAGACGTTTCATACCAAAGCCTTGGACCTGCATTTCCAATGAACTGGCGCGTCACGTCTGTTCTGCACAACTTAATAGCAAAACTCATTTCTTCTTGTGACATGATATCGAACATTCAACCGAACTGGATTATTTGACTAAAAAATAATATGACTTAATTATATCACACCAGTTCTATTCTCTTTTTTCTTACTGTACATAAAAAGCAGTGGTGCTTCTACCCCTCTAAAGCTAACTTCATTTAAAACCGAATCCATGTTCTATCTCTCTTTCTCTCTCTCTCTCTCTCTCTCTCTCTCTCTCTCTCTCTCTCTCTCTCTCTCTCTCTCTCTCTATCTATCTATCTATCTATCTATCTATCTATCTATCTATCTATCTATCTATCTATCTACCTATCTATCTATCTATCTATCGATCGATCGATCGATCGATCTATCTCTATAATGTAATAACTTTCTTTTGTAAATTTTTGTACGTCATTGTAATGTAATGTATGCGCAAGTAAAAATTCTAAATTCGTTAAAAATGCTTGTTTTTTTCGCAGTACAGAGATTTTTTCACATTTCTACAATATTCGCCAAGTTTAGCTTTCAAAAATTCTGTACAGTACAGCACCTAGACAACAGGGGGTAGTGAGACCTGCCAGACGTGCTGATATAACGCGATTATATTCCTATATTCAGGCACTCATTTCTATTCATTTCATTTTTTTGCGTTGGACCTTTTTTTCAAAAAAAAATTGTTGACCCACACGCATTTCGCTTTATTGCAGGAATTACATTTTCCTGTAATTTTTATATTCTAGTATACCGTCGCAGACATAATAGACAGTATGTCATTCAATATAAACACAGCACAAAATCCTTTTTGAAATTCTCCGACAGTGCATCAAATTTTCATGCAAGAAATGGCTCCACACTATTTCCATTTCTTAATCTGCCAGTTCAATAGACACTGAACATCTATTCAATTTTTTTGAAGGAATTTAAAAAGTCTAATTCCAGACTAATTTGTACTGTTGGAAGAAAGCAGTTTTACGTACGAGCAATCAAGTGTTCGTTAAAAAGGTTAATGGACTCGTCGGTACGTAACTTTGCTTGAATGATTTACAGGTGGTAAAATTACAGGACAAATCTATGGATATCATAGTCATAAACTAACTGGAGCTTGCATAATAATGGCATGTTATTTAAACATTTACGCATGAATGCCAGTCGTAATGTGTGAATTTTCACTCGAAGGATGTAATGTGTAATTTACTTATATAATTATATCTAAATACAGTATATCAAGCATACAAAACGCTAGTGACAAAAACGCACACATACACACACACGCACGCACACGCACGCACACACACATACACACACGCGCACACACATACACACACGCACGTACACACACACTCACGCACGTACACACACACTCACGCACGCACACGCACGCACGCACGCACACGCACACACACACACACACACACACACACACACACACACACTCTCTCTCTCTCTTCTTCTTCTTCTCTCTCTCTTTTTCTTATTTCTCTCTCTTTCTTTCTCTCTCTTTCTTTTTCATTTCTTTCTCTCTCTTCTTCTTCTCTCTCTCTCTTTCTTTCTCATTTCTTTCTCTCTCTTCTCTATCTCACTCTTCCTGACTTTTTCTTCCCCCCCCTCTCTCTCTCTCTCTCTCTCTCTCTCTCTCTCTCTCCAATTTTACATTTTCTCCCTGCAAATGTCAAACTATTAATCTACCATCTTTCCCCGACTTCCGGATTCTCTCGGCCTCACCTTCCGGCAAACGTAACTGAAACACATATTTCTACAGATAAGAGGCCCAGGCTAGTCCATCTCTATTTGACGGTCTCACCTCAAGTTTGGCCAAAAGATAAGACGTCAAAGCAAATGACTCCCGTACACAAAGACGTCATTGTGCACAAGGTGGTCGAAAACAAAGCTTTTACAGTGAAAAGATTTGCCGAAGCTCTCAAATGTTTTGCAAAATTAGTTTAGCTTATAAGTCAGGAAACTTTGTAAACAAACAGCGGAGCTCTTCAACGAAGTTTACGCAACGACGAAAAAGATGTGCTCGACTGCTTACATATCTGCATATTTTACACGTGAAGTGCTTACACGAGGACAAGCAATAAAGTACAAGGATATTTTCAAATTTCATGGCAACTCGAAGAAAGAACTTCTCGACAAATTAATTTTATGTTCTAATTAACATATTTGCAGCGTGGTTGTATTCTAGTATACATGTACTACGTATTATGCTTCTGTACTAGAGTATTAACAATTAGTTGTAGAATACAGAAAGCCTGTTAAAGCTCGCTTTCAAAAACCTTTCACTAAAAAGGGTTGCAATAATTATCGCAATCTACTAGATTCACAAATTTACAATTCGTAAATAATAAACTCTTAATGTTGTGATGACAATGTACTAATGTTATGATGGCAGCATACACTAGTAAATTTAGTTATGTCATGGTGGCAACATGCCTTGTTAAACTTAGTAACGTTATGATGACAACATATCTTAGTCAATTTAGTACCGTTATGATGACAACATACCTTGGTAAATTTGGTAATGTTGTGATGACAACATATCTTCATCAATTTAGTAACGTTATGATGACAACATATCTTAGTCAATTTAGTAACGTTATGAAGACAACATATCTTAGTCAATTTAGTAACGTTATGATGACAACATATCTTAGTCATTTAGTAATGTTATGATGACAACATACCTTGGTAAATTTAGAAACGTTATAATGACAACATATCTTAGTCAATTTAATGATGTTGTGAATAATTTGCGCTACCACAAACGTTAGTAAATTTAAAAATCCTGTTATAAAAGCAAACGTTTTTAATAAATTCTATAATTTTGTGATAGTTTTTTCAAATGTTCTATAGATGTCAAACATATCGCACTCTTGTAGCTTTGCATGTATTAGTTAACCTAAGAGACAAAAAAAGATAAGAAAGACGAGTCTAGCTTCTCTTAAGACTGTCTGATAAAGTGATTTTTTTCTAATTCATCCCTCCGCCTTTTCAAAAACGCCAACCGAAAGCGCTAAACATCAAAGTGAAGAAAATTCCAAACCCTTGGAGGAGGATGGAGGAAACATTTGCTACATTTTCTTCTCCGCGGCTTTAATCATTATGCATGATGGGATTACAAGCCTATACAAGAGAATTAGCCATTGTCAGTTGTGTCCAGAGGGTTTATGTCCAGTGGTCAGTCTTCAAAGTGGCTGATAACAGCTCAAGATTTTACTATAATGTGCAGACCTTGAAACAGACAATCCTAAGAGATTTAGGCAAAGCTTGACCCAGTTAAACTGCAGTTTAAAAATTCGTACAGCGACTGTAAAAATGTTTGTTTATGCCTTGTTTTTTTTGTTTGTTTGTTTGTTCGTTTGAAAATAAGATAGAGTTCTTTTGAGACTTGTCGTGGTCATAACTGTAAAAGATGTCAAAATGACCGTTGAGTTTCAAAAAATTCTTAATTTTTCTTACAAAGCTTTCGTCTCTCACGGACTTGGTCAGCTGAAATCAACTTAGATAAGATCTTCATTTAAACTCGATAACTTAATATCTGTTTGAAAGATGCTTGTTTGTTTGTTTGTTTGTGCACTTGTTCGTTCGTCCATTTCTGCTCCAATTTATTTGTCAATTCGGTCATGTTTTTCTTCTTTTTATTTTCTTTCCTCCTCTGAGACTTTTTCGTTTCTCTTTCATATTGTTTGCTTAGTTGTTTGGTTGAGTGGTCAGTCAGTCAGTCAGTAAATTTGCTGGCTGACAAGCTGTTTGGTTGGTCGTTTAATCGTTTGCCTGTTACCTACAGCACTTGTGTTCTGTGGAAGTAGTACCAAGTATGTTCTATATATATACCATATATATATAATAATCTCTATTTGCCATAAGAAAATCGATATGGGTACTTATCTATCAATAATGCAAAAATTAGGAGCGTTGAAAAACACAACAAGGTATGACCACTCAACCAGAGACCACTTCCGTTTATATACGAATGACATCAACGTAAGATTATTTATGTATGTATGTAAGCTACAACCTATGCTACTTGTACATAGAGTATAACATGTATAAACATTATTCGCAAATATTAGATATGTATTTAGAATTAGTAAATCGTAATGCAGAATTGTTAGCTTGTTTAGTAAGAAATTGGTAACCGTGAAGAATTTAATGTAAAAAATTATTTAATGTACATAATGTAAAGATTTATTTAACATTTTTGTACTTATGTGCCCTGCAAATAGAGGGCTTATTGTATCATTTTCAATAAAGATTTTTAATAAAAATAATAATAATAATAATAACGTTAATAATGATGATGATGATGATGATGATGATGATGATGATGATGATGATGATGATGATAATAATAATAATAATAATAATAATAATAATAATAATAATAATAATAATAATAATAATAATAATTTATCAGTAAGATCATAATGCTTTCTTATTGCATACAATAGTTTAAAATGAAATTAATGTACAAAATCTATAGCTAAATAATTATTAGTACTAGCTACATGTACTATATAAATTATATGTTAGCAAAGGAAAAAGTTTAGTGGAACTATTTCAGTCGTTTTATTGCTCTAGAATAATTCGTGAAAGCAATTACACAAAACACACTGAAACTTGCGAACGTTCTTCAGCAAACATCAAGTATCACGTTTCTAGGACGCAGTTTTTTTCTTGACAAGCGACTTTAACGTCAAGCAACAATAGAGAAATAAAAGTCGTACTGTTTCCCAAGCTTAATATGCACATGATAAGGTGTCAATTGAACAATTCTGCACTTGTAAACGCCTACTTGACCTTGACAACGAAGAAAAGCTTGTTTCTTAAGGCTGCCATTTGTCAACATGTTTTGGTGGTGAAATGTTGTCGGTTTTTCGGTTGTCGTTCCACTAGCAGGTGCATCAAGTCCGTATCGCTTACCTGTTGTTTGCTAAGAAACGTTCCACACGTACAAACTCTACATCTTCCAGGTGCACAAGTGTACTTAAGCCGTCTAAGTATTAATGTCAAATTTCTTCTTAAAGTATTTTGTGGCCAACATTTCTGTAAACAAACGTCTAAGTTGTGTTCATAATCTCTTATCCAATCTCTTATGTTGTCTGTGTCTAGCATACTTTGATTCTCTAAGACTCTACCCACTGAAAACAACATCAAGATGCACGGAAGACTTGGCTGCGTTTGCGAAATTAGTTCCACAACCTAAATTTCAAATTGCATACATAAAGATCAAAACCATGTAAGTGATTTCTTATACATATACAACTTTATCTTACTGCCTGGAACTGATTTGCGTCGCCAAACTGCAAAATTTAACAACTGTAAGACCTAGGTTGGAAAATATTACACCACAAAGCGCAGGGGCATCGTTTTTAAGGTGCTTAAGATCCTAAATTGGGGACAAAGGATTTACATTAGGACGACGAGCCCTGTTCAACGAATATAGTTCTTTCCTGCTTCTGAAAATCACATTAAAACGGAATAATTGTACGGGCTAGTTACGAAAATTAAATTATGTAAGTTTGTTCAATTGTTCAGTATTTAACAGGAACAAAGTGTTTGTTCTGTGTGTCTCCCCCCCCCCCCTTCATTATTATGCTACTTGTTATGCGTGTACATATTTTAATGTGTATTGTATGTTTTCATATGATGTATATGTATATATTTTAATGTATATTGTATGTTTTCATATGATGTATATGTTTCTATGTATATGTATATATTTTAATGTATATTGTATGTTTTTCACGAGGGGGAGTAAACCCTACCGGGCGCATCTCCCGGGTGGCGGATGGGGGACCCCTGGCTCACGAGCCAGGGTGCTCCGAATATTCAAATAAGGAGCTGTGGACCAAATCCTTCAGGATAGACCTAGCAAGTCACTGAAGTACTTTTTGCTCAAGTAACTCATGGCGAACACAACTGTATCAAGTGTTCGCCGGCTGACAGATGAAAATCTACCAGGAGGATGGTGAGAAAGGTGAGATTGTATGTTTTCATATGATGTATATCTTTGTATGTATATGTATATATTTTAATGTATATTGTATGTTTTCATATGATGTATATGCTTGTATGTATATGTATATATTTTAATGTATATTGTATGTTTTCATATGATGTATATGCTTGTATGTATATGTATATATTTTAATGTATGTTTTTTCATATGATGTATATGCTTGTATGTATATGTATATATTTTAATGTATGTTGTTTATTTGGTGTGAAATAAATTTAAACTCAAAGTGTATCCAGACGCCAAGTTTCAGCTCGTCTGCAAAGCTTCAAGAACTTCCAACAACCTAATGTGACATCCATATTTTTGTAGTCATTTTAAAGAAGAAACTTTTCAAGAAATGTGTAAGTAAACCTTTTCTACAACAGTTAAGTCACTAGCAGAGGGATGTTTAATACGTCCTCGACATCTCCTATCTTGAGGGCAGGTTTCTTTTTCGTCGGAATTCAACCTGTCCACTATTTTGACAAGAGAAACGGTGATAGATGAAGAGATGGTGTTGAGTCTATTATTTTTCAGAATCTGCGGTTACAAGTTGTCTGTTCAGGCTCCAGCAAGCTGATCGGAACGCGAGTTGATACCCTGAGGCCATCAGTTTACAAATTTACAGCTAGACCGAGTTTGAAACTTTACACAGTACTTACTGAACCTAGTCAGTTTCCCCTGAACGTTAAATACGTGAAAATTTACAAGTCTGAGGGCCGAGTCGTTTCTACTCCTTTTCGTAACGTTTTGAAATTGGAGATTTTACTTTACTTGTTATCAGTCAGTTTTTTATTACTATTATTTTTTGTACTTATTCCTGTTTACAAGGACTAAAAATTTTTCTGTTTCCTAGTACCTTGCGCTAGACATTGTTTTTATTTACTGTAATTGCTCCACCAACCCAATTTCGGCTCGGATAGATTTTACAGTGCAAATCTGGCACATTTAGAGATGAGAACAGCTGAGTTGTCACGGTGTACGCTTTTCTACCGAAGTTAGGCAATGTGGAGCCTGTTTAGTAAATGGATGTGCGATCGGTGGATAAACTGTTTCTTGTACTTTGACCTGCCGTGTTACTAACAATAGTGAGACAATGGCGCATTTTCACTATCTGCGAAATTAAGTGGCATTTGCGTAGGATGCGGATGCGTTTTGGGGGTGCGGAATAGATAAAATCGGTTTTTACTGTTTTTAATGCAGCCTGTGTATGTGTTATTCTTTTTCTGCAGCTATTTCCTATTGATTTTTGCGCAGGCTGTTCCGCAGTGGAAAACGCATCCGCATCCGCATGCTACATAAATGTTACTTAAGTCTGAAAAATGTCGAGAGAGACTCGATCTTTTAGAATTTGCAAATGCAAGGGCTCGTTCAAACTAGTGAGTTTTCTCTAGTGTGAACTGAGTTGCGAGTTACCGTCGGAAAGAAAATGCAAATTTTACTACAGTTGCTGTTAATTGATTTACTGTCTAGTGTGAATGTCTGGGCGAGTAACCCTCGACACTTTTCGTAGTGAATAGAGAAGTAAGTGTGAGCTTGAGCTCGCGATATCTGTAAGAGAGTAACTCGCAGCAAGTTTTGCTCTTCTAGTCTGAACACGCTTGCGAGTTACTTGACGAGAAGTCTGAACACGCTTGTGAGTTACTTGACGAGAAGTCAGAACACGCTTGCGAGTTACTTGACGAGAAGTCTGAACACGCTTGCGAGTTACTTGACGAGAAGTCAGAATACGCTTGCGAGTTACTTGGCGAGAAGTTTAAACACGCTTGCGAGTTACTTGGCGAGAAAACTGGCTAGTCTAAACGCAAACGTAAAAAAGCAGATGTAACGGCCGTTTTACATTGTATATAAAATGGAAAGCTACTGCACTTCAGTCCCGAGCAGGACTTGGGACCTTTACACTGAGCATTCAAGGTACAACAAACATTACCGTGAAAAGTGCCCAAACAGAACCTTGATACATTAATGAATGACATGACCCATTAAAAGCTCATTCTGCCAACTGACCAGTTAAGCTTGCAAAACAGTTAAATCAAATGGTACAGCCGGTGGCATTACAGTCCATTTGAGTTGCTTCCATTGTCCAAGAACCAAGTTGACCAAGTGGCCACTCGTGGGATGAAAAAGATCTTTTGTTGTGCAACTGTATAACCAAGTACTAAAATGGCTGCGGCTCGCTCTTCACATGCAAATGTTATTTCACTAATAAATGAGAAAGCGCCACGCGGCGGGTAAAAAGTGACATTAACAAAATGTTTTCAGGAATTTCCGTCACACTTTTTGCTCTGTTAAGAAGAATGCAGGACGCCATAATGCACAATTGACATGGTGGTATTTAGTCTCCATTTTAGTATTCATACATCGCAAAAGTAAACACTTTCATCGCTTTGGTGAACATGTAACAGAAAGGGAAGTCTTGTCTGTTTCCCATTTTCAATACTCTTGAAACTGAATTGACCAATGTGACATAGCAGCTTCCCACATTAGGTTTTTATGAATTGAAAAAATGTGACAGTTGCCTGGTTTGTTTAAAGAGGAAATTCGTGCGGAACCAAGTGGCGACATTCTGGTGGCGATACAAGAGCTGCATGTGATCTCTGAATGGCAAAGATATACAAAGAAGTTCAAAATAAAACCGCAAGTCATGGCGCATTATTGTCATCTGCATACGGGTACGCTACACTTAACCCTTTCAGTCCCAAATTATTTTTTTAATAAGAAAAAAATGTTTCATTTTGCAACTGCTGATAATTTTTTAAAGTATTTAAGACATTCAGTATGCACGCTATGCTGATCTGTACAAAGTCGTCTCTAAAGTACTGTCAGGGCCTATTTCAAGGGGGGGGGGAGTGGGGATACTTCCCCGGGACCTCACCCTCCAGGGGGGCCTCGCGCCGAGGTAACATTATTTTTCTGCTTTATGCGAACATACTATATAATTCCATATTTTCTCTTCGAAAATGCTTCTCCGGCGTTCTAGCAGTTCAAAAATTTTATGGGCGCCAACCATGGTGGCGCCCGCCCCCCCCCGGACTTCCCCCTCCCGAGGAGGCCTCACACAGCCCACTTCCCCGGGCCTCGCTTAGGCTGAAATAGGCCCTGAGTACTGTACCTTGCGCAGTTTTTTGTGCTATGTAGATTTTTTTAGTTTGCCATTTTATCACTATTTTTAGTCTATTGTTATTGGCTTAAATCAAAATAACTATTGACAGATCAAATAACTATAATAATAATAAATAAATTTTATTAATTTTAAAGGCAGAAAATATTCTCGTATCCTACGGGATACAACGGGTATGAAAGGGTTAAAGGAAAACCGGAGCCAGTCTTAACCTATAGCTCGAAACAATCTGTCCTGTAAGATATTGAAAGGAAACATGCAATTTTTTCAACAATGATTTTCGCAAAGCAATTATTACTGCAGAAACGTAATTTCACGTTCGCGCGGCTAGGACTTTGCTGTTGTTTATATTTCGTCATTCGCTAGTTAGACGGGCACTAGCGCTTGCATCTCAGAAACACGTTGCACAAAAAACAGGCGTTGTACCTGTCAATTCAGATGTGTTCAGTTGTGACGTAGTACACATGTTCGAGAGCTCATGCGTGAGCAGAGCCGTAAAATTTAAAATTTGTCGAGTTAATGTATATCATACTGAATCTTGTACAGTAGCACTGTATTTCAATTTTCGCTTTCGCAAACACGTGCAACACGCTCGTGGAATGTTTGTGCTGTTGAAAATTATGTTCGTTTGTGATGTCATCACTAGTTGGGCTCGCCTGCCGTTAATTAAGTTTTTCGCCTATTATTTCCTTATCAGGAACGCCTTGTCATTATCATAGGTGCTAAAATATAACCCTTTTCCTGTAAATGGGGTAGAATATAGAGATTATCCTGTTTTCCTTTAATCTTAACAGATTTTAATTTATCCTGACATGATCTTACGGGACCTAATTATAATGTAACAATTGTATGTTTTACAAAACGCAATTTCAATTCGAAGCTAGTCATTACAGCCTGTTGTTATCTTCGTTGAATGTTATTTTCAATTTTAATTCAACAGACCGGAAACGATTTACGCCTAGTGGATAATTACACAATGATTATAATAAAATATGTTAATGAGGAAGTTAAACGCTGGTTATTTAAATTATATCTTTGAGCTGATTATTTCCTGTTTATATGTTCAACTTTAAATTAAACCGTAATTGAACTTAAACAGTTGCAATTGTTTATTTTGACCTATATAATGTAGCGGTTTTAATCGTGGACGACATTCTATATAGATGGCCGACAATGAAGCCATCAGAAAAAACGTCGCAAGAAAAAAGTTACAATTTTGGCCACGAAAAAAGTTACTGGAAAAAAGTCACAATTAATTTATGGTGATTTAAAGATGCTATTGGGAATTTTTATTAACATTAACGAAAAACAACTTCTGAAAACTTAACGACCACGTGCACTAGACCTGGAAAAACCATTAAAATTGTACAAAAATTGTAATCTAGCTTTATAATTATTATGCCTAGTATTTCAACTATGATTATTAACTTTTTAAGTGTTTCATAATTTGCGCCTGCAGTGAACTTTAAAAGCTAACGTCTAACAGCACATCTTAAAACTCTTTGCGTATAATTTGATGGTTTTATTAGCACAACTCAAAACGCATCTTTACAAAAACTTCTGCTTGAGACAGCACTTGGTCTTCTATTTTTCATCTTTGTCGATTTGGGAAAAACGACATTAATAACAATTCGCAGTGCCACACTTTCTTAACACTGCATTGAACAATCACACACGCGCATGAGACAAAGGTCCGTGGTTCAACTCCGAGATCTGCATCGACTTTTTAACTTTTTCTTTCAGTCAAGTTTGGTTTCAAATGTTTAATGATTATGGGTTCATTCTATAAATAATCGATAATTATTTTGAAATTAAGATGTATGTCAAGTGAGACTTGAACGCAGAACCCAAGTCGCTTACTCTACCAATTGAGTTACCGGCCAGATTAGGTCTCCAGTAACACACAAACAACCAGAGACCCCTACATGATATGATTGACTATGCCAATAGTGGGAGTTGACTAAATACTCAGTATACATTTCCATTAAAATGCACATTAAAAGTTACATCACTCCTCAGAAACAATTAGAGCCAGTCGGGATTCGAACCCAGAATCTTGAGATTATCCCACGCATATACGTTCATATATGCAGACAGTTTATTAGTGTTTTTTTCATTATCAAATGTTTTTTCTAACGGTTTGTGCACCAATAAAGTATAAAGAATATCAAACTGCAGTCGTGAGCAGCATATCAATTAAAGGACAGGTCAAGCCTTCTGGGAAGTTAGACTTAATTCACTGTTCAAGTAAAATGTTAGAAGGATTTAGTTATAAAACTGCAATAAGCTCCTCCTGTATGTAGTAAAAATCACTTTAAAGTCGAGATCACTTCATGCTTTGGCGCTCCCATTTTCAATGCCCATTCTTCTTCCAATGACGTCATTGAAGAAAAGTAGCACACTGTCAATCTTCGTAAAAAGTATAACAAGTTTTTACAAAGAAATTAAGTAGCTAATTTTGTAATAATTTTGCGTGAACATTGCACAAACTGCACAAGTTTGAATTACTTTAAGCAGCGCGCGCTTACGGAAAGCCACGAGGCGCTTACGAAAATTCATGAAGTCTCCCAGTTACGTCATGATTTTCAAGTGAATGTTGGCATCCACCACGTCTGGAAATTTCTATTCATAGTACATTTCAAGTTTATGCTTTATAGACAGTCTTTTGCAAATATTTTTTTATATTTTTCTAAGTTTAAGTGATAATAGTAAAATAAACCCAACATATTAAGTGACTTGTTCTTTCCTTTAATACATTGAAACTGAAGACTCTAGGTCAGGGGTGTGCAAATTGCGGCCCGCCGAGAGAATTTGCGCGGCCCGGGAAGAGCAACCTAATGAAAGTGCGGCCCGGGCGATTAATTGAGTGTATCCAGCTGAAGTCCGTGCCACGATCCCAAAGATAGTGCGGGTAGTTTTTTCTACTAGATCGGATGCCATTAACCCTTACAAGACGGTTGTAGCTTAATGTCACTGTACTACACAGATTGTGTGATACACATTACTAATATGCATTGTAATGAAATTACCACTATCTGTCCTGAAAGTAGAAATATATGGTTTGTAATATAAATGTTAATAACTTCTAAAATAGTTTCTTGAGTATAGTAGTAATGATGTACGCAGGTCGCATGCAAAAAAATCGTTATTAGGCCTTTTTGTACTTGGCTCCTTGATCAAACTGCCTGTGGCCCGCAGGAATTGTGGGAAAGTTTAATGTGGCCCGGCTAGTCAGATAATTTGCACACCCCTGCTCTAGGTCTAGCTGGCAAAGCTAATCCAAGTAAACAGGTGTAACGATTTTTAATATGTGGTATGTTGTATGTAGTTTTGATTCGAACAAACACCGTTCTCGTCCAGACGGCCCAATTTTTACACAAAAAATGTTCACTCAAGCAAAAACTCAAGCGAAAATGTGTCACTTTTGTCCACAACACGAGGGGTAAAAATGCACCAACGGATTGAACTTGTGCGTTATGATTTACCACACAGCAGACAGGGGGGGGGTTCTTTAGTCAGCAAAAGTATGCCAATATTTTCATTATACGTACCGACAAACTGGGTAATAATCATATTATTCGTTCACACAAACAGGCAACAATGCTTATTTTTCCACTTCATCAGCCTCCCACAGAGGTCGTCATGGCAACCCCGCTGTCAAGTGTTCAGTTAATTACAACGTCGTGGCTTATGAGCTGAGGGAAAAAAACTGACGGAGAAAAAATAGCAACGGGTTTTCAACTCTATTCCAGAAATCAAAAAAAAAAGAGTTCAAGGCACAGATGAAAGTGTCGTAATTATAACTAGTAATTTTCCATGCGCAAAAGAATCGGGTTTTTTTTCTAACGGCCTCTCCTCCCCCTTGCCACGGCTCAAGGGCACTTAGCACAATGGCTCTCGAGGAGTGGGTGGTCAATTTTTACAAATAAAGAGCCAATAAGGAAATTAATCATAACTGCCACTGGAAAGTTGTAAGATTGATTGAAAAAGTAACTGAGTGACACGTTATAAGTGATTTTTCTTTATAAGCGAATACGTTTATTTCGTAGTGACAGCAGGCAAGGCTAGCAAAAACTTTTTATTGAAAACTGACGACTTTTTTCTCGTCAAAATTACGTCACGACCTCGCGGTTTAGTGGAAAAGGCGAGATTCCCCAATGCATCACACTCGATTGTGGTCTCTCTTATTGATGACCGTGCTTCTCCCGTTTTCATCCTCCCGCTCACATATGAGCTTCAAAATGCTTTTAGACAACAAAGCATGTGACAGTGAAAGCAAACAAACAAGTAAACAGACTGACAGACGAACGGACAGAGAAACAGACAGAGAAGCGGATGGACAGACAGACCGACGAACAGAGAGACAGACTGTCAGACAGACAGACAGACGAACGGACAGAGAGACAGACAGACAAGCGGATGGACAGACAGACCGACGAACAGAGAGACAGACTGTCAGACAGACAGACGAACGGACAGAGAGACAAACGGATGGACAGACAGAGGGACGAATAGGCAGACAGACAGTCATACCGGCTGATAAACACATAAATAAATTAAACAAACAAAAAACTTACTATCATCATCATCGTCATCATCAGCATCATCATAATCATCATCATCATCATCTTAAATCGATTATGAGATCTAAATTTATTGTGCGCACATTAGGCAAGAAGCTTCTTTACAATAAACAACTCAAGGAGTATTCCCTGTACTAGTATAACCTATGAACAATTGGAATATATGAATCCAAGTGTTTTTATTCCTTAAAACACTTTAGCGTTAAATATAACAGTCGATAGCGTTAAGCAGGATTCAAAAATGAGGAAAAGAACTACCACGACAGACAAAAACACATTTTATTCTGAAAGCCATTTCATTTTTTTCTTTTTTTCATAATTTATTCTGCGACCGTCGGACTGTATTTACCTCTATGACTTCAAACACTTACAATGTATTTTATAACCTATAAATGCAGCTGAAGTCTTTTTAGCTAAAAATACAGGTTTCGCAGCATCACTGTAAAACATTGGCAGTTTCTGAAAAGGTCACGGCAAAAATTGCGCCACCTTTTATACCCTCTCCACGAGAACCTGTCGTAAAACGATAATAAAATACCGACACAACCCGAGAATTGGTACCTTGTGGGGGAAAATTGCCACATTGCTATAACCTTCCCTTTTTCCTGCATTTTAGAAATGAATGGCGAAAATTCCCACCAGTTTCGGAAACATAAAAGTGGGAGGCCGGCCGTTTTGTCGCCGAGAAAGAAAGGGGAGGGAAAAAGTAGAACAAAGAGGAAAAGATGAAGTAACAGGCAACGGTCAGAAAGAATTCTTAAAGTACAGTCATACCATGTACATACAGTATGCACAAAAATTTACATCAATATAATACCAAAATACTATACGCAAAAGCAAAATTAAAGTGGGACAAAAGGAAATTTAAAAGTTTATATCAAAAAACTTTCCATACAAAGTTATATTACGTGGCATATACTTACTTGCTTAAAATACTTATGTAACTGGAAAAGAAAATTCTTAATAAGTTAAAAAGTTCGCATCACCTGGTAAAACGTCACTGTATCATTATCCCAGTGTGCACCACTGATTCACCAAAACATCTTACTGATTTTATTGATAATGTAAAGTAATGTATACTTTTGCTCAGTTAGTGAAGAGTTTGCTGCAAACACTCTGATTATCTTTTCAAATGTTACGCTATGTTATCTAAACCTGATTTAAGCAACTTAAAATGGCTGCCCCTAACGGTCACTACGGGAATTTACATGTTTTATGCAGCACTACTACTAGCGCAAGCTACAACAAGATGAATTTTTTAAGCCTTATTTACGACCAGTGTGTCCTTGTACTTTAAATTCTGTTACATTTATTTCACCGTATTAATTGCATTACTCCTATTATTTTAATAACATCTAATCTAGAAAGTATTTCAACTTGAAATTATGTGAAACTGCTTTTCACCTTCAGCGTTAAATTAAAAGGTACACTAGCTTCTATTGATTCGATAACAATGTAGTAGGTGGCGACACCAGTTCTGTAAATAATACCGGCATTAATGCATTACGTTAATACAATAATGACAACAAAATATCTAAAAAGTTACTGAGCTTTCCACCTGTACATTCCAGCTTATGCAGTGACCTATGGCCTCAGTGAGCTCCTGACAGTGAACACCAACCCAATGGGCTCCAGACCTGATGAGCTTCACCTGCAGTGGAGCTCAGGTCCTGTGACTTACGTCCTAGTGAGCTCCTGACAGTGAACACCAACCCAATGGGCTCCAGACCTGGTGAGCTTCAGCTGCAGTGGAGCTCAGGTCCTGTGACTTACGTCCTAGTGAGCTCCTGACAGTGAACACCAACCCTATGGGCTCCAGAGCTGCTGAGCTTCAGCTGCAATGGAGCTCAGGTCCTGTGACTTACGTCCTAGTGAGCTCCTGACAGTGAACACCAACCCTATGGGCTCCAGACCTGATGAGCTTCAGCTGCAGTGGAGCTCAGGTCCTGTGACTTACGGCCTAGTGAGCTCCTGACAGTGAACACCAACCCTATGGGCTCCAGAGCTGCTGAGCTTCAGCTGCAGTGGAGCTCAGGTCCTGTGACTTACGTCCTAGTGAGCTCCTGACAGTGAACACCAACCCTATGGGCTCCAGACCTGATGAGCTTCAGCTGCAGTGGAGCTCAGGTCCTGTGACTTACGGCCTAGTGAGCTCCTGACAGTGAACACCAACCAAATGGGCTCCAGAGCTGCTGAGCTTCAGCTGCAGTGGAGCTCAGGTCCTGTGACTTACGTCCTAGTGAGCTCCAATCTATTGAACTCCAGTCTTGATGAGATCCGTCTTTAATGACCTCTATGTTTGGTGAGCAACCCTAGTGACCTCTGGTCTAGTAAGATCTGGTAGCTCTTTATTCAGCCCTATAACAAACTCTAGCACCAGCGAGTCTTGTTTTAGTGAGCTTCAGACTTTAGCGTCTCTGGTGCTAATACAATATGGCCCCTCCTTCACCTGCCAAAACTGTTTAAACTTTAAACGAACTTGAACTCAGTCTATCAGCTATACAGCAGCTATTCTCTGGTTATGATCTTAGAACGAGTAATGAAATTTTGTGCATATCTAGATATTATCCGGACAACAACGCATTCTGAATAATTATCCCATCAAGTTCCATTTACTAGAACTTTCCTGTATAATAATTTTACCTGTGTTGTAGAATTTACAGCAGTGTGACTGTACACAGTATTCGATGAGTTTCTTGAAACGTGACTCTGTGTGAATAACAAAGATTATGAGGCTCCAAAACTTGTTATTCCTTGATATACTGAACAACATTAAAAACCTCGTTGATAGTGTTCACTCTGTACAGCTGCTTGCGTAAAGTTGCGTGAAGTGTTTATGTCATCCATTTAAGATCTATTTGTCTAGAAACAAACAGCCAGGCCTTTTCTAATAGAGAGATTTCTAATGGTGATCATAATAGATGTTTATTGTTGTATATGCGTGCCTTCCTAAGTTCTAATGATAAACATTTGAGATAAATAAGGACAAATAATGTACTAAGGCTTAAAGAGAGTTTTATTAGTACAAAATGGCGTTCGACGACATACATTCAGTTGAGAACAGCGAGCCATATGTGAAATAGGTTTTTTAAATTTCGCTTGTATATTTTATATCGTAGTTTTTATTGACTTATTTTCGTTATTTTTTATTGTAAATATTTAAAACAAATTTTATGCGCATAAATTATAAATTTAGAAGTCTTATTTATGGATTTTATATTTGTGACAAATTATTACTTATTTATTTGCTTGCTTTGCTTGCTTACTTACTTACTTATTTACTTGCTTATTTACTAACTTACTTACATACTTATTTACCTACCTACTTGCTTACCTACTTACTGGCTACATAAACGGACAAAAGGCATTAATTACAGGACATATGATAATGTAAAAAACTTATAGCAAAATGTGATTTTGTATACAGCGTTTGAAAGTTCCATATGGCTTACTTATTCGTTTCGTTGTTTGTTTGTTTGTTTGTTTGTATGTTTGTTTGTTTGCTGAAACTGAAAATCTACAGATATCTCTCAGCATCATCACCTCAAAATAAAAAGCTTAACTTCAAGAGTGTTTTACATTTCTGTGTTTCCATGCAACTCGCATGTTTTCCAGAAACTACAAGACCTATGAATTATAACCGTTAATCATTAAACATTATTGCTGTCAGGCTGACAAGCGCATTGCTCAGGGATAATTACAATTATGGGAAGCGCTTAACCTGTAACTTCCGTCCTCTCTGCCCTCCCAAACAACACTTTCGTTTACAGGAGGTGCCGGTGTCAGCTTCCTGCTTTTTGTAAGTTTACACTCGCGGTTTTCATGCAATTTCCTTTTACAAGTTTTAGTTCATCATCGGTTAATTTACTTTCTGATTTATGAAGTTTCGCGCCATTAGCAATGCAAAGAAGTGAACTATTGATCAACTGTGCCAAGCAGTTTTACTTTCCATTTGTAATTTATAATATGAAAAAAAACTAAAAATGTTTCAGCAAAGACAGCAGAGGCAGCAGCAGCAACAACAACAACAACAACAACAACAACAACAACAACAACAACAACAACAACAACAACAACAACAACAACAACAACAACAACAACAACAACATCAACAACAACAGCAACAACAAGAACAGTAACAGCAGCAGTAGCAGTAGCAGTAGCAACAACAACAACAACAACAACAACAACAACATCAACAACAAAAGCAGCAGTAACAATTATAAGAGTCTAGGAAGGACTCAAGAGTTCTAACATCTACGGCGCCTTCAGACTAGCGAGTTCTCTCACCTTGTTAACTCGCAAAGTAACTGCAAAAATTGAGCCAGTAAGCGCGAGGTGGCACTCACTTCTCTATTCACTCCGCGAAGTTCGAGACTCATTCGTCTTGAAAAAAACTTAAATTTAAAAAAACTTAAACAAAAAAATTTAAATAGCTAATTTTGCAATATTTCGGCATGAACATTAGGCAAGCTTGAATTAAGCTAAGAAGTTTGAATTAATTTAAGCAGCGCGCGCTTACGGAAAGCCACGATGCTCTTACGAAAAGTCACGAAGGCTCCCCTAGTTACGTCATAATATTCAAGTGAATGGCGCCTGAAAATTCCTTAGCAGTGGTGCATATGCTTGATAGTTAGTTAATTAATTATATAGATAGTATTTTTCTAAGTTTAGGTGATAACAGTAAAATAAACGCAACATGCTAAATAGCTTGTCTTTTCCTTTAACAGCAATAGTCGCTATCACTTCAGAAACAACTCCGAATTTTGCAAGTGACCTTGAAACAGGGAGCGGGTTATAAGCTCTCTGGTCAAACCCTCATCCCGCTTAAGGTCATAATTTTTTACCAGGAATACAAATGAACGGTTAACGCTGATTGTGTTGAACAGGTGTCGCTTTTAATTACACTAATTTGCTCTTCTGATGCCATGAAAGAGGTGCTTAAACGTTACATGCTGGTAGCAAGTGTTGCAAGGCAGAAATGGGTTTGACACGCACGCTATTTAGTAATCATCACTTCTGTAAAGAAATCGTTAACAATTGAAGCTAGAATTTGAATTTTTAAAACGAGAAACTTTTTGTTAAAAAAGCTCTATATGCTCTTTATTGCATTCTCTTGTAATACTGCACTTCAGATGTCTTAGAAGCCTTGCTGTTGTTTTGACGAACATAGTGACCTTTTGTAATCTTATTTCGTAATCGCATAATTTGACTTCTATTTCAATTGATTATCATTACTTTCTCTGCAACTCACTTTCATTTTTATCATATCGTTCCCTTCCCTCTCACTCTTCCTCCTTTCCTTCCTCTCTTTGCGCCAAATCTCTCTCCCTCCTCTGTCTCTATCATTCTTTCTTTCCCTGTCTTTCTCTGTTTTTCTTTCTCCCACTTCATTCTACCGCTCTCTCTGATTCTCTCCATTGTCTCTCTCTCTTTTCTCTCTCTCGCTCCTCTCTCTCTCCTTGTCTCTCTCCCCCCTCTCTTTAGTTCCTCCCCCAACTCTCTCTGTCTATTTCTCTATGTATCTATAATTTTCTCCCTCTGTTTCTTTCCCAATTTTCATTCTCTCTCTCTCTCTCTCTCTCTCTTTTCTCTCTCGCTTCTCTCTCTCTCTCTCTCTCTCTCTCTCTCTCTCTCTCTCACACACACACACACACTCTACCTCAGCTTTTGACTAAAAACTACTACTAACTCGAGGTACCTAAGAGACCATTAAAATCATAAATCTCTAATCTGCTCACGCGTATCAATAACCACCTGATTAACGTCAGGTAAAATTGTCTCTAATGGAAAAAGTCCATATTTAGCTGCAAGAACAGTTAACGGTGTTTCCTGCTTACCGGCACGGAAGATCTTATTATGAATGGGAAGCTGTTCAGGGATAATGCAGGAAAAATGCCAGTTATCCTTCTCTAATTGCAAATGCGTGTCACTTAATAAGCTGTAAGGTAGACGTGTCATGGCTGCCAAACATCAAATAGAGGTAATCTCAAACAGAAGAAAGGAAAAGAGGAGCCGAAAAGGTCATCTTGACCTCGCCTGTAATTTAATGCAGTAACAGTTCAAAGCGAAAATTATCATATCAATACTGATTTTACTGAAATCTGAAAAAATGACAAATCTTGACAGCAAACCTATTACAAATGATAAGAGTAATAATAGCAACGGACCTATTTCATCTTAAGCTTTTCTATGCACTCTAGTAATTTTCGTTCTTGTCTTATTGCAAAATGTTGTTTACATGGGTGCACGCGTTTGTGGAAGTGAAGTTTTTTTAAAGAATAGCAAATGTTTGTTAACTACAGTTTTTAACACCAGGGTGCACGAAATTTGACAAAAAAACTACCCCAGTGCTTCAAGGCTTATATTTTACAGAAAATGCTGCTATACACAATTGCATTAATTAATCATTGCCAAAAAAGCTGAGACAGGGCAAACTATTTTATTTTGATATCTATGACCTATTAGACGTCATAGACAGCAAACTACAATAAAAAACTGCGTAAAAATTGAATAAGGTAACAAACAAGAGATTGAAAGGTAAAAAGTATACCTAATCATGTTTCATGCACCTCACCCCACCTAATTTTACCTTACTTTATATTGCTCACCTTACCTTACCTTGCCTTACCTTACCTTACCTTACCTTACCTTACCTTACCTTACCTTACCTTACCTTACCTTACCTTACCTTACCTTACCTTACCTTACTTTACCTTACCTTACCTTACCTTACCTTACCTTACCTTACCTTACCTTACCTTACCTTATCTTATCTTATCTTACATAACCTAATCTTACTTTACCTTACTTTACCTTACCTTACCTTACCTTACCTTACTTTACCTTACCTTACCTTACCTTACCTTACCTTACCTTACCTTACCTTACCTTACCTTACCTTACCTTACCTTACCTTACCTTACCTTACCTTACCTTACCTTACCTTACCTTACCTTACGTTACCTTACTTACCTTACCTTACCTTACCTTACCTTACCTTACCTTACCTTACCTTACCTTACCTTACCTTACCTTACCTTACCTTACGTTAACTTACCTTACCTTACTTTACCTTACCTTACCTTACCTTACCTTACCTTACCTTACCTTACCTTACCTTACCTTACCTTACCTTGTCTTATATAACCTAGCCTTAACTTATCTAACATCGCTTTACCTTACCTTACCTTACCTCGCCTTATCTTATGTTACCTTTATCTTACCTTACGTTACCTTATCTTACCTTACCTCATTAATTATACTTAAAATCTTAGTATCAAAATTACTAATTAATGATGGAATTAACCCCAAATATTAAATTGTGAAACCAAATTTGAACTAAAAAAGGAAATATAAAAATTGGGACAGTCCAACACCAACACGGTGTGGACCAAACAGCCCCTAATGATCCTAGCAAGTCTTTAGCTCTAATAACTTACCAATAATCCAATATTTTGCATCTAGCATCAACAGAACGTTTACCTAAATAATGCTAACTATTCACCATGTAAATATTTATTTATTTTTATTTTACTTTAGATTTAAATCAACATATAAAACTATATAAAAACAAATAAATATAATAATAAATAAAAACAAATAAAGCAAAGTAAGGTAAGTCCTTTTATGCTGGACTCTTAAGACAAAAAATGTTCTGAAGCTTTTCTAAAACGATACCGGTAGTTCATTCAGATTTTGAGCAGCTGTTCCTCGCATGGTCAACAGCTTGACCATCATAACGAACAGCCAATTAAGCACCCGCTGACCGTTCTCCGGCCATTTATTATAACAGTAAACCTGGATAAACATCGTTTTGTATCAATGTCCAGTCGCAGAACGTGCACCTTGTTAGCAAAACAAGTGAGCATGCTTGTAGAACTGCCGCGGAAGAATGTAAAAACGCAGGAAACAATTAGAGAGGGACACAAGAGGGAGCAGAGCTGCCACGTGCCGGGCAACAATGTCCCGCAGGTGCTGACAACAGAGTTGACCAGTGCGGCTATTAGCGGGGGTGAATTTTTACCAAATTTGCTGAAAGAGGAGATGGAGTCCGAGAAAGAGGAACAGGTGCAAGAGATGAAAGAGACAAAATGCTTTTTCACGGTGTTGATTTTTCACGAAACGGTTCTGGGATGACAAGGCTACCTGGTTCTTTTATTCGATTGATTAGGTGTGACAGTTTTTAGAAATCGTCAATCATTTCTTTGCAAAAACCCACATAAAAACTGTCTGCGCTTGCTGGGCTGGTTTATCGTATAATCAAGGTTTAATTGTGCCCGTCTGTTATTCTTAAACGTACATCAAGCCATTCCTGCATTTCATACACGTACGTTATAAAATTACAGCTTTATTTAATTCCAAAGTTTTGATCAGTAACTTAGCGAAGGTGAATTAATGACCGTATTTGTAGTTTGTATTTTTGAAGCGATTCACAACAAAAAGTTTATTCTAGATACGCATGTTAGAAGCTGTCTAAAGCGCCCCCTCAGTGGCACAATCATCTTCTAATCAAAAGTCATAGATCAATGAAATTTGATCACAGCCCGCGCGAGTGATGTCCTTGAACCTGAGTCTGCTAAGGTTCGAAAAGATGCGGGGAAGCTGCAGTTATAATTAACCGCACGGCAGCCATAAAATTATATCAGATCACATACACGTGTAATTGATATAGAATCAGTGCAGGCCGTGGGGCATGTTATTACCGTTACACCTTCTCCAGAGAATGACAATGGAATCAACAGGTGTCTTGTTAATGTCAGGTGGAAGATTCTTCCTCCCTTTGATTAGTGATCACGTGCAATTGATAAAAGGGAAAATAACAGGTGAAAGAGTTAAAATTGAAAAAAAAACACGAACTGACTGCGCTGAGTTTCTTAAAATGACTATTTATATACAGGGAAAAGTAACATGGCGTCGAATGTATGAAGGTCACAACCAGAATATGTTAAAAATAAAATGCATAAAAATCAGAATTATGAAATCATATGAAATTCTGCAGGAAACGGCAAACGTCATTATGTCTTAGTTTAGTTTAGCGCATTTCCAAAATACTATAAATAATACATTGTTACATACATTACAGTATAAGCTATTACTATTAAAATAGTCTTGTACAATTCTGAGCAAAGGGGCAAACTGGAAATAGAAGAAGTAGAAGCTGCGAAGTAAAATGAATAAGGAGAATAAAATACCAAGGCGATAGTGAGAGTTAGGAAATGAGAACGTGATGATGATGAAAATGAAGATTAGATTCACGAGAGAAACAGATCAATCAGTAATGACAACATTTTAGCAGGGAAACGAAATACGATTATCGAAAGCCCAGATTTGAACCAGACTACGGCCATCGGTTCTCGTCTGATCACCGAAGTTAAGCAACGTAGAGTCTGGTTAGTACTCGGATGGGTGACCGCCTGGGAACACCAGATGCTGTAGGCTTTGCGGGATGCCCATACTGTATCTCGATACTAGGCGGAGAAGCTGCACAAGCAGCCAACGGCTAGAGGGCGGAGGCGGTCAAGTGACCCAACGGCCATGTGTAGAGGAGAAAACCTTCCAAATTAGGAGTGGAGCCCCGAAGGTGGACCAGTGCAGCATGCTCACTGACTCCGGCAGCTTCTGCAGCCAACCTGGTGCCAAACGTATCGCTCTGCTTTCCTTTGGACTATCACAGGGACTACACCACGGAGGACCGAAGCCTAGTTTTCAACCTTTTTTGGGTTTTGCTCTTTGGGTGTAGTTTGAGACTTTTTGAGTTTTTCCTTAACTGCTATAAGCAACATTTAGTTAAGGTGTGTAATGCAGACGACACATTCAACTTTTTCTTTAAAGCAAAACCGAACCCAGTCTTAAACTGTAGGTCAAAACAATCTACTCTTTAAAACATTGAAAGGAAACGTGCTATTTTTTCAAAAATGACTTACGTGAAAGAATTATTACCACACAAACACAATTTTACGTTCGCGTCACTAGTTCTTCGCTGTTACATGCATTTCCCCTTTCGCTAGTTAGACGGGCACTAGCGCCTGCATTTCGGAAACGCATTGCACGAAAAACAGGTACTGTACCTCTCAGTTCAGATGTGTTAGTCTGTGACGAACACATGCTCGACACGTGCGTGAGCACAGCGGTAAATTTGAAATTCGAATTTTTATCTTAAAACTTGCCTAATTTTAGTACAACACACTGAATATCTTACAGTAGCACTGTACTTCAATTCTGCTTTCGCAAACACGTGCAACACGCTCGTGGAATATATTTGCCGTTGAAAATTATCATCAGTAATTGGGCTCGCCAGCCGTTAATTAAGTTTTTAATCTATTCTTTAATTAGTAGAAGCGCTTTTGCAGTGTTAATTGTGTTAAAATGTAAACTGTTTTTTGGACTTAAAAATGGGGTAGTGCATGAAAAATCATCCTGTCTTTCTTTAAGTGTGTTATAAGAATTTAATTTAATTTTCTAATGTATAATAGTTCATTTTCACGGAAATTTGTATTATGCTCGAACAACAACAACATTTCCGCTTGTTCTCTGTAGGAGCTGGCGACCCGAAATGCGGTTTGAAACTGGTCCAGAAGGAAATGTCAACTTGACAAGATTCCAGAGGAAATAGAACTCATTAACTCTTGAATAATAACCTCAACTCGTTACCCACGTGACTGTAATGTTAGTACAGCATGCCCAGTATCAGTTATAACGTGATGAAATAGGCTCGCTATAATGATTGGTACTTACGCCTACTGTACTGACCGTGACTGTAATGTTAGTACAGCGTGTTCAGTATCAGTTATAACGCTACAGATAACGTAATGAAATGGGCTCGCTATAATGATTAGTATTTACGCCTAGCAGAACGTCCTAAGGCTAGTATAGGTTAATTCCACTCCCCAAGTTCTGATTTTGCTGTCACTAAACTCAAAGCAATCGAAATTCTAGGCAATTTTCAGGTTGCTAATCTAGTAAACTACCTTAAAGTGATTTCAAGATTGTTAAAGGCGAAGATGTTGTACCTGTGGTTCCAAATCAGATTAAAAATCCATGTTCTTGTTCAATGACATTGGGTACAGGTCAAAAATTCGCGACATTTGCTTTAGCTTTATCACGTTAAATTTCCTGCCAGAATCTGATATACGTATCTGTGTGACTTGGCTCGGTTAACAGTTGCTAACAACAGAGAATTTGGCAAGGCTTTCAGTGCTACAGCAATAAATAACGCGCAGACGGGACACTCATTGCATACTCCGGACATTATTATTTAAAAATCAGTTTTTGAGCACAATTAAAATCACTGCAGTGTGAAATTTGGGGGGAGATTTCGGGCGCTTGGTATCCCATGATTTATACCTTTAAGCACAGGCTTTCTTATTACGTTCAGTGCAACAGTCAAACATGGAACAAAAAAATTAAGAACGCTCGTATGAAACACAAAATTACAGGAAAGATAAGAAGAATTTGGGAACTTTTTCACTGTGCAGTAGACTGTATACAGTATCTTAGTAAATCGTATACGGATGATTAAACCGTCCGTACAGTACAACTGTGCAAAGATCTCTTTTAGAGTTAAGGATAATTAGGGTTGCCGCCTCGTCACGTATCGAAATGAGGAAGTGAAATCAAGAAAGTCAACCCACAAAGTCGTGCAAATTTCTTGATTTTAGACTAGAAAAGCTCTAAAACCCTAAAATTTACAAACTGAGTGCAAACGGTTTAATCAATTTTTGTAGTTGGTTCCCACACCCACCATATTTTTGACGTTTTTGAGATTTCAGGACATAGATGGTTTATGTTAAGTGAAGTAAAGTTGAACCGGAAGAATACTTGCATTACAGCAATTGTCGTTGCAGCATAACTTGCCGAAAATGTAGAGAACGTTGAATTAGCCATGTAATAATTTAATTCAATAAGATTACAATTTTACGTAACGAAAATGCTGTTTTTATCTTAGTCTTATGCAACGGTTCATGTATTTCATCTTTTTCACTTCAATTTCAATGCAATGGTCAAAATCTCAGGAGATTTTAAAGTTTCTCAAAAATCCGACCGAACTAGATATGCATGGCCGAATTTCAGGAGACTCCGGGGCCAAATTAGGAGTGCTGGCACCCTAAACTATATGCAGTTGTCACGTAAGTAATTTCGAAATTTGAAAAGTCTTGATAATATCGATTAAAATGGGCGACATCAGCAGGACAAAGACATGTCTCTGCTCACAAACGCAAAAATGGCTCCGATGAGTTATATTAATTATCTAGAAAAAACTAGAAAAAGCTTATAGACGCTTATAATTGATGCAACTGTGCATAGACCAGGTGGACCACCAACAGTAAAACATGGATGTAGAGCAACATGAGGGTAGCAATTAACCAAATGATGTCATTGTACGTAACATTTTTGCCGGAAAATGTCATAATATTCAAAAACGTTGCAATCATTAGTTCCATTACTCTACACCAATCCTACGGTGGCATTTCCGTTCCGCTTCTTATTTATTGAATTAGCCCCCATTCTGCTGGTCAAAGTTCCAATCACATTTCGGCTACTACGACTCTCGTCTCCAATCTGAATTTGTCACTTAATGATCATTAATTACCACCGATTTGCGACAAATGCACCTGATTTTACGCAAACACGTTTACCTGCACAGGTATAAGGGCAGTGATTAGCCACGCCCAAGCTACCCGAACAGGTGAGAGTGGGAGATAAGAGCGACACGAATATGTTTGCATAGATGTAGATAAAAACCTGACATAAAAGGATGCATCTGGTGCAGGTATAACGGCGTGATGTGGCGCCCGTATCAAGCGACATTGCATTTGAAATGTGTCGTTGAATGAATTTACAAGGGAAGGGTGCACCGTCGACACTGCTTACCTGCATCCGCGGCAGATGTGAAACGGGTAAATGTAGCATGAAACGATGAGAAACGGAGAATTTGTTTAACCATATTGGGGGCCATTGGAAGGACTCGTCTAAATCGTTCTGTTGCACGGTTATAATAATAATAATAATGATAATGATAATGATAATGATAATGATAATGATAATGATAATGATAATGATAATGATAATGATAATGATAATGATAATGATAATGATAATGATAATGATAATGATAATGATAATGATAATAATAATAATAATAATAATAATAATAATAATAATAATAATAATAATAATCTTTATTTAAAGTTGGCTTTTAGTAAACAATTAGTATAAGTTTAAAGACCTTTTGGCCGACCGTAAATAACAATCTACGACTACACAACAGAGACTATTAATACCCCTTCCTTTATTCTAAATAACACGCGCCCTGGCAGGGAAACAGCAGGTACAATTTTTTAAAGTTTTTCGTGTGGCTAGGCCACAATATTGGACTCACGAACTACCAGACGGAAAACGGACGCGTTACCACTAGACTATACCGTCTGGCCTGTATAGTCTATAAGCTAAGTTAAGCAGTATTATATCTGGTTAGTTCTTAAATCGGTGACGCAATAAGGTCCTTGGCATGTCTTACAACTATTATAATACTGTAGTTCAGTAAATTGTCGATAGAAGGCACCCCAGTTTTAGTACAAGCTTTAGCAACCGAGCACGTCGTTTTTCAAGTAAAAAGTTCTTTTAAGATTCAGTACCAAAAAAGGCTTTCAAAAAGGGTTTGACCGCTATGAAATTATTTTGGCCAATAGTTCACATTTTTCTTTGTACAAACTGAATTATTTGAGCAGAAAAATAAACGCATTCAGACGTAGTCAGAGATTTGTTTGCTTTGCAACAGCTCTACGTATGTAACCGTTTTCAACATCTTTGCAATAACTGTTGACACTTTACTAGTCTAACACCTTGCAGATTTGCTTAACAACGCACAGAATGGCCTAACACCTTGCAGATTTGCTTAACAACACACAGAATGGCCTAACACCGGCTGACACATAAGTTGACATAGCACCTGCCCATTGTAAGCTAAAGATTAGATTAATAAAAAAAACCCTAACTGAAATGCTAAATTATCATCGTGTATAACGATGAACAATTCACTATGGTAATAAAAGGAACGGTCTATTTTTTATTCAAAGAGGCGTAAAAGCCTGCAGCGCTAAACGCAATATAGATTGTATCATTCATCCACTAATATAAAGCCAAAGTTGATTTAAATCTACACCCGAGTTAAAGAATCACCTGCCACGTAGTGTGTGACGTTAATTAAGGCACAAAGTCTGCTTTCATACCAGCACAGGTAATGTCGAGTAATAGTCTGGTTAATTTATTTGCTATTGATCATGTATTAAACTCTCAGCAAATACAGGTGCGGGTTAAATAAGTTAAATAAACAGAGCAGTTTAGAACTTAAATCTATTTATTTAAACGATTGAAATAATTGTGCGTTTTGTATAGAATTGAAGAATACTGTTACTCAGCTGTACTTGTGACAGCCGAGTAAAGATGACAAATGGAAAAAAGACAGCTTATAGAAAACGACGCATCAGCTGAAGAGTGAACAACCTGTGGTCATAAGTTTGCCAAACAAGCGAGGCTATAGTGACTAGTAAGGACTAGCAGGGAAGACTAGTCACACCACAGGTCAGCCAGTAAAAGATTAAGAATAAAGTTAAAGGAGTGATAAGCAAAGTGTCACTTAAACAAATCTGTGCCTGGCAAAAATCACGTGTAGAAACAAAAAAAGTTTATGGGGTTTACTTAAAACTAATACAAATAGACAGAAGACAATTTACGTAAAAAATGACCAACAAAGGGGCCAGAAAATGATTTGAAGGTACGTTCTTAATTACTTGTTTGTTCAGTTTTTCTTCGAAGTTTATTTTAAGAAGCCATCATGCAAATAGTAAAGTTATTAATTTCGTTTCGGACATTGTCCTAGTATAACACCTTAAGTAACTGAATACTTATTTCCATACTCGGTCGTATTACCCGCATGTTACTTCGATCATGTACCATTTTTAAAGGAAAGAAGTCGCACATGTTCCTTACCTTTATGGTAGGTAACCGCGTCGTGGTTTTCCGTAAGCGTGCACTGCTTAAATTAATTCAAAGTTCTGCAGTTTACCTAATGTTCATGCAAAAATATCACAAAATCAGCTATTTAACTTTTTTTGTAAAACATGTTATACTTTGATGAAGATTGACAGTGCTCTGCTTTTTTTCAAGACGAATGACGTCATTGAAAGAAAAATGGGTTTCGAAAATGGGAGCGCCCAAACATGAAATGCTCGCGACTTTAAAGTGGTTTTACTAATTACACGAGGCGCTTACAGTTGTTTTATTACTAAAATCCTTCTAACATTTTTCGCGAACTTTAAAATAAGCCTAACCTCCTGGAAAGCTTGACCTTTCCTTTAAGTCTTCGTTATGCGTCAGGAGTTGAACCCGCGACTTCGCGGGTGGGAAGAGAGCACGCTAGCACTTAGCTCAGCTACACAACCATGCCACTCAGACACAAAGCATGCGAAATAAGACATCGATAAAACGGAATTCTAAATACAGTCAACCCTCGTTAAACCGGACTAAATGGGGGGTGTTGGTCCGGTTTAGCCGATTTATCCGATATGCCAATATATGGTCTATATTATACAGGAATAATCACCTTAATAAGACCTATATACATTGCACTATATACTGTGCACTATATACTATACTGTATATTACTTTAAAATAGTTAACCTGTGAGGATAAAGAAATTATTGTACAGTTGATAGGCCGTGTTGTGTTTAGCGTTCGGGCTCGGACGGAAATCGGTCAGTTTCCTTTACCACGGATTGACGTCCATCTTATCCGATATCTGGGCTAACGGGGTCCGGTTTAACGAGGATCGACTGTAGTAACTGCTTATGTAAGTAACACAGTGATTTAGTGGTATTTTGTCTATTTGCTGTTAGTGAATGATTCCTACTCCCTCCCAGCACTTTCATCCACTGTTGATGTGAATACTAACACATGGTCCGGCGTATATCACATGCAATTTAATAAGCACTTAATCAAATAAAAGGAGACAAATATGCGAAACGCGTGGTCCAAAATGCAGCTATATTGACCATACTGTTTAACCGTTATGAAGTCAATTGTCCATATCTGGCATGTCTCTTTATAGTGATTAATTGTTAGTGGTTTGCCGTAATGTGGCCACACATCTGTTTATAAGACCCTGCGCCATTCCATCCACCTGCTTATGCTAGCAGGAAGGCATATGTATGGTCTTGGCAAGGCGATAGATCTACATCCGTAAATATTTTGCCCGCCTGGCGTGGTGTAATAGAATAACAAGAATTTATTAACTGTATTTAATTAGGAGATTCTACTAACAGACAATTGCTGTATAGATTTATATGCATAATGTTTGATTATTAATTATGATTTGTACTGAATTGTAATATCGACGTTGTTCTGAAACACGTATTCAGTCAATCAAAAATTAATTATGAATTCAGTTTGGCTACTAAAAGTAGTTAGTAAATATATTTTATAACAATTTTTACTTTTTTACTTATTTCATTTTTGCACTCTGTGAAATATGCAATAAAAACTTCAAAGAAGAAAACGATGAAAAATGCGAATGTGGGGGAGACGTAAAGAATGTTCACTTGTTATTGTGGTCCATCGTGGTCTAGCCATTGATATGAATTCGTTTCTGAGAAGTTTTGCATTACCTAATGCGACTAAAAGTACGAGTAGGGCAAATAATTCCGTCATAAAACAACACTTTTAGTAGAAGAAAGTCTAAAAGCGTACTTCACTGATTCTGCGAAAATACAATTATTTTAGGCATCGATTTTCCGAATCCAGGCAAGAAAGTCACAGGTAAAAAAGTAACGGGGAAAAAATTCACGGGGGAAAACGTCAAGGGGAAAAAGTCACGGGAAAAAAGAAATAACCCTATGCTAACTCTAAGATATTGAACAAAACGTGATTTTTTTGACATACATGTAATGCCGTCATATATAAATAATGTTGTCGATACGTACTAGTCATGTATTGCCAGTTAATAACTGATTTAAAATATTTTCTGTTTCATTTTCTTTATTTTTATGATACTCAAATAAATTGTAATTAACTTGAATATTTTTGTTTCATTATCTGACTTTCTTCTCTAGAATTTTTTTTCCAGTCACCATAAATTAATTGTGACTTTTTCCAGTGAATTTTTCCTAGCCAAAATTGTGACTTTTTCCAGTCACCGTAAATTAATTGTGACTTTTTCCAGTCACCGTAAATTAATTGTGACTTTTTCCAGTCACTATAAACTAATTGTGACCTTTTTCCAGTCACCGTAAATTAATTGTGACTTTTTCCTGTCACCATAAATTAATTGTGACTTTTTTCCAGTGACTTTTTCCTAGCCAAAATTGTGACTTTTTCCAGTCACTATAAATTAATTGTGACTTTTTTCCTGTGACTTTTTCCTAGCCAAAATGGTGACTTTTTCCTGTCACCATAAATTAATTGTGACTTTTTTCCAGTGACTTTTTCCTAGCCAAAATGGTGACTTTTTCCTGTCACCATAAATTAATTGTGACTTTTTTCCTTTGACTTTTTTCGTGGCCAAAATTGTGACTTTTTCCAGTCACCATAAATTAATTGTGACTTTTTTCCAGTGACTTTTTCCTAGCCAAAATTGTGACTTTTTCCTGTCACCATAAATTAATTGTGACTTTTTTCCAGTGACTTTTTCCTAGCCAAAATTGTGACTTTTTCCAGTCACTATAAATTAATTGTGACTTTTTTCCAGTGACTTTTTCCTAGCCAAAATTGTGACTTTTTTGTGAGTTTTTTCCTATGACTTTATTACCGGTGACCGATTTTCCTTTCTTGTATTTGTACCACTCTTTTAAAGAACATCTAGTCACTTTCCACATACTCTGTTCTCTTGAATTAAACTTAACCGCGTGGCGTAGCGACTAACGCTATTTACAAAATCGTAAAAAAGATAATACAGTTATCTCAAGCCGCGACATAATAGCTTAAAGGATAATTACATAGCTGTGCCAAACAATAATTATATGCGTTAAATATTGCACTGTCAGGCAATGCTGTCATAAATATATCAATAGCGCCAATTATAGAGCTGAAGCGGTATTGTTCAGGTCTCCAAACATCTCATAAATAAAGCAAATGAGATATGGAACAGCATAACATCTGTAACACTTGCATAGATCAGAACAGATGGAATACCAACACACTCTGCTATACAAAAGAGACACAAGAATATGAAACGAAACGTTTGGGTTTTGAAACCAGGACTTTCGTGAGTTATAAACACGCGAGGCAGTAGTTATTTTATCTATTACTTGTCTCGGTTCTTTCTGACGCGTGACCTGCACGGCAGGGGGTGGTTTGGGGGTGGGATGGACGTAACACGAGCCCGGACAGGCGTTATGCCACACGTCACTGGTCTCATAAACGTGATTATCGATTAGCATAATTTGTTAACTGTTGCAAGTTGAACAAAAGACTTGAACAGATGTTAGGAAATCTAGAGGAAACAGTCACAAAAAACGCAAGTGATTACAACGCAAAAATACGTCAGTAACGTTACCAGGATGCCGTAACCGTTGCCATAGAGTGTAGGATACCAAACCATTTCAGAAGCAGTTGCAGTAATGCTGCAATTAAGTGTAAGAAATGTAATAAAAGTAATTACGTCAACATAACAGCATTATACCAAATGACGAAATTTACAGTAACCTATAGTCAGCGCTGGAGTATCCTATAGGCTATTATAGGCTGCTAGGCTGCATGCGGAGGGGGGTGGGGGTGGTGGGGTTAGTCTCAAGCTTTGGTAACATTTGGTAAGAAATCTGTTTTTCGCCGCGGTTGTGTTGAAATATGTGTTAGTTTGTTGTTTTGCAATAAATAGTGAAATAGTTGCATTTCTTAAAGAACATTTCACATTTCTATTGAGAAACAAAATGTCTGCTTGCCAATCTGCAATTAGTTTACTTCAAACTATGCAAATGTCGTTGAAATCTATCACGAGTAAAAAACATTCAAGACGGGTTCGAACGAGTTAGAGGGTGGCTCCGTCAGAGGAGACCCCATAAATTTCTTTAGGGTGGGGGTCCCAAAAGTTCATAATCCGAACCTTCCTATAGCTAACCTACGTGTTGCATCTTCTAAAAACAGTTACAAGATGGACTGAGTTCTGCAGTTCTGCATCTTCCTGAACATTTGATAGCGCTAATTACAAAAAAAACTCTGCACGAGTTACAAGATTAATTATGTCAAAATTCAAAACTGTGATTCTTCTGCCCAAAAGAGCAGTGTGTTAGATTTGAGGCAAGCAGGGGATGAATAAGTTTCTACTAACACCTTGTAGCATCAGCTCAACTATCGCCATTGCTTACTAGTTATTAATAAAAATGACATAAGTTTAAAAATGTGAACAACAAATGTCAGAAACATGAAATTCAACAATTCCCTCGATACTAAATCGATCTAAACATGCATGCTAATTTTCAACAGATTACTTTGCAGACCTTGTTGATGTGAATATGGGAAGAGGAAACTTTATGCAGAGAAAGGCAGAGTATCCATTCCCTAGAAAGGCACGTCCGTTTAAGCTGCCAGTACTCGATGGATGCTCCATAGAACACGATGTGGTGCATTTAGCTCTGTTTAAAGTGTCATCAAATGATTCTCGTTTGCCATCTGTCCAATATTTACCTCCATGCTCGAGCAGTTGCGGCGTATCCAGAACAGGGCGTTGCTTAAATCGATAACAAACAACATATACGGCTAAATTACGAAGGAAAAGCATAGTAAGGAATATCCTCGCATCTTGTACAAGTGATGACACGATGATTCAAAATTTCCAGCACACAGGTGGTCTCGAAAACACGTTTTTTTTCTGCGCACCCCTTCTGGTCGTATTGCATGTCCTCGCGTCTGGCCTATTATGAAAAATTATGTACTCAGTTTAATGTTGTTCTCTCTAATTTAGAAAGGTGCCGTTAGCTTAAATTTACCCTTCTACTGCCACAGTTGCAAAATCCAAATTTCATACTGATAAGAATTTGAGTTGTTGGTCTGTGATTTTAATTATTTTTGGATTTTGGAAAACACCTAAACGATGTTTGACGTTTTCTGATTAAGCACTGATGTAAATTTGTTCATTGTTTGCCCATGTTAAGAATTGCGCCTATATTAAAACAAAGATCAAGTCTTCTGGGAAGTTAGGCTTATAAATTTCAATGTTCGCAAAGAACGTTATGATTTATTAACAAAAGTGTGACAAGCGTCTCGTGTAATTATAAAAATCACTTTAAAGTCGAGGTCATTTCACGGTTTGCCGCTTCCATTTTGAACGCCAATTCTTCCTCCAATGACGTCATTCATCGAACTGAAGAAAAATAGTGTCAATTTCTGCCAGAAGTTTAAATTTTTATAAAAAAAACAAACTAGATAGCTAATTTTGTGATATTTTTGCAAGAACATTAAGCAAGCTGCAGAAGTTTGAATTAGTTTAAAGCAGCGTGCACTCACGGAAAGCCACGATGAGCTTACGAGAAGTCACGAAGTCCACAAGGTACGTCATGATTTTCAAGTGAAACGAACGCGCCTGAAAATTTCTATACAACATTATAGTACAAATTAACTTTATGCTTTATAGAAAGTTTTTTGCAAGTTATTTATTTCATTTGCCTGAATTTAAGTCATTACAGTAAAAACAAACCTACGCTATTTAACTTTCCTCTAGAAACCTGATGTATTCAGGCTGCAGTCACCTGTAACAATACCAAAGATATGGTTTATGTAAATCAAAGATCTTTGTGATTGCTTAGCAGTGTTTTGCATTCTAGACTGTCATGCTGCTCTTATCTTCTTTGTTTAAGTTCCTAATTAGTCTAATAAATACTACTTTATTATGCACGCATTTGTCTGGTTGCTAATATTATTGTAGCGTGTAACATGGTGTCAGAAGTGAACTAGTTTGTTTTGAGTATTTATTCGGACGGCAACCCTGTAGAGAATTATGAATCAGCTAAAACCACCTAACGCACTAAACTTCGAATCACGCAATGTGTCACAAGCTTGGAAAAAATGGCGTGAAGAATTTAGCTTGTATATGGAACTTGCACTTAGTGACAAAACTGAAGAAGTGAAAAAGAAGATCAGAGCAGCATGACAGTCTAGAATACAGAACACTGCTAAGCAATCACAAAGATCTTTGATCTACACAAACCATATCTATGGTATTGTTACATCACCTGTGTGAAGAAACCTGCAATGATTTAACTCCTAGGCTATTATTCGACACCCTCACGTCAGCAAACGTCGCTGGGAACGTAAATCAAGTAAAAAACGGCCTCGTAAATACAACAACACTCTGTTACATAAGTCAGCAAATCTAATAAAACTTAAATGTACGTATTCGCCATTCAGCTGGTATTTGAGGAAAAGCTTTGAGCTCTTAGAAAATTCAAACCGTACAGGAGCAGGGGGAATTACCCTATAAAAGGGAAAAAGCACAATGGGCCCAGGAGAAGAGACGTTGTTGCCGCATAGTCTGGCGTATGCAGTTATTGCGTTGAAATCCCCATTTACAAATACAATGGCGGTGTACAGTGTGTATGTTGTGGCTAGGTTGGTGAGGTGGACACAAAGCATGTCTCGATAGTGGCATGACGTCCGAAGTGTGCCCAGTAACGCTGGTAAACACAGGTAATGTCTGCTGTTGTTGACAGATTAGTAGGTATAATCGCGATACTACACGTTTACTACTCACGCAACTTTCTGTCCACGTGCAGGTGCTATCTAACACGCCACAAACAATATCCAATAATTTTTTAAAATCATTCTCAAACTTCGAACTTCAAAATCAACGAGATCAGATGCCTAGCGAATAAATAAATAAATAAATAAATAAATAAATAAATTTTACAATCAAACCTCTTTATTCCACTCACTTTAGGTCTGCAAAAAGTTGGCGCTAAGCGAGTTTGACATTGTAACGAGGTGCATTAATATATGCACGTCTATGCTAATATAGACATTTTGTTTTGCTAAAAATTTGGGCATTAAGCGAGGTTGGCATTATAAGGTCGGGGGGGGGTTTACAATGACGTTGTAATAGCAGAACTTATTGTACAAGATATTAAATGTATTATGTGTAATGCAATTTTCATTTGTGCTTAAAACATCAGTGGGCCTAGCGGTCTTGTGGTCACATAAAATAAAATACAGTAACTCTTATTACCAATAAAAGTTACTGTCCTAATTTTTGAGTCTAAGACGATTTTTGTGAACGGCAGAAAATCCGTTAAAAGTTCTCACGTCAAGTTGTGATAGGTCTGCTCTAATGACTGTAAGTTACACTTGTGTCTACAGGGGTCAAAAGATATGCCCGTGGGAGTGCGAAAAACGGTGCGCCCACGAATTGAGCCGTCAGACTCGATCGCAATCAGCTAAAACAATATTTGGTGTCTTTAAAATGGAATTAAAAGAAAATGGAAGAAAATCAGCAGCTAAATGCAGTGAAATTGTAACCAGTTTAAATTTAATAAATGGATGTTTGATATGATACTGTTGCTTACTTCAGTAATTTAAGTAAATTAAAGGAAGATAGGATGATTTTTTCATATACTACCCCATTTTCAAGTCCGATAAAAAGTATACATTTTAACATACTGCAAAAGCGTTTTTGATAATTAAATAATAGATTAACAACTTGAATAACGGCGGGCGAGCTCAACTGTTGATGACATCACAAACTAACATAATTTTCAACATCAAAAATATTCCACGAGCGTGCTGCACGTGTTTGCGAGAGCGAAAATTGAAGTACAGTGCTACTGTAAGATATTTAGTGTGTTATACTAAAACTTGGCAAGTTTTAAGATGAAAAATCAAATTTCAAATTTACCACTGTGCTCACGCATGAGCTGTCGAACGTGTGTAGTTCGTCACAGACTAACACATCTGAACTGAGAGGTACCTGTTTTTTGTGCAATGCGTTTCCGAAATGCAAGCGCAAGTGCCCGTCTAACTAAAGAATGGAGAAATGCATGTAACAGCGAAGAACTAGTGGCGCGGACGCGAAATTGTGTTTGTGTGGTAAAAATTCCTTCACGCAAGTCATTTTTGTAAAAAAACAGCATGTTTCTTTTCAATATTTTAAAGAGTAGAATGTTTTGAGTTACGGTTTAAGACCGAGTCTGGTTTTACTTTAATTAACATCAAGAAAGTCTCAGAAATAAAAATTGACATCCTACTAGAAGACAGACCCTTAGTCAGCAAAGCTATGAACTGTAAACTATGGATAAACCATCACACATCCCATGGACTGGGTCTCCTATTATACAATACTAGTCTCCTATTATACAGTCTCCTATTATAAAGTCTCCTATTATAAAGTCTCCTATTATAAAGTCTCCTATTATACAATACTATATAAAATGGTGACAATTTTCAACGGATATAACGTCAATCCCATCAGAATAACAAAACACATTGGACATAATTCTCCCAATTTGTCAAAATTCAAAACCTCCCAGTTAAATAAAGCAGAATGAGTTAATCGAGTGGAAACTGATAGAGTCAGTGATTTCTTTTCTAACCAGCAGGAAATTTCCTGTTCGGAAAAGGTTGCCATCTGCAGTACAGTGGTGAAAGAGTTGATAGACTGGCTCTCAGTCAGACGTTTATTCTTTTGGACAAGTCTCATTCATTGTGCGAGTTTACTACACTGTGAAAGTAGGTTTTTCATTGCGTAGCCGTAGCATTGCATTTGATTTCTCTGCCGTTGGCTATGTTGTTTGTTACGTCTGCACAAATAACCCCAGAGCTTTATGCCAGCAGGGAGTTCAAAGTTTGCTCATTTCGTCAGACTGTATTTGTGCAGACAATCATGCACTTTAAACGCATTGAGATGATTCTGGTGAATCCCATAGAGAAGCAACCCCGGAAACAATCGGCATTCTTTAAGCATTGAGTAAGTGATCTGTGTATTACAACTGCATTAGCGTAAGCAACTATAAAAATGAGTTCTAAATAGTATCCCATATATAAGTAATGTAACACATAACTTTGGGTGCATGAACTTCTGAAAATTCGAGTGCACTTGCATAGTATTAGTAAATGTAAACACTTATAGAAATTACTAAAGTGTTTTTACAGTATTAATTGTGTCATAGCTCTCTTATTTGGATCCCTAATGTGGTAGAATCTTTAATAAAAACACTTTTGTTAAGAACAGTTAATTTTTCAATTGGCTATTGACCAGTTCAATTGGCTAATAACCAACATCATTTACGATTTTCATGTACAGTTTACTGTTACGTTTTTGTCCAGCGCCTATAGGCTAGTGTAGGTCGCCGTCTAGGGTCCCTTAACCTTGGGAAGCTCTCAAGCTTTGACAACATTAATTTTGGTAAAAAAAACTGTTTTTTCATTACGGTTGTGTTGAAACACGTGTTAATTTTCTTTGCAATAAATAGTAAAATAGTGGTACTTCTTATAAAGAACTTTCTTATTGACAAAAAATAACTATTGTAATTTATTTAAAGAATTTTCAATAAGTTTACTTCAAGCTATATAAGAGTCGTTAAATATAACGAGTAAAAAATTTTCAACACAGACGCGGGCGAGTTCAAGGGTGGCTCCTCTGAGAGAGGCTCCCAAAAGGTCATTATTCGGTCCTGCTTATGTCAAATGGAATAAAGTTTTAATAATAATAATAAACGCTATTCACTTGAAGCCATTACACGTACATTTTCAAGAGTTCTCCCCTCAGTCTCAACCAGCAAATTGCAATAGCATTTCTTTTCGGCATGAATCACAAAACCAATTCAAGAAATGAACGAAGTCCAAATGTCACCAACGAACTACTCCATAAATTTTACTCTCTCTCTGTTGACGCCTATATAATAATAAGCTTGCAACGTCGTCAATTTGAGAACTTCATTTAAACTCAGTAAAAAAATTGAAATGTCTTCTCAACAGCCTCAAGCAAGTGAAGCTTTCGTTTTTTATTATTTATCGGCGGATAATTGAAATTCGCGCAGTGTAAAGGCGCTAGATCATCATTGTCAAGTAATTTTATCGTCAATAAGTTTTCTCACGCCGCACTCATATTATCATCAGTACAGCCGAATTGGATGAAATTATATACCTTACCATTTACAGAAAATTATTACCCCGACGTGGTCACATAATTATCTAATTAGTAGCGTAATGCCAAGGACAAGTTTCTGCAAGTTGTATAGTTAGCATGGAGTATTACTGAAAAGTGTGAGTTACTGAGAAAGTTAGAATCTCTGCAAAGTGGCAAAGATAGATACACACCCCAGCTTGCAGAAGCTACACACAGACAGTATACAAACAAAAATACCAATATTTCAAATACAAAGTCAGTCAGTCAGTCAGTCAGTAGATTAGTCAGTCAGTCAATCAGTAAGTCAGTCAACCAGCCCAGTCAGTCAGTCAGACAGTCCCCCAACTAATCAGTTAATTAAAATCCTATTAATCACTAGCCACACAGAGCAGCCAATAAATCAATCGATCAACTGCCCATTTAGTCAACAAACTAACCAGTTAGTCAATTTAAACAAGCTAACCAACTAGTCGAGCAAAAATTGACCATTATTTCAAGGTCAACAAAAACAGTTGCTTTCTCTAAAGACTTTCTCTTCGCGGTGTTTAAGTTGAGGAAGAATTCTTTTTAACGCGTGTTTGTTACGAGCAAACTTTACATGGGTGAGCTGTTCATAATGCGAGCATTACTCTCAATCTTGTAATGAAGTCATGCATACATCAGTACTAGGTCTTTACAACACAACACAAAGCTTCGATTCACTGTAATTAAGCCAGTTTAATCGGATTTTTTGCCACAAAAAAGAAGCTTACCCGAATTCGGATCGGGTCACATGGATGACTAAGAAAAAGGCTAGACAAGAGAGGTGAACGCTGCCTTGTCAAAGTTACAAAGATTTTTTTCAGAAAAGATTGAAAAGCAGACCGCTTGTTGGTGCTGTCCATGAACGTAACACCTGCAGGCTGAAGAGTGAATGGTAGCGTAACACGGTTGATACAGTAAATTAGCAATGTTAACCCTGACCATGCCCTGACACACAGTAGCTCTCCAACATTGCGATGAAATGCTGATAACAGACAGTCGATTATGCAAACAAGTGTCTCCATAGAAGTCGACAAAACTTTATCAATTGCCAAGCCCAGATTCAGGAAGTGATAGCGCATATTCAGCTTCCTTGGCTACTAACCCGTGGACAAATGTGCAGGCTGTGTGCCTGATTAAGCACCTACATCAGTGATTAGCGCCGCACGCTTCAAATATCGGAAAGTGCACGTGCAATAATAGTAAACCATGCATGCACTTAGGATACACTGTTTATCTTGAGTATTTTAGCAGCAGCATTGTGGTTTGCATATTCAAATAGTAAAATAATAATAATAATGATAACTGCAATTTAACAAAAATAATGTAGTTTGATAAAAAATCATATTCAAGGAGTTTGATACTAATGATTTCCCCCGTGAAATTTTCATCTGCAAAAATCTGAAATAGTACACAAAGGAATCGAACTTAGAACTTTGTCACCGTAGGGTCAGTTAGTTGTTCGAATTTCACACAAAACAACTGAAATGTAATAAACTTACCGGTGCTGGAACTCTCTAGCGATTCCAGATCCTCGGTTCCCGGATTATCGTCGGATTCAAATCCTTTCAAAGCTTCCTCTTTTAGATGATCCAGACGCGTCCTGATGGAATTGATCTCTCCCAAAAAGGTATCGTTTTGTAAGTTCAGTTTTTCTATACTCGTATCTGAACTATCATTATCACACTTAATTTTGAGCCTGTTGTTTTTTACTCTTGCCTTGTACTCATCTTCAAGAGCTTGAAGTTCTTCAGTAAGACGTTCGTTTTCGGTAGCTAGGGATATGGAAAGATCCAGTTCATCGTTTATGTACAGGGATGTCTCCCGAATAACGTCTGACTCATTACTACTGTTCGTAATCAAGCTACTGATGCTGGAAACGGTGGAATCCAGAGCCAGATTGCGATGCCAGGCGCGTAGTTGTTCCCGGACAGCTCGAACTTGTCTCTCGTAGTGTTCGGTCACTTCCGGGTCATCCGAACACAGGTCAGATGTACGAAATTTTCTAACCGGAATCGTAGTCAAAGGAGGCGAGAACCTGGTGCCTTGTATACATTCTGCCATCGTTTCTGGCATGCATGCTACGCACAATTGAGACGCACTGTGTTTGTTAGACGATATTTCACCACCTGCTTGCCCTGCTGCCCGTGTTGCTATGTACACGCTCCAATGAGGCAGTGAGAGTAGCCAATGCATGACGAGCAGGGATCTAGCCCCGCCCACTTGCTAGCAGCGGCGATTTGAACGCGCTCAGGGAAACACGTGGAAAGTAATAAAAGATTACCTCGTGAACCTTTTCTCAGTTGACTGTCTTTACTACTTTAGTAATACCATAAATCGAATTTTTTTATATATTTTCCAATATTTGGTACAAGGAATTCTTTCGCTATGCTATGTAAGGCTTGTATAAGGTATGTTTTTTTTATAACCACCAAATACATAATTCACAGCAGGAATAATAACACCGAAATAACGCAAGAAATGCGGCAAGCTTAGTTAATTATAAAAAACATACACAATGCAAAAAATCGTTATTTAGTTCTTTTTTGGGCAGACGGATCCTGAGGGCCGTGACATACTGAAGCCTGATTTTTTTAAATTTTTCTAATACGTGGTACAGTTCTTCTTTTGTGTTACTGAGTAACGTCTGTATAAGCTACATTTGATATAAGTTAAAAATTTATTGCAAGCAGATTCGTACTCTTAACAGGAGTAATATACAGGGTCGGCTCTATCACTAGGCAAACTAGCCCGTTGCCTAGGCGCCATTTTTTTGGGGAGGGGGGGGCGCAAAATTCTGGAAGTAGGCCTAATTCCTTAATTTTTATCATCATCATATGCCCATTACGTCTGTTGTAGACATTGGGCGGACAGAACTCTAAAATAAAAGAAATCCGCCTTAAGACAGGTAAACAGCAGTTAATCCAGCAAAAACTAGACTCTATTATGCGAGTGGCTTGTCAGCACCACTTCCACGTTTCTAAGTTTAACAAAATTAATAACAGAATGACAGATGCGCTACCAAGTTCTTGTCCATAGTTTTGTATTGTATGCATAGTTTATAGGGTAGCAGAGAAAATAACGACTCCTGTGAATAAAAAATTCATTTGCTTTAGCATTTATCTAATCATGGTAGATACATTTACAAGATCGAAAAGAAGCCTTCAGGAGCGTGATACAGCCAACTAAAAGTGAAAAACCTGGCCGACATTGAAAAGCAGCAAGATTATAAATGAAGTATTTAAATGCAGACCAAAGTTATATGGTTGGGCTGATGATGATAATACTAATGAAATGGGCGTATGTGAAAAAAACAAGGTCAGTCAGTGTTTCAGAAATTTTCTAATTAAAAGGCTGAGTGAAAATCTAACTAAAAGTGTGAAAGTCATTTTGAAGTTGTTGTTCAGTCACTTTGTTATGATTGAGTTTAGGCACAGAGAAGTATGAATAGGAACCAAAAATCTATAATAAATATTTGCACTGCACACAACAGAAAAGTGTTTATTAAACTACAGAAAACATGAGTAGCAAAACTGCTGCACTGAACATTGAGCAAAAACTAGAAAGCAAAAACAGTCAGTAAAACCTGTTTCACAGTCAGTATAGAGGTATAGAAGTTGACCTATGCAGAGTTATACAGGCTTCACAACAACCATTAATTTTAGATAGGGAGAGGACCAATGTGTATGTATTCACTGGACCATACAATTATACTGAAGGTAAGTCAGCTGGTAGAATGTAACAGGATTAGCACATAGATGGCAGCACCTAACTACAATGTACAATTCCAACTTCCACAAAAAGTATGTACACGAAGACTGCGCAGCAGAAATTGTAGAAATTTATAATAGTAGTGGAACCACAGGACGTACAATGAGGTCAATTTCAAATGTAGCTCTAGATAGGTAATTACAGTTAATCAGTACACGATAGCACTGGCCCAACACACAAATACCATTATACTTTAATATATGCAGCAAGAATTCAATTTTGTAGGTGTGAGCATTGGATCTGTGGGGAAGGGGTTGACCGTTGAAGAGGGGGACACTGAAATACTTTTGCTTAGGGCGTCAAACTACCTAGAGCCGTCCCTGATAATATAGCACCGACAAAATACAAGAATTGCGGTAATTAATAGCAATAAAACACATCATACAAAACGTCTTAATTAGTTGTTTATCGGGCAGTTAAATACACCAGGCAGGAAAGCAACGATCTTTCATACCCATTGTATCCCGTGGGATACAAGAATATTTTCTGCCTTTAAAATTAATAAAATTTTAAAACTGACAGTTATTTGATCTGTTAATCGTTATTTTGATTTAAACCAATAACAATAGACTAAAAATGGTGATAAAATGGCAAACTAGAAAATCTACATAGCATAAAAAACTGCGCAAGGTACAGTACTTTAGAGATGACATTTTACAGATCAGCATAGCACACATACTAAATGTCTTAAATACTCTAAACAATTATCAGCAGTTGCAAAATGAAGCACATTTTTTGCTTTTGTTCTATTTTTTAAAAAGTCGGACTTTGTTTTTTTTGCACATGACAAAGAATGTAGTGTATCCGTGGGATACAGGCTATATTTAGCACACGGGCAAAGGTAGAAAAAAATAATTATTATGTGTAAACAAGATGGACATACTGAACAAAAGTACCAAGCCAAAATTTTTTTCTTATTAAAAAAATAATTTGGAACTGAAAGGGTTAATAACTGCAACACGTACACAACACAGCAGCCCGAATTATTACAGGCACCCATATATATAACTCCTGTTCTCATGCAATTGCACTGGTTGCTCGTTTCTTTCAAAAGAAAATACAAAATTCTGTTGTTAACATTCAAAGCTCTGAATGATTTAGTACCCCCTCCTATATATATATGATTTTTTGAAGCCAAACGTGCCCAATCGCAATCTTAGATCAATTAATTCATCGACACTTGTTATACCGCGTTGTAATCTAGTCACATATGATTTTTATAGTTTTAGCGTAACGGCACCCAAATTATGGAATGATCTAGCAGTTCATGCAGGTAAAATCAATAATCTTCAAAAGTTCAAATGATTCCTTAAAACTTGTTTTTAAAAAGAAGTCTTTTTAATTAATTAGAAATTTAATATAGACTTATGGATTTAATTATGGCTGACTTTTATACACATGTATTGCAATTTTAGTTTTATTTATAACAGCCTATTGTGCATCTACTGTTTATGTGTTAATATTTTATGTATGTAAAATGCATTTGTCCATTTTTAATGTTAATGCATTTTAAATATTCAACAAATTATTATTATTGTTATTATTATTAATTAATTAAAAGTCCATGGTACTGTGTATATAGAAGTTGATTTATAACGAAGAAGATTTTAATGAAAGCACACGACGGTATTTTACCTTCACCTGAAATGGAAAAAAGCACAAAAATGACAGCTTTTTGCTCACTAGCCAAAACTTTCGTTTGACTGTGTCATTAGGGACATTATGAGTTGTTTTTATTTTATTCTGTACTGTAATTTCTGTGTTTATTTGGTGGTTTTCTACTATCATTACAAAATGCAAGAGATAGTAGCATTCACTGCTATTTTGCATTTCAGTCTGGTGTAGCCTTTTTTATTAATGTACTTCTTATTCAACAACTTTTTCTTGAATTTTCAGCATGCAAAAAACCATAAAGGTCCAACCACCATTAGTTCCCCAACTCCACACAATGTATTACTGAGAATACCAAATGTGCAATGGGAGAAATATTGTTTTGTGGCACTGCATCTACCCCTCCTGCATGCGTGTTTTATTTACCGCTTGAACTACTCACATTAGTTCAGAATCCCGCACATTTTGGATTCTTAAAATGAATAAGACCGCTACCTTATACCCGCCAAATCCAACCACCATTAGTTCCCCAACCCCACACAATGTATTACTGAGAAAACCGAACGTGCAACAGGAGAAATATTGTTTTGTGGCACTGCCTCCACCCCTCCTGCATGCATGTTTTATCCACTGCTTCAACTACTCACATTAGTTCAGAATCCCGCACATTTTGGATTCTTAAAATGAATAAGACCATTACCTTGTAACCCGCCAAAAATTATCGACTGTGTCTAAATCATAACCTGTTGGGGTGGACATGCGCACACACGCACGCACATACACACACACGCACGCACGCACACACACGTAAACGTGTATTTTCGCTTAGCACCAATAAAAAAATCTTAACAACATTAACTAATAACAATATTAGATTTTTTTATATTAAAATGACAATTTATTTACAAATTTGATTTACAGATAAATACCCACCATCACCAATGAATCCATTACTCGGAGCACCGAAGATACGTTCAAAAAACGTTTCACACGATTTGTTAAAATAATTACAAATTTAATACTAGAAATCTGCAACTCTAGCTAAGCACAATGCTACCTCTACTCTGTCTAATTTTGCTTTAATTAGAAGGACTCATTAATTGAATAATTTTAAAGCTTTGGAATCAGACAGGCAAGACCTAGCCAGATATACAAACACAATTAGTACGAAAATTGTAAGTATCGGAAAGTGCATTGGCTTTCACTAATTAGGAGCAATTTTGGAAGTCCATAATCATTGAAAGAAAGTCACTCATGGTCAAGAATATCTATGCGCATGCGCGGTAATATATGCACGCTAATTGGAAGTTGCATTAGGCCTATAATTAATTGCAATTAAGCCTTAGTTATGCAATCAAGCTTTAAAAAAGAACTTTTGGTAAACGCACGTACTTGGATGTGCCTTACACAGTAAACTCCGTGTAACTCAAAAATGCCTAACTAAAAAAATTTCAGCAAAACGGATGAACTCCTTTGTTTTTCCCACAAAAAAACACATCGCTTAACTCAAAATATATAACTCAAATTTCGCCTAACTCAATTTAAAAATTACGGTTCATTTAAATCAAAATAATTTGCTTCGCCTAACTCAAAAATGGAATTTATAGTCTAGAAAAATAAAAAGTTTCGTGCAACTAAAAAATAGTACCATCTTCCAGGAAAATTCTGATGTCTAACAAGTCGCTCCCCCCCCCCCCCCATTATTTTCTCCGGGACTGATCTTTCAGTCTTGTGTACTTATCCTTTTGTGACGTAAAAAAATCGTGTTTCACTACATAATTTGTTATTCTTCATGTAACTCTCATCAAATCTCGTCGTTTATGTACAGAAGGGTTGATTTTCTGACTTCTACTTAGCTCACCACATGGAGGAGGGGTTTAGAGTTTCTATGCTGGAAAATGGACAACATCGCCTAATTTTTTTTTGGTCCGGTTAGATTTGAGTTACGTGGAGTTTACTGTAATAAAATACATTGAAGTCATCTTACTCAACAATGCCTGAAAAATCACTAAAATTCATTTGATTTAAGCCCTTGTTGTTACTAATTATAAACAGCTTAGCAGGAAATAACATTGCAACGCATATTCTATAAATAAGATATTTTTGCATATTATAATTATGTACATTAACAAATCACAAAAATACATGTTTTTTGTATAATATTTACACGAAGATGCCTTTTCCTCATTTTGAAAACAATTACATGATTTCCCTTTTAATGCAACTCACTATATAGTAATGAATCTATAGAATCACTGCTAAACTCTGTTATCAAATTAATATGATACCATGACATTGATAAAAAAATGAAATTCAAATTGAAAACCTCTTCTTTAGTAATTAGTACATATATAAGCATAAACAACGCTGATCACACCAAAATTGTAGCCAAAAAATAGAATTCTGCTATATGCTGCTTTTAGGAGTCAACAAAAACACATTAATGTGCAGCTGACAGCCACTAGGGGCGCTTCTGTCTGATGCAAAGTCTGAGAATCAGTTCCGTCTAATTTAAACATTAACTCACTACTGGAAGTACTACGATTGATTCAACAAGACATACAAACAAAAACGAATGAACGAAACCGGAAAATAATCTATAACTTTTCTGGCGTAAGTATACCACGTGCGCTGCACAGAATTCGCACTGCCCGTACACTAGTGCTGAATTTAAATTTCTTTTTACTAAAGCCAAAATCATCAGAAGCTCTAAGAGCACAGAAAACATCAACATTTTCCGCAAAAAAACTTTTAAAAATAGTAATCAAACTAATATTAGATCTTAACACTTTCTATGGCTTGTTAAAATGACTATTGTACTCGCACGTTTCAAACGCGACTTTGCAGTGTATGCTCACTGCCAACTACGATTACAACTCTTTATAAAGAAGTTTGTTTGTGAAACTAACTGTTTGTGGCGTGTTGAACAAAAAAAATTAACAAAAAAATAAACAGTAATGCCCTCTATAGATTTTGCATTCTATTTGAATTGCAACGCCAGTGCCATCTAGTGGCGTTCAGTGAAAACTTTCCATAAATGAACGTCTACAAATGGAGATCGACTTGATTTTTTCACTACAGCTAATGTAATGAACATAATAAGTAGTTCTAAGCTGCTTGTTGAGGGTATGGCACTAACATGGAAGCTCTAGTAAGCACTTGTAATTAAGACTGGCGAAAACGCGATAATTAGCTTAGTACGATTGATCTTCGCCTAGTCGCCATGGTTACTGAATAGCAATACGGGTAACTATAACACAACAGCTTAATCACAACAATAAGAAATCATTCGGAAGCAATCACACAGCAGATGTCTATAAAGTTATTCACAAGCACGGAAGCTTGAAACAAGATATGGCACGCAACGAGATCTAACTCAATTTTAATACTTGCATCTTAATATGGCTGACATTCCAACGTTAGACAAAAAGCCACTGGAGCAATAATACAATTTTAATACCAAAATGGTCTAAATTTATTGCTGGGTTCACCGTAAAAACATTAAAATTGCACAGAAATTGAAAACAAGGTAAAATGTTTAATTGTCGTCGTAAGCTAACAAAACAATATCATCGGTAAAGCCGTCGCCGTGACACTTTTCGCCGTTACCTACAGTCGGAGGAAGATTTTTGCTGCTGCCGTCCAAGATGACGATGTCATCGGTAAATCCGTTGGTCACGTCCGGCACCTGGAGGGCGCCGGTTCCTCTAGAGACGGCACTGCCCGTGTGTTGGTCAGCGATCTGTTGCATACGACGCTGCTGTTCGCGCAGTTGTTCGATGTGTTCGTCTTCGGCTGACATCTTGTTGCCTTCTTGCGTGTACTGCGTGTATTCCTGATATTGAGGATGAAAATTATGTATAGCATCTACCATGATGTCCTAAAGAGAAAAAAATTCCTAGGTCACAAAATGTAAAACAAAATATTCTGCATGGTACTTTCTACATAGATATTGAAAATTAACCATATCAATAATAAGAATATCAACAAATAAATAAACAGTTCTGGTCGTTTCACCATAAAAACTTTTTTGACATAAAGAGCATTATAGGCAATGAATCACAGTATAAATCTTATGTCACCGGTTAGATATGAGTTACGCGGAGTTTATTGTAATAAAACACATTGAAGCCATCTTACTCAACAATGCCTGAAAAATCACTAAAATGGATTTGATTTAAGCCCTTGTTGTTCCTAATTATAAACAGCTTAGCAGGAAATAACATTTCAATGCATATTCTGTAAATGAGATATTTTTGCATATTATAATTATGTACATTAACAAATCACAAAAATACACGTTTCTTGTTTAATATTTACACAAAGATCATCATCGTCCCTAGAAGTACGGACTTCACACTGTGGATAATTTCTCATACAAGCTTAACAGTATTCTGAACAAAACACAAGCTGAAGCTATAAGGATTTGACAATACCCTTACGATGTAGCCGGTTCAATTGGGTATGGCTGCTTCAACTTGTGATGAACAACCTCAGTGAGCAGAACCACAAAAATGGTCACTTTTGTTATCATTTCTTCAAGGAAAAGCGGACGATTGTGTTAACATTAGTTCAGAATATATAATGCTCTAAAATATTGAAAAAGACAATAGCTTTTTCTAAATCAAAGCTTTGATTGAATAATAATTACCTCAGATACTCATTAAATTTTCAAACATAGGTGCGGCTCAGTTTGTCTTAGTAATCTTACAGAGTCAATCTTGTAAGATTGGCAACAGCGCCTTTTTGTCACATTCGCGTGACCGATAAATAGAAGGCGGTACCCTGATAACCATGATCATGAACTGCAGTGTTAGTTTCTGACGTCATATGACGCAGAGCCCATTTTTGTGACATCACGCGTTTGAGCAGTACTGTAACACTTACGCAAACGTGTTTGACGTGCAATGGAAGATGCCTGCCATTTCACAAACTGTGGTTAGTTTCTCATGTAAGCAATAGCTGTGTTCGGTTGCCATTAATGAACTTTCTAAGCTAATTATTCAAATAAAAGAAACAATTGCTAGCTTTTATAGGCAAGAAAATGTATATTTTGGACAGTAAATTAAAATGAGATTGAGTCTGATCAATCGTTCGGTTTTCCTTTAAACAAAATACCTTTGGGTTCAAAGTCGACTGCAGACTACTGGAAACACTAGTGAGCGTGACACCTCGGCTATTGCTGGCATGGTTTCTGCCCGTTTCTAAAGTAAATACACCTGCAATTAAAACCACGAAGCCAGTTTACACCTCTGTGATGACGAAGCCACTTGCACATTGGGGACAAACACAGTATACAATCAACTATAACATCCGGTGATGCTATGTATGTCATTACAAGCAGGAGAGCTGAGGACAGAGCAATGCTACTTGTACCCAGTTTACACTAGGGAGAAATACCTTATAGGTAGAGTACATTTTAGATCCGGATGTAGTGTGAACAGTCAAACAGCATCAAAAACCTGTATGGACAGTGGTGAATATCTCTTCAGTGTTCACAAAAAACATACACATCCAGGACCGGGATTAATTTTGTAATGCAAATAGAATATGTAAACATTGTGGAGCCTTTCATCACTTTCTCTGCTAACACTGCCCGAATGCATGAGTTTCTCTGCTAACACTGCCCGAATGCATGAGTTTCTCTGCTAACACTGCCCGAATGCATGAGTTTCTCTGCTAACACTGCCCGAATGCATGAGTTTCTCTGCTAACACTGCCCGAATGCATGAGTTTCTCTGCTAACACTGCCCAAATGCATGAGTTTCTCTGCTAACACTGCCCAAATGCATGAGTTTCTCTGCTAACACTGCCTGAATGCATGAGTTTCTCTGCTAGTATTGCCCGAATGCATGAGTTTCAAAGCATGAGGAGACTCCGACAGTTTGTTTTTAATGACTCAGAGACAAAACAAAAAATACGAGCCAATATATCTATATGTAGACTGTGTAAACAGGGATACAAGTGGGCAAACTCGTTAAAAGTGTGAAAATGATAAAGCTGATTGAGTACGAAGCTTCGCAATAGTTGTAAATGGGGTCACAATTTTAGTCACAAGCAAGAACGATTCGGAGATTACAAAACGTAAAAAATACAAGAATAATAAAACTTTGTTTAAGGAAGCCTCTTAAAACAGGCAACAGTAACACGGTCACTACCTTCTTTTTAGCTAGCAGGTATTATTGTGTCACTAAAAGAGTCTGCAGGTATTTCATGGACAGACAATATGGCTGACCAGTACTCTGCGAAATGTGCAGATCAAAAACACAAATACTTTTTTAACATAAGAACCAATTTTCTTCATCATAATCTCATAGTTTTCCAAAAAACGGCAGTTAGTTTTCTTTAAAAAATCATTTAATACTCAATGATAAAATTTATTTTGCAACACCATCAAGTAGAGACATTAGACTCGAGCTTGCGCTGTTAGTGCTAATTTACAAAGCTATAGCTAATTATAATTACAGCTAATAGCAACACGTTACACTAATAATATAACAAGAAGCAAACCATCTACTAACTAAAAGAAAACTGGACCCAATCTTACACTATAGCACAAAACAATCTACCCTGTAAAATATAGAAAGGAACATGCTGTTTTTTTCAAGAATGGCTTACGTGAAAGAATTATTACCACATAAATGTAATTTTGCATTCACGCCACTAGTTCTTCACCATCTCATGTATTTCGCCATTCGCTAGTTAGACGGGCACTATTGCCTGTATCTATGAAACACTTGCACAAAAAACATTTGCCATACATCTCGTTTCAGAGGTGTTTGGTTGTGATGTAGTGACACATGTGAGAGCCACATCTGAGCACAGCAGTAAGCTTGAAATATGGTTTTAAACACAAACTTTGCCCATTTTTGTGCATCAAACTGAATGTTGTAGAGTAGAACTGTATTTCATTTGCAGTTGCTAAGTGTTTTGTAGAGATGCGATAAAAAACAATGGCTGACTTTAACAGTGTTTTTCTCAAGGTTATGTTTTTCAGTGTGGGTGCGTGCACCTCAACTTCAACATGGGTTATCTCAGCTTAGGAATAACATAGAGCAATGAACTTGGTATCAAATGATCCTAATGAAATGGAGATTCAGCATATGTGAATAACTAGAAAAGCTGAATTGCTGATTTATGGACGATTTTGCAATGTATGCAAACCACACATATAAGCCGAAGCTCCTAGCAACTTGTTAAAGAATTTTCATTTGACACGGCTGCATAACTCTTGTTGTAATTACAATGCTTACATTATAATTATGTTACAATCATTCGTTATCTGAATTGCGGAAGAAACAACGAAAGTTACTCACTCTGAACATAAACAGAAAATGGAAAAGCGAAGTGCAGCGCCACAGCTGCGAACAACATCTCGATACAAATGATGAAGTTCTGCCACCCGGCCGCCACCGTGCCAGCGCTGACCTCTTCCACGCTAGTGATCAAACCTATATATTCCATGATTGCTAGAGTCACACCTGAAAAAGGTGAAACAAATACAAGCATAAATTCCAACGTTTAGTACAACTATCATCTATCATCTTTGCTTATCATGTAATTTTAAACATCCAATTAGCAGAAATGTGAAGACTAAGGATAAATTTTGAGAAGGTTTAAGAAAAACATCTCATAAGAATGTTAAAATACGTATTAATGCATCGTTTACAAAAGCACCTCCTATTCTCGAACCTTCTCGTGCTGCTTTTTCAATGCCGTAACCTCTCCTTTATAAAATCACCAAAAAACCTGTATAGCTAAATGTTTGTCTTATCAGTATTTTGAGAATTATATTATTTAGTATTATTGACCAAGTCAGTATATTTGTTCTTAATCAATAAGCCTAGAAATAATGAAGTTGAACTCAAATCAAAATCTATTTAACTCCTGTTGTTGATTAATATCATTATTAACCCAAAGTGTTTTTATCATTTCATAACAATTTTGACCTGTATTTCACATAAAATCTAAATGCCATTTTTAGTTTAATCAAGATTGACCTTATTTTGTTGCCGCTAATTAAATTACATGTATATTCTTTTCTCTGGATTATATAGCAAATGTCATAATTTTAAAAATTACTAATGTTTCCTAAATTAAACTGATAACATTAATGTCCACCAGTGTCTAAAAAACCTTTTTATCTATATTCGGTAAAGGATAGCAGACTAGGTGACTTTATAGTCTTTTCGCTATCCTTTCTCTAGTTCTAGATCTATCTATACATTTTAACCATTCTTCAAAACTAATTAGAGATTCTTTTATTACTCATGTTTTATTGTAACACTATAAAGTGATAAATAAATTGAAATTGAATTGAATTGAAATTAACAATTTTATGTATTTGACCTTATAGCTCCAGTCACAGTTACCAGATAAATATGCTAGAAAAGCACGACAATTACGGGTGTTCATGGTTTAGAATGGGATCGAGGTGGGGGTTGGGATCAGCGGTTCGGGATGTTAATGGAGTTCGAGGTCGGGATTTTTCAGGATTTGGGATCAACTGCTCAGGAGGAAGATTGGGATCGGGACAAAATTGCTCTTGTCATTGGACCCGTAGCAACTGTCAAAAAATCAAATGTTCGAGATCGGGGTTAGGGAGTCATAACAACCTCAATCCTGAATATGCCTAATGACAATGGAGAAACAAGGTTTGCTTAATGCAGTAGGCTGAGGTAGGATGGAAACGTAGCTCATTTTCAATGATAATTCTCTGAGATAAGGATGAGAACTGGGAGGCGAATCTTCATCACATTCGGATTCTTCTTCAACAACCGTAACAGCAAACATGTTCCACTCGCAAACAATTATCAGATGTTCACCCACCCATTTACTGACCAAGGTTAAGGTTGCTTAACTTTGAGCACTAAACACATCTAGCGACAACTGAGCTATTCATCTTATGCTAGGACAAGTCAGCTCTACCGCCCAGAACACGCAATAGAAAACACTTCCACACTATTAAAAATTTGAATTAAAAACTTTATTCCTTCAGTTGCAAAGCAGACAGAAAAGTATTAAACAAAGTTTTATGAGCAACAAAAACTATCCTAACAAATGCCAAGGACTGATAAATGTAAATTAAGTTATACACAAAACAAAGTCACAATTTCTTGATTGCAATTTTTTTATTTTGCTTTGCCAACACAAGCAGTGTTAAATCGTAAGAAAACCCTCGACTTGCATAAAGCTTAAAAACTTCGTCTTGAAATTTTATACCACTTACGTATTGTCTTTTTGCATACAGGGCTTGTATTAGCAAGTAACGCTGTGTAAAACTTGTTAATTTAAATGCCCACAATGACCATTAGGTGCAGCCATTTTGAGTCTAAGGTTAACCGTTTGAAACAAGTTTGCATAGGAAAGTTTTAAAAATAATCAGACCATTCGTGGCACACAGTTCACTAACTGAGAAAATTTTAAATTACTGTGTCTTGTCAATAAGATTAAAATACGTTTTTCCGGTTAGTGAGAGGTGAACCCTGGAAGTGAGTCAACAACATTTTACCATTTGGTGAAAACGTTTTAAATAATTAATAACTTTCTTTTCTAGTTTCCTCAGTCTTTCCAGCAGGTAAGCGAAATGCTAAGTAATATAGATTTGCTTGGAAAGCTTTTTGGGACATAATTTAACATTTTGTTTTCTTCCCCTGATTTACGTTGGGCATATACGATGTCACGTAATTACACGGTCAGAACAGTATTGCGTTAAATCTAAAATGAAAACAAACAAGAAATCTTTTCAACGCAAGTACGATAAGTGCATAAAATTGCTATAAGGTAATATAATTTTTTAAGGATTTTTCTAAAACCTACTTCGTGTACCACTTTTCTTGTCCTTTAATGCACCTTAGCTGGCAAAACCAGCTATTTGTACATCTTTCATCATCTGTCTGTGACTAATTTGCTTTTAAATCGTTAGCACACAAAGTAAAACAATGAATTGACAAAAATCTTAGTCAAACGAGAACTTGTCAGAATCTAACTAACTATTTCATGTGCTCATGAGCCAGCACCCCTTACGCACAACTTACCCTGCCAGAATGATATGAATATAACTGACTTCACGGTCAAAAATTTCAATACTGGATCGTAAGGCTTTAATATGTCTTTTGTTGCTTGATAAAACAGTAGTAATGCGTACAGCGCCATCGTGTAGGAAATATTGTAAACAATCGTGATATACAAATATCCGCTGTTGACACTGAAAAAGAAAATAAAGATAAAAAATGCATTTTCACTAAAAACACATTTTAGAATAATAGAATAATATATGACCTAAAGTTTAGTGAAGACATATGAACAGTCCCCTAGCAATACCTACATAGCCCAAGTCGGGGATATTACCAAAACTGAATTTATAAACCGAAACAGAAATTTGTGAAACAGGAAACCAATACCGAAATGAAGCCGAACCGAAACATCTTTGCAAAACCAACTACTAATAAAACAGAAAAAAGAAAATTCTAAAATAAGTGAAACATTTTGTTTGTTTGCTTTCATTTGCTGTGATGAAAATTACCGATAAAAATTCTAATTTTAGTTAAGGAAGTTTTATAGTTAAGAAAATCAAGATTGATGGAGTGGCTTACCTTAGAAAATGTGTTATTATGTTTTTGATTTAAATGTCCTTAATGATTAAAGCTTGAAGATCATAATGCTTCATTAATAATAAACAAATTGTAGATATTTTGTTGCCAATGTTTCATAAATTATAAAATTAAATGTGATTTTGCTCTAGTAAATTCAAAAATGGTTTAATATTTCAGTTGAATGGGCCTGGAGACCCATAAAACTTTACAGTCATTAGCACTGAACGTATGCCGGTAAACGCAACATCGCAAACTGTTACGTAAATGAAATTTTCGCTTTATTTGAACTAATTTAGCCAAGATATCGACAAACCAAAACCAAAATTTCGTTTTGGGTAACATCCCTGGCCCGAGTCTTTAAATTCAGACTGTCTAGAAGCATGTAATTATGTTCTAACACGAGACATAAAGTCAAATTCAACGTAAAGTAAGTCTTCCTTAATTAAAAGAGCTAACCATAGCTTAGAATTTGAAAATTAATTCAAAGTTCCATTGCGATGAAATCGGGCCTCCAAGTTGCATTTTTCACCCAAAACATTTTATTCGGTTTTGTTCATCAAACTTCGTAAAATCGCAGACTAAACGTCTGTGCTGGCAAACGGTTTCCTTGGATACCGCATCGTTTCTGTGATGCTGAGTTTGTAAGCAATGTTCCACAGCGAAATGTGACACGTGATCAACAAAACACAAACACTGCCGTAACTAAGGACTGAGATTTCGCTGGCGTCATTTAACGAGTAAAACTGGTGAAATCACGTACAAGATTTTCTTTGAAAATGACACCTTTACCTTTGTCCGATTTTGTCTTATATGAACCACTAAGAAAAAGTTAAAAGTATCAGAAAATCTTAGTTAGACACTTTCTTTCCGTTTTCGTGCAAAACTTCCCAAAGTACACTGTATTTGTCCTTTAAACAATGGCAAAAATGCATAATAAGTACATCTGTCATTTAAACATTAAACATCAAACTTTAAACACCTCAATAACAGTCTTACTCCAAAGTATTACGTATTTCTACGCCTTTTATCACTTTGAGTAACCAGCAACGATGTGTAATTTCACCAGTTCTCTGCAATGTAAATAACTTACCTAAAATCACCGTCATTGTAGCAATCAAACAGTTCCAGAATTATCGTAGATGCTGCCATGACAGGCTTGACAAGACAGAACTGAAGGGTTGCCTAAACAAGAAATTGTAAAGTTGTTAGGAAATTAGGTAATAGAAAAGTTCGCAGGCAACAAAATATTTTACCGGTCAACATCACCTGGTCATAAATTCACACATCGTAACCGTCTGTATTTTTTTGATTAGAAGAGAAGAGATGGCAATGTATACATGCCGGTGTCCAAATGGCAAATACAAAACTTTTTTATTTGGAAAATAAACAGCAGAATCTTGAAATGAATGCATTAACTCACACTGAAAGCATCCTGACATATTACAAGACAGCAAACAAAATGCACCGATTGACTCAATTAGTAGCATCGTATTCTAAATAACTATAATTTTCTTAGAATATAATTTAAAACTAAGTAAACGACACTAAAAATCAAGATAACATAATTGCTGCATAGACAAATAGTTTCATAAAGTGCTAGCTAATTAAATAAAGCATGCTAATTTTTCATTACAAGTAATTTATTTCTTCCATCCTTAGTGTTCATTTTTTGCTAAAAGCGTATTTTGCTAATGCTATGAAACATTTTACGCCAAGCTTTATAGCAACGAAAATGTAATAACGCAGCTTAAGAGAACTAATCATTGTCATTTCGTTTCTCTGTAGAGACAAAACGAGGTCATAAACTTACGTACCTGTTTGCAAAATCGTAAAAATCCTATTGTATAAGCTTTTCCGGTAAGGCAGCATGTGCAGGACCAACAGCTCCCCCTATGAAACAAAAACCAAGTTGCATGTCATACAGAGAAATCACTGACACAGTTTGCAATATGCGAGACACACTTAATATAGAATCTTTTTTACAGAAACAAAACTTTTTATTAAAGATTGTCTTCTAACTAAGATAGAGAACCGATAGGAACGTGTTAACCAAGTTTGGATGAGTGTACAATTCTCTCTCAAGAAGAACGGCCAAACCAGTACGGGAGACAAAACTGTTTAAAAGAAGCCTACCCAGTGGTCACTTATCCATCTACTAACAAGTTCAGCATACCTTAACTTTTGTTGCTAAGCACACACTTATTCCGCTCCATCACAACGTAACAGACTGCCTTCACCCAGGAAAGGCTGGGAAAATGCTTATGCAGGATGAAGTGCAAATTAACTGGCCGGACAACCGACACCTGTCAATTGTTTTCCTATAAAGGTTGTACTGAACAAGTCACATGCCACTGATTCTAGATCATTTCTGGATGGCTAATTTTAGGAGAAAAAATGAATACATGCACTGATAGTGCAAAAATTGAAAGCTTTTAAATCCTTGTATGGAACCAGAGCACGTGACGGAACTGTGCGCTTCACAGCACCAGCACCAGCAGTGTGGTGTTTGGCTGTTGTGAACATGCGCACATGTCTGAGATAAGAAGCTGCACACTAGGTAGAGAAAGAGCACTGTTGCTCACCCAGTGCCACCCCTGTTGTGCAAGTAATATTTCTCTTTGAGTCAGTATGTGTTGTGCTTAAAAACCTTGTGACATATTCTTGAATATTGTGAAAGTCATGTTTGAGGTTGTAGTTGAACACTTTGTAGAAAAAGAATAAAACACTAAACTACATATCTGCACAAAACTGAAAAGAGTTTATTAGACTACATACACATATGTAAAATGACTGCTACACTGAACACTGAGAACAAGAGTGTCCTGCACTGATCCTGAGAGTTAGACAGTGACTAGAAAGTAAAATCCAGTCAGTATATATAGGTATAGGTAATTATGCAAACTTGGCTTCACAAAAACCATTACTGTAAAATAGGGAGAGATCCAGTGAATATGCATTCACTGGACCGTACAATTATACTAGGGGTGAGTTTAGCTAGTAAATTGTAAAAGGATTAGTTAATAGATGGCAGCACCTAAAATTATACAGTTACAATTTCCACAAATATGATAAAGCGTAGAGTTAGATGATTATCATGCTTCCAGCTATTTAGTTCATAGTTTTTCGGTTCTTTTTTTACGGAAAATTTAAATAATTTAATCAAAGCCTCCTTGCATCCCCAATAAATAAATTACTGCAAGTGAACATATTATGTTTGTTTCGTTTTGCACAATATTAAAACAAACGGTAAAAATTTTCTGAAGCAGCAAACCCCACAAACCATAGCTACAAGCCGCCACTGCCACTGCCACAGATGTACATTACGAATGAAGGACGTTTTGTCAAAACGTCTAAAGTAAGTTAACTCTTTCATTACCAGCACTTTTAGCACCTCCTAACAACAAACTGATGAAAACAGCCATCGTAATTGGCAAGTACACGTCAGTAACGCACGAATATTTTCCCAGGAGAACAATGGCAAATGCAAGCTGCAACATTTACGGTCGGTTCCACACTCATTAAATGATTTGTAATTATCTCCCTGGGAAGCCTTCATCACATGGGACGTTTTCGTCATACAATGATCGAACGGTTTCGACTCTTCTAAAAAGGCTTAATCAAATGGCCCCCAACTTTAAAGGAAAACCGAAACCAATCTTAAACGATAGCTCAAAACAATTTACCTTGCAAAATATTGAAAGGGAACATGTCGTTTTTCTTTAAAGAATGGCATACATGCAAGAATTGTCACAGCATACATGCAATTTCGTGTTCGCTAGGCTAATTCTTCGCTGTTACATTCACTTCGCCTTTCCCTAGTTAGATTGGCAGTAGCACCAGCATTTCGGAAATGCATTGCACACGTGATGTAGTGTACACATTCAAGAATTCATGCATGATCAAAGCAATAAATTTGAAATTTGAATTTCAAAGTTAAAATTTGATGAGTTTTTGCATATCATGCTGAATATTGTATAGTAGCACTGTACTTCAGTTTTGCTTTTGCAAACACGTGCAGTAAACTCAAGGAATGTTTCTGCTCTTGAAAATTATGATCACCTGAAACATCGTCACTAATTGACCTCCCCACCATTAGTTAAGTTTATAACCTATTATTTAATTATCAGAAACACCATGCCATTATTGCAGGTGTTAAAATGTATACTTTTACCGTACTTCAAAATGTTGGAGATCACAAAAAACCAACTCGTTTTCCTTTAACACCTCGCTCTGTATTTTTTTACATTATTATGATATATTATGACTCCATTATACATTCGCTTGCTTATGTCTAAGAATTATGCTTGTGTTATAAAGTCTATTTCAGTTGCCATTGTTATTATGTTTCTGTTGTCAGATTTTTATTTCAGTTCTTGTTTCAGTTCTTATTTCAATTCAGTTTTATTTCAGTTCTTTTCAGTTTGATTTTTTTTTTATTATGCACTTATTATTACTGTGTATGAATTGTACTAACACGTTATAAGCATATCAATTTAATGTCATTCGTAACAATTAAATTTTTATTATAAGCAGTACTAACACTAATACACTGTAGCATAGCGCTTATAAAAATGTTCATGACTAACCAAAGGGCAGCTGACTAGATGATCAATTGGTCTTTCGCTGCCCTTTCTTCACATTTTTGTTGCCAAATTAATTGTATTATAACTGTGCGTGTGTGAAAAGATAAATAAAAGATTATTATTATTATTATTATTTAACCTCTTTTGGCTTGAAAAATTCCAACACTCACTCAGACCTATTCCATATTTGACAAAACACATCCAGACGATCGCAAGAACAACCAAAGCATGAATATTAGGATTCTGCAGATCAATGCACTGCAACTCTTGAATGCTCATGGTAAAAATGGTGAAAGTGTGATATAGTATCCAGGTACTGCCTCCATGACAGTAAGTAAGTAAGTAAGTAAGTAAGTAAGTAAGTAAGTAAGTAAGTAAGTAAGTAAGTAAGTTTATTAGTTTATCACCATTTTTAACATAGCAAAATACATAACTAAGTGATTTATAAATCTGTACAACATACAATATAACAAAGTGCAAAAGTGACTATTGTTTAGTGGTGAAAGGGTGGCGAAAGAACTATGAGTTATCGAGGTCAGCCACCCTCTCAGAATTGCTACTAATATAATTAATTAATGTGCATATACCAAGTAATTAAAAATTATCAGATTTGGCATTTAAGACGATTGAAAATTGAATTATTATACAAATGTGTTTGTTTCTAATAAAATAATGTTCAATAATGGGAAAGGAGAGACACACGTGACTATCTTTAAATAATACGTTAAACTTTACGTATTTAAAATTAATTTTTCGTGTAACTACTAGAAGCATGATATATGTTGTATTAATCAGCAAAGTAAAACATGTGTAAACTGAGGTATGCAATATATCTCTAATTTAGCTGAAAAAGTTTTGCAAAAAATATCCTACAAGTAAGACCTAAGCAATGAGGAAAATGTGAAACAATGGCAAAGTAATGGGACAAGAACTGAGTATAACGGTAATCAAATAAAAAAGAAATTAAACTGTTTAACTATTGAACACAAAAATTGCGTATGTTATGCTTAAAGCAGAAGAAAACACTGAATAGTCATCCTTCAAAAAATAGTACATTTTTTAAATATTTTAAAGAACGGGTTGTTTTGACCTACAGTTTAAGATTGCGTCCGGTTTTGCTTTAAGAAATACCATTAATATGTCCACGACTTTTTCCCTTTTAGGAAAATTAAAATTTCCCATGAATTTGCATATGAAAATCACAGTAGTTCTGCTTGTCTTTTCCCGGGCAACTGTGACGCTATTTGCACAAGTAGATGTACGATTCCCAGTTGGATTTGCCGATCTGAATTACATGTTCATTATCCGGGAAGCAGCAAACGTCATCGCTGATATAGCAAACAAGTTATGTTTGCATAATAAATGAAGTGCAAGTCATCAGCGTTGCCATAACACAAAGACATATGACACAATCCATTCTGTCCTCTCGTCTGGCTGTAAGAATCTCAGCCGATGGTATGAATAGCAAGAGGGAATTCGTGTAGCGTTCTGAGGCACTTTCAATCAAATGCAAAATATGCTAGAAAATTTCCATCCATTCCTCGCAATTTGGTGTTACGTTTCCTTGCCTGATTGCTAGGACGTTGCTGCCACGTTTGTACAGCCGTGAATCAATGTTTGCGTAGTATAACATGTTTACATTTCTCTCAATGCTTAGAATCTTTTATTTCAAGCAGATATATCACAATATTTCTCTAGGAATATTGCCCTCTCTAGAGAATTACTGTATTCGAGAAGAGATAAGAGTGAAAATATTCGCTACGTCGTTCAAAAGGCAAAAGGACAGTTTTCCAGACGGAGGTGATTTAAGGCTGTTCAGAAGACAGCAAATCTGTGAGAACAGTGATCAATTTACTTCCCCATTGCAAACATACGAATCTGATAAAATGTTATTATGAAGTGAATGTTAAAGTTTATTTTTATTTATGTTTGTGTTGTTTTGTTTTCCTTTATTTTTGCATATTGCTATTCCACTTAAAAACTAGTTTTGTTATCATTTCTTCATTATTATATTTTTTCGGTTTGGCAGAATTTTTTTTTTATTTCATTCCAGCTTAAATCGTGGCTAGATTTTCTTGTTATAACTTTAACTAACTTTAGCTTTCATATAAAGTACCGTTAGTATTCAGACTGAACCCAACTTTCACAGTAGTTGACCTACTCCGGGCTGTGGCGCGGTGGTTTGCGCACATGTACTAAAAATGTGCAAGGTTCATATTTTAAAAAAGCTGAACTATGATTTACGAACTGTGAAAAGTCAAAAATGTGCATTCTTTCTCTGTTCATGTTCCTGGAACATTTTGAAAGCCATTTCTCCATCACAGACAAATAAAGAAAAGAGAATGCTGTTCACAATAGGTAAAAAATAGATTTTCCAGTGTAAAATGACTACACTCGTTTCTTAGTTTGCCAGACAAAAGCGGGGAGAAGTCGTTCCGAATTTGCCGATTGTCTGTATTTCCCGATACTAAGCTACTACAGTGGGCGCCGTGTATTAAACTCACTGTAATGAAGAATCAATCAGCGAACTGTCTTAAAAATGTCCAGTACAGGCCACTCCTGACATACAAGCTACACGTGTCGTTACATATGCACGTAGTGTCCGTAGTATGCGGTAAAAGCGAGGTCCGGCAAACCGAGGTATGAGGGGTACGTGGACTAGACTTACTTGCCTGGGTAGAAACAAAACTTACCTGCACAAATTACTGGACTCGACCCAAAGAATATTTACCAGTATAAACAGGTGAAAATTAATGCCTAAAATACTTACTGAAGCATCTTTCCTTTTATTTCCATCATAATGGCACTTTCTCCACCGAGATACTCGTAACACAAACTCAAAAAGTTGTATATCACAAAAGCTGAAACAGAAAAAAACGAAATGACGTTACATAATGATCCCAGCGATTTATGGTAAACGCATAATTATGCAGCAATTGCTAGAGCGGGGAAAAATTGATTCCGTAATGACCAACTACACGGCGCACTTTGCAAAATGTCAAGGAATTGCGGTAAAATTTATCCCCACGGGTTTAAACCGATGTAGTGTTCTCAGCTATAATCGCTGACAATTCTCGGTGCGTAAAATTCTAATTAACTTGACTCGACATCCCGTGGCGATAAATTAATTAGCACAATTAATCATGTTGGGTAAACGCGGTAAGCTGAAAATTAAGTAACAGCGTCATATTGAACTTAATTAATCAGCTGCAAACATGGTACTCTGTTAATGACTTTGTTAATGAAGCAGATTCTTCCATGTACATAGGTAACTCTCAGGTAAATGTTTATTGAAATATTCGTTCAGTTTGTGTTAACATGTGCACTTTTTACTTCAAAATAGGGTAGGATCAGGGGTGAGATGACAAATTGCAAAAAACTCTAAAACAGGCCCTCATGGGGGTTCAAGGGGGGCAAAGCCCCCTTGGATCTAGCAACAAATTGCAATTTTGTGACCACAGAGAACCTCTAAGTGGACTTAAAATATCAGTTACCTTGTTTCGTGCATAATTTAAAATACCCAACTATCAAGGATACATGATACCTAATTGTGTCAAAAATGCCCAAGTACTGGCCGCTCCTATGCAAAAGTATATAAAAACTGTCTGCAATTGACTCAACTAACTCTGCACAATTGATTCTATATTTTTATACATAGAGATAAACACGTGGTTGCACTGACGTACGTGATGTAAACAAAGTGACGGCCTGCCAACTAGCGGTCAGCTTGTGAAATAATGTACTGGGTCCGTAAAAATTTTCTCAACGAATTTACACGATTTACAAAAATGGCACTACTGGTCTTCCAAAAATTCGGAATTTCGCGTATCACCGGAAAATTCTCATCCCTGCAGGATATGAAAAACCCTGTTTTCCTTTAATTCGTTTTAACCTACCTTCGTAGCAATCCCGTATGGCATTAAAATAAATATAATAATTATTCTCAAAAAACAGTAGGCTTAGCCAGGAATCGAATGAATATATGGGCACAATGAAGAGAATTCGAATGATCCATCGTTGTTCACTGGGTTTATTGTAGCATCGCAGGTGCTTATAGATCTGAAAAACAATAGAACACAAATATTTAGTTAAAGGAAAAGTACACACTTTTCCCACAAGCCTTAAAATCATGGAATATAAGGCAAAGGAAGAAGATTAAACTTTTTACTTACAAGTTGCAAAGCTTACCTTATAATATTACAATAACACTTTTAATGCTACACAAAATAATACTCCATGCGATGGATAGTTCAGAAAAGTAGTCCGGTTTGGACCAGGTCAATTTTCAGCTATGAAGCTGAAGCATCTAAGCATGAAAATACTTTTTCAGAAAACAAAAAAAAACAACATCAAGTGAATGACCATATGCAACAGTAAATCGTAGTGAGAGAAAGGTCGAGTGGTCATAGTATCATAGATTTAACAAATGGAATTAAGCAAAGCTGAGCCTGGTGAGTGAATGAATGGATGACAGCCAGAAAAACTGCTCTGTTTGACTTTATCTGCCACTCGGCCTTCGATTATTTAGCTCACTGAGGGAAAATGCATAGCCATACAAAGACACCTCGGCTGGTTCAGTGTCTCCTTAAGAGACATTAACCTTGACTAAAGTAGTTAGATTCCAGTCATGCCACAACCTTCAACATTAAAAAGTGTTTGATCTTGGCTTGCAGAATGCAAGTGCGTTATACAGATCTTATATGTAGAAGGTAAGCACGTCCATATCCAGTTTGATACAGCCACTTGAATAATGACCACATCCTTCCGGATCCTTGCAAAGCATAAATGAGAAATGAAGGCAACGATAGCCAAACGAAAACAATCAAGACGCAGCAGCACTCAGCGCCATGGCAATAAAACACTCAAGAAAACCTCGGGTGAAGTGCCGAGGCCAATTATCATCAATAATCATCAAGAAGATACGATTCTCTCATTTGCGGAGAGATATTGACGGACTTCGTCAAAGTCGCTTCGATACAGATGGACACCAGGAAGCCAAGAAGATAAGCTTGAGGATATTATCCAGGAAATCTTGATCACCGAAAAACATATCATCCCAACCTGCCAGTCATTAGATTTATCAGAGCTTAGAGCAAGACTTAAATTGAGGTTTTAGCTGCGCATTTCTAACAGGTCAAGGCAGTTTTAATAATCTTCTGCTCAATAATATGTGCCAGCATTCAGAAGGGAGGCAAACCCTACATCATCTGTTGTTTGAATGCAAATTCATTAATCGCACTGAAAAAGAAAATTTTCCATGCACTTTACAACACCAGAATGTTAATTATATGGTAACTTGTCATGATAATTTGGTTTTAATTAATTTTGCTAACATTTTGTTAGATAATTTTATTTTGTCACTAACGTAATGGGATTAATTAATTTTAGAAAATTGCTATCACTGTCAGTAAAGAAGGTATTGATGACATAATGTTAGCATAGCTATAGTAAGTTGTTAAAGAGGATATGTAAATATTGTTAACTGTTATAGCCCTGCAAATAGAGGGTGCACGTATATATATATATATATGTCTACGGCCAAATCACGTTGAAAACACTGGTTCTCGTCTAATCACCGAAGTAAAGCAACGTAAAGCCTGGTTAGTACTTGGATGGGTGACCGCCTAGGAATACCAGGTGCTGTAGGCTTGCGGGATGCCCACACTGTATCTCGATACTAGGCGGAGGAGCTGCACAAGCAGCCAACGGCTAGAGGGTGGAGGAGGTCAAGTGACCAAACGGCCATGTGTAGAGGAATAAACCTTCCAAATAAGGAGTGGAGCCCAGAAGGCGGACCAATGCAGCATGCTCACTGACTCCGGCAGCTCCTGCAGCCAACCTGGTGCCAAACGTATCGCTCTGCTTGTCATGTGGACTACACTCAGGATCTCCATACACCTTGCCCAGGCGTGCGCCCTGGAGACGTTCAAGGATCGCACTGCTCAGCCACAGTCGACGCTGCAGCTCCATCAATGTGATCAATAACTGACTCTCTTGGCGCACACTCCATTGTCTTCCGAGACAGAAGGTTGCCAACATTATATATATATATATACATATATAAGTTTATACGCTCAAAATAAAGAGTTATAGTAATAATAATAATAATAGTAATAACAATAATAACGACTGATGCTAGAATCAACATTTTAAACAGATTAGAAATTGCACATATTTCTTCTAAAAATGCTTTACGAATAGACAAAGACAAAGGCAATATTTATTTCCTGTTGCTAGTTTAGCAGGCAATATCATCACTAACAGCCGCTTAGCAACTTACATTTACAACAATACAGGTAAAGACGCAACACACAAACAACAAATAACGTGTAGGGTATTGGCAGTAGCTAGACTCGAACTCAAGGCTGAGTGACTGCAGTCCAAAATCTAGTCTACTTGACCACCCAACCCAAAGAGGTTTTAACAAAAAATATAAACACTTGTGTTTCCCTAAAACAATTTTCACTTTAAAAATTTTACAAAACAGTGATAATTAAAATCATATAATGCATAATGCTGAAATTATGGATTGAAAGAAATGAACCTACAGCAGCTTGTTCACATTTCACAAAAAATGTTCCACAATTCGACAAGATTTTCTGCATGTACCTGCCACCTGTTATACTAGTTTTAGAATTTACACCTATTTAATGCTACTTGTATAACTATGAAGATAAGAAATGAGCTTTTTCTCCGTGCCAAAGTCAGCATTAATGCCCAGGCAGTAAAAAATTGCTTGAACAACATGTCTTCCTCAAGATATGAGCGGAAAATCCACAAGCACACACTTGACTTTATATACGATACACAGTAATAAATTAACTCATTTAGCACATAAGATGATTGATCTAAGTCGTTATCTTAATCTTCTTGAGAAAATACCTTGGCAGATATTAGACCACACTACTACTACACCTGATATTTGCACCTTATTTCATACTAGTTTCTTTATTCATTCAAAAATTTAGCAAACTGTTCATATCGTTTGGTCCTACAGTTGTCTACAAATAAGTCTTAAAAATTTAGTTGTTCATTTGAATTGAATGATATATTTGTCATACATTTTATATTTTTAACTAGCTGACATGAGTGTGTTTTTATGTGTGTGACCATTTAGACTCATCGTTAGCGATACTGTTTTTAATTGGGGACTAACTCTTTCCAACTTTGATTGTGATCGTATATATTAATATGCTTATCCAAGTTAGTCAATAAATTCCATTCAATTCGTTTTAAGTGTCAAAATTCAACAAAATCTTTTACTGAGTCTGGCACACTGCAAAATTGAATCCAGCATTCAATTACACAGCTACTTAATGCGAATGGTTGAGGTAGGACTGGACTCTAGCTCACTATCAATACAAATCTTCCAAGCTAAGATAAAGGACTGGCACCAGCAGCATCTTTGGGCCATGTTCGGATTTGAGCACATCCAAAACTCATTGAGGTGAAACCCTAGACCCAGTAAAAACAATGAAACCACCCAAACAAGATAATGAACTTTGCAGTCATCCATCCATTTGCTGACCAGGCTTGGCATTGCTTAACTTCTACACCACATGGTAGCCAGTTGGCTATTCAGTCATTCGCACATCAAAGGGTTATCACACAACCCACAGCAACCCCTGCAAAACAGCGTGCTCTTTACACTGTCTGCACTTGATTGGATCTTAGGATACTTGGAACTTCATTTGTTACCATGGCAACTTACTTGATGACAAGTTACAAACAATGCAAGAAATGTGAAGAGACCCGCTATCGCTTTGGCTCTGACAGTTTGCAAAAAAATTCCATCCGTTTCCTGCAAAACAAAATAAAATCAATGATTGCATGCCAGGGAACAATTTCAACACAAAATCTCAGATTTTCTGAATTGTGATAAAAACCTACAAATGATGCCAAGTTCAGGTGCACTGTTTACGCTTAACGACTGCTCGTAAGCATCCTAAACAAAGAAAACAAAAGAGTTACTGGCTTGTTTTTGCATGCCAGACAACGTTGTAAAGGATATAAACAATGCCCCCTGGCGGTCGTTCCGAAAAGTGAATCTGCAAAATGTTTCTATAGCAAGACTCGTAAAGACAAGTAAATGTCTTGAAATCTGAGACTGACCCACCATAATTTAACCCTGTCCAACACAGTAAAAACCTGATGCATGCAATACGGTTTCAGACACGGCAATTTAATTTTCAATAAGTAATACTTTCTTTCTCATTTTGGGAAATGCCATCACTAAAAATTACAAAAACTCGTTACTAGACAGATAAGTTGATTAGAGTAATTTTTTTCCTTTACACTACTACTCAATATTATTCAGTAAAAATTGTGAATCTAATATTCCGTGTAAATTCGTTTAATATGGGAAATCTACATAAATTACGGCATTGTGATTAATTTCATCATCATTTTATTTTTACCACTGTTTGTTTATTCTTTTTTTCACTTATGCTATTGTTGTTATGTTTGCTTTTATAATTCTGCTTATGTTTGCTTTATTTTGTTAGTTTATTTGCATCCTGTGTCATTAATTCTTTTTCTGTCATCAACATTAAATTATAAGGGGTGAGTGAGTAGATGACCTACGGTCTTTCCTCGCCCCATCTCCACAGACAAAGTTATTTTTTTTTGTACAACGAAAATTTGTGGCACAAATTGGAGAAAAATAAAATGTCTATGTCTATGTCTATGTCTATTGGGGACCTACCCGTATCAACAATGAATGAGAGAAAAGCAAAAATTTAACGAGAGTTAGATTATACATTTTTGCATTTAATAAAAAATGATCACATTTCCCACACTGTACACCAAACTGTTTGACAGTGTAAGTTTTCTTTAAGAATCTTGTAGCAACAGATGTGGTAACAGACCGAGGAACATGGCATCAAATTATTAGTGGTGCTATGTTGCATTTATATAACAGAGACACCTGATGATGATGATGATGATGATATAAATGGCAGGATTTTTTTTAGCTATTTTAGCCAAGATTTTTCACGGTGTTTAACGTTTAGGTATTCTAGGAGAAAAGAAAAGGCAAACTCGTTCAATACTACTAAAACCTCGGAAAAATATTCTGGAAAATTACCGAACGTTTACGAAATTACGAAACTTAATAAGTCCTTACGAAATGCACCTGAACCAAAAGTACAATTATCGACAAAATTTGGCTTCAGCAACAAATCTGTCTGACCTCAAATCAGGCTAGACCAAGACTGACAATACAATTCTGCTTGATAAAATTTTCGCTTTGAGTTTCATTTTGTTTGATATAATTTTTTGCTATGAGTTAAATTCCGTTTTGCATTGATTGTGAAAACTTCCTTTTATTCAGAGTGGAATTGCATTTTAGCTTTGAGTAGATTTTTGTTGCTTTTGCCTTTTATATATACACAAACACCTAAAAGATGTCATGAGCCTGTGAGTAAACTTGTATTTTTAATAAGGGGCAGCTGACCAAGTGACCAATAGGTCTTTCGCTGCTCCTTCTCAGCTGCAATGAAATGTAAAAATAATTATGACGAATTTTAACTGCTATTGAGAAAATAAAATTGAGTTGAATTGAATTGAATTGAAAAAATTCTACAAGCTGTTAAGTGAGTCATGCTAAAAACCATAATCCTAAACTGAGAACCCACCGTTACAGCAAATGTGATATTTTCCTGCATCACATCTACGTGTTCCACAACACCCAAGCCATCTGGAGCACCAGTTATAGAGGCAACCAACGACGCCGCCGCAACTCCCCCTCCCGCCGTATTCTCATTACCATATAGCTTCTCAATCGCTGCCGAAGACATGTTAGCTGGAATATGAACATCCCTGCTCAACGGTCAAGCTAAAGAAGACGACATTTTAACACCTGAAAAAAATACAAAATAAATAAGTCATAGATAACCAGCATAGTAACAATTAATAGCATATCTTATCACAAATACCTTTTAGAAGTTTAACTGATAAAACTCTTTGTTCGTTTTCGTTCCAAAAGAAAAAAGAACATTTTTCATACTTTGAACACAGAGAACAAATTTTATTCATACCAAACTTTCATCTTTTTGTAGCTTGAGGTGAAAAGTATCTCAAATAAAAGATGGAACATTTTGCATAAAAACAAATGTTTCTCAGCAGAGGCAAAGTGTTGCTACAGTAAACAAAGTGTTCTACTAGCGTTACTAGGTAGCAGTAATGCTACCAGTTTCATTTTATGCAAAACAATTCCATAAGCACCCAATGCACAGTCATTAGGTAAACGCTCTTTCCCTAGTTTCCCACAAAATGTATCCATTCCTTGTGTGGACATAACTTGCGTTACTTTGTAGGAATTTTGCCACAATGCCTAATTTACTATCACACCATTTTTACAGCGTGTTCAAAAGCTTCCCTATAAACATGAGAACAAATGATCGTCCGTTGTGAAATTAAAATTGAAAAACTATCGCACAATAATTATTACAGTGCCTGTTGAAATCTATAATTCCTGCACCTGTAATTAACAGGGTCACCTTGATAGAGGCCAGAATGTCTTAAAACCAGTTTTTATAACCTGCCCATGCAAACATTATCAAATAACCGATATAAAACACATTCAACTCATGTAGAGAAACGTTGTCTAATCTGATAGCTAATACCTGATACCAGGACAAACCTACCAGCATGCTCAGGACAAACCCACCAGCATGACCGGGACAAAAAATCCACCAGCATGCTCAGGACAAAAAATCCACCAGCATGTTCAGGACAAAAAATCCACCAGCATGCTCAGGACAAAAAATCCACCAGCATGTTCAGGACAAAAAATCCACCAGCATGTTCAGGACAAAAAATCCACCAGCATGTTCAGGACAAAAAATCCACCAGCATGTTCAGGACAAAAAAATCCACCAGCATGTTTACGATAAACAAACCAGCATGACCGGGACAAACCCACCAGCATGACCAGGACAAACCCACTAGCATGCCCAGGACAAACCTACCAGCATGACCAGGACAAACCTACCAGCATGACCAGGACAAACCTACCAGCATGTCTACAACAAACCCACCAACATGCCCAGGACAAACTCATCACCATTCACATGGACAAACCCATTAGCATGCCCAGGACAAACCCACTAGCATGCCCAGGACAAACCTACCAGCATGACCAGGACAAACCCACCAGCATGCCCAGGACAAACCTACTAGCATGACCAGGACAAACCTACCAGCATGCCCAGGACAAACCCACCAGCATGTCCAGGACAAACCTACCAGCATGTCCAGAACAAACCTACCAGCATGTCCAGGACAAACCCACTAGCATGCCCAGGACAAACCTACCAGTATGACCAGAACAAACCTACCAGCATGACCAGGACAAACCCACCAGCATGCCCAGGACAAACCCACCAGCATGCCCAGGACAAACCCACCAGCATGCCCAGGACAAACCCACCAGCATGCCTACAACAAACCCACCAACATGCCCAGGACAAACTCATCACCATTCACATGGACAAACCCACTAGCATGCCCAGGACAAACCTACCAGCATGACCAGAACAAACCTACCAGCATGTCCAGGACAAACCCACTAGCATGCCCAGGACAAACCCACTAGCATGCCCAGGACAAACCCACTAGCATGCCCAGGACAAACCCACCAGCATGCCCAGGACAAACCCACTAGCATGCCCAGGACAAACCTACCAGCATGACCAGGACAAACCCACCAGCATGTCCAGGACAAACCTACCAGCATGTCCAGGACAAACCTACCAGCGTGCCTACGACAAACCCACCAACATGCCCAGGACAAACTCATCACCATTCACATGGACAAACCCACCAGCATGACCAGAACAAACCCACTAGCATGCCCAGGACAAACCTACCAGCATGCCCAGGACAAACCCACTAGCATGCCCAGGACAAACCTACCAGCATGCCCAGGACAAACCCACCAGCATGACCAGGACAAGCCCACTAGCATGACCAGGACAAACCTACTAGCATGTCCAGGACAAACCTACCACCATGACCAGGACAAACCCACTAGCATGTCCAGGACAAACCCACTAGCATGCCCAGGACAAACCTACCAGCATGACCAGGACAAACCCACTAGCATGCCCAGGACAAACCTACCAGCATGACCAGTACAAACCCACCAGCATGCCCAGGACAAACCTACTAGCATGACCAGGACAAACCTACCAGCATGCCCAGGACAAACCCACCAGCATGTCCAGGACAAACCTACCAGCATGTCCAGAACAAACCTACCAGCATGTCCAGGACAAACCCACTAGCATGCCCAGGACAAACCTACCAGTATGACCAGAACAAACCTACCAGCATGACCAGGACAAACCCACCAGCATGCCCAGGACAAACCCACCAGCATGCCCAGGACAAACCCACCAGCATGCCTACAACAAACCCACCAACATGCCCAGGACAAACTCATCACCATTCACATGGACAAACCCACTAGCATGCCCAGGACAAACCTACCAGCATGACCAGAACAAACCTACCAGCATGTCCAGGACAAACCCACTAGCATGCCCAGGACAAACCCACTAGTATGCCCAGGACAAACCCACTAGCATGCCCAGGACAAACCCACCAGCATGCCCAGGACAAACCCACTAGCATGCCCAGGACAAACCTACCAGCATGACCAGGACAAACCCACCAGCATGTCCAGGACAAACCTACCAGCATGTCCAGGACAAACCTACCAGCGTGCCTACGACAAACCCACCAACATGCCCAGGACAAACTCATCACCATTCACATGGACAAACCCACCAGCATGACCAGAACAAACCCACTAGCATGCCCAGGACAAACCTACCAGCATGCCCAGGACAAACCCACTAGCATGCCCAGGACAAACCTACCAGCATGCCCAGGACAAACCCACCAGCATGACCAGGACAAACCCACTAGCATGACCAGGACAAACCTACTAGCATGTCCAGGACAAACCTACCACCATGACCAGGACAAACCCACTAGCATGTCCAGGACAAACCCACTAGCATGCCCAGGACAAACCTACCAGCATGACCAGGACAAACCCACCAGCATGCCCAGGACAAACCTACTAGCATGACCAGGACAAACCTACCAGCATGCCCAGGACAAACCTACCACCATGACCAGGACAAACCCACTAGCATGCCCAGGACAAACCTACCAGCATGACCAGGACAAACCTACCAGCATGACAAGGACAAACCCACTAGCATGCCCAGGACAAACCTACCAGCATGACCAGGACAAACCTACCAGCATGCCCAGGACAAACCTACCAGCATGACCAGGACAAACCTACCAGCATGTCCAGAACAAACCTACCAGCATGACCAGGCCAAACCTACCAGCATGTCCAGGACAAACCTACCAGCATGCCTACGACAAACCCACCAACATGCCCAGGACAAACTCATCACCATTCACATGGACAAACCCACCAGCATGACCAGAACAAATCCACTAGCATGCCCAGAACAAACCTACCAGCATGACCAGGACAAACCCACTAGCATGCCCAGGACAAACCTACTAGCATGCCCAGGACAAACCTACCAGCATGTCCAGGACAAACCTACCAGCATGCCCAGGACAAACCCACTAGCATGTCCAGGACAAACCTACCAGCATGACCAGGACAAACCCACTAGCATGCCCAGACCAAACCTACCAGCATGACCAGGACAAACCCACTAGCATGCCCAGGACAAACCTACTAGCATGCCCAGGACAAACCTACCAGCATGTCCAGGACAAACCTACCAGCATGCCCAGGACAAACCCACTAGCATGTCCAGGACAAACCTACCAGCATGACCAGGACAAACCCACTAGCATGCCCAGGACAAACCTACCAGCATGACCAGGACAAACCCACTAGCATGCCCAGGACAAACCCACTAGCATGCCCAGGACAAACCCACCAGCATGCCCAGGACAAACCCACCAGCATGCCCAGGACAAACCTACCAGCATGACCAGGACAAACCCACCAGCATGCCCAGGACAAACCTACCGGCATGACCAGGACAAACCTACCAGCATGCCCAGGACAAACCCACCAGCATGACCAGAACAAACCTACCAGCATGTCCAGAACAAACCCACCAGCATGTCCAGGACAAACCCACCAGCATGCCCAGGACAAACTCATCACCATTCACATCGACAAACCCACCAGCATGCCCAGGAAAAACCTACCAGCATGTCCAGGACAAACCCATCAGCATGTCCAGGACAAACCTACCAGCATGACCAGGACAAACCTACTAGCATGTCCAGGACAAACCTACCAGCATGACCAGGCCAAACCCACTAGCATGCCCAGGACAAACCTACCAGCATGTCCAGGACAAACCTACCAGCATGATCAGGAGGCTTGTCTTCACTAATTGCATATAATGTCAGCTGTAATGACACGCAAATTAATAACTTTCTTGGATAAAGTTACAGGCTGCTAAATCAATTGCAAATTTGCACTGCAAATTGGGTTATTAATCAAACCCACCTCATTGATTTTGCGTCACATTTTAACAGTTCGAAATTAAGTGCATCGCGGTGATATAAAATGATTTACTGCGCAGTTGAAAGGTGTAATTTAAAGTCTAGTGAAAAAAGCAGAAAGGATATATTAAAAACAGGTGTATATTAGGACTCTGTGAAAAGTAACCAAAAAAATCCTTGTTTAACGTCGCTTATAGATCGAAAATTTATCGTACAACAACAGAAATGAACACGCGTGATTAGAACCCATAACCCCACATGCGGTCACTAAAACCAAATCAACAAGCGGACAATAGAAAAATTATTATTACCAAGCTTCTTCTACTCTGGTAAATTCGTTGCAGGATCTTGGCGAAGAAGATTTTTAAAGTTGGCCCAGATTTTTCCTTGCAGTGGAATTGAACCCACTTCCGGACAAAAAGCGGGATGCCTTATGCATCAAGTTACTTATGACGCTACTATCGTAATGTGTTTGCTAAAGACAGATTTATTTAAAAGTCTACACAAGCAGTTTTAACCATGCAAAACTTCACAGTTTGCGTGTGATAAAATGAATTTGTAAAAAGGGTATCATAATGGTTTAATAGACGTACTGCTACATCTCATATTAACACAAATAAAAGCGAACGTCTATAGAAATAATTTAAAAATTTCTAAATCATCTCTATAGCCGTTCATTTCATTCTTATTTGTACAGAAAGGATAACTGAATGAGAGTTTTTACAATATTAAATAAATTTAACAGATATCAAAGTTACTAATCTAACGTGTCCACCGCTATTACACAAATTTTCACGCTGTCCACTCCAGCGTACTTGCTGTCCTGTCCAATGTACATGCTGTTCCTGTTCTTCTCATGCTGTCCAGTCCAGCGTACATGTTGTGCTGACCCTCTCATGCTGTCCAGTCCAGTGCACATGCTGCTACTGTTCTTCTCATGCTGTCTAGTCCAGCGTACATGTTGTGTTGACCTTCTCATGCTGTCCAGTCCAGTGCACATGCTGTGCTTACCTTCTCATGCTGTCAAGTCCAGTGTACATGCTGCCCTGTCCTTCTCATGCAGTCCAGTCCAGTGCACATGTTGTTCCTGTTCTTCTCATGCAGTCCAGTCCAGTGCACATGTTGTTCCTGTTCTTCTCATGCTGTCCAGTCCGGTGCACATGCTGTCCTATCCTACTCATGCAGTCCAGTCCAGTGTACATGCTCTCCTGTCCTTCTCATGCTGTCCAGTCCAGTGTACATGCTCTCCTGTCCTTCTCATGCTGTCCAGTCCAATATACATACTGTCCTGTCCTTCTCATGCTGTCCAGGCCAGTGCATATGCTGTCCAGTCAGTGTACATGCGTTTCAATCAAGTTACTTACTCAGTTACTCACACTGCCAGGATACAAGAAACCAAAAGAAAAACCTAGAAACATCTTGCTGAACGAAAGACGGAGCCAATCATACAACTACAAAAAATACCACAAACAACGGCAGTTGAAATGCGACATTTTAAACATGACGTTTATTCTGCAGACACAGTTTACGAGCCAAAACGGCAAAAATCATGGAAGACAGAATGATAAATAAAGTACACATCTTCACAAGAACATGATTAACAAACACACAACTTAAAGAGTACACAAGACACTGTGTATGACCGCTGAAGCCAAGTCAAGCATCAACTGACGACATAGACGTACCAGTTGACGTAACGTTAGGATGTAATCAGTTGCTAAGCAACAACATGGAGTCTATAACAACGGGTTGCTATGAGAGACTTTTCGGACATTCGCTTAATTTACACAAAGCCAACTATAACTGATATTGTCTTTATTTTTAAACAAATTAACTTTAAATCGCTATCTGTTTCGATAAATTCATCGTGGGCGCCGCCATATTTAGTACGTGTACACTGTACAACGTCTTGCGTGTAGGGGCGCACCGCTTTGATATAAAGGTCCGACTTGCGTCCTATTCGTCTTAGGACCAATCAACGAGAGCGTATTGTAGTCGTAAATCAACAATCTTTATTAAGAACAAAATCAATGGAGTTTCACGATTGTTTCTTATTTTTGACTGCCAATCTGAACCCTGACAACCTGTGCAAAAAATATCACCCGAGTTCTTAGGCAGCTAATCTTGCCTCTAAAAATCTAAACATTGAACACTGCTTATGTGAAGATTGAAAAATAACTAATCAAAGTCCATTATTGCCATACACATTACAGCTGTTAACTCAAGTTTTGGCAAAAAATTGAAAGCCATTTGTCTCTGCATGAAATTCTTACGAAACTTGTTGATAAAGCCATGGCTAGTGGCTATCGTACAGCAAAATATATCAACAATATCAAGGCCTAGGGCACAAAAAACGTCATGAATTCTGATAAACAACGCCTAAAAACAATATGAAATTCAACTCAGATAAAGTACATTCTGTATAAAGAATTTAATCCGTTTAATACATCATCCAATATACTGGAGTAGAGATGTCAACGCTAGGCTTGTGGGAAAAGATAGATTAGCGTATACACGGGCGCGCCTTTCATCGCATAATCTTATGATCGAAAGGGGGCGCTGGAGTAGAATACCCAGAAAACAACGCCTATGTACCTATGACACAACTAGTATTCAGACAGGAACGTATACTGTGCAAACGTCTGAAAACAAAGCACCTCAGATACGCTTATTCAAGCTGCTTAACATTTTTTTATTTATTATTTTTATTTATTATTATTATCACATTCAGTACAATATAATGACATTAAGCACACAGTGACATCAAAATTATTACATCTACTGCATTAAATTCTTATGTTTCATACACTATCGTTATCATAAAAGAATAATTGTACTGTCGTTATCATAAAAGAATATATGTACTGCAGTGGGCTAGAGAAGCAAAGGCTTGTATAAGCCCACTGTCATGTGCACCCAATAAAAAAAGAATGGATGAGTGAACAAAAAAAAAGAACTGGGAGAAAGGTTAGACTACATAGGAAGGGTAGAAGGATGTGTTAGTGGAAATGGTAGGAAGAAAGATAATAGATTGCGCTATGTTGACATCAGCTCTAAAGATTTATCAATGATGCCTTTACTAATATTACCACCTTGTGTGCTACTAACCATCATGTAGATCTAACTAGTTTTGTAAAGAAATGTTTTCACCTGTTTTAACTGCACTCTGAAAAGTTTATGTACTTGTTATTTACAGGACGGTCATCCTGCAACTACTGTCATAATGTTATATAAGTTCTTGTGACATGTCAATAAACTAACCACTACCACTACAACTACCACCACTACTACTACTATCGTACCAGAAACTTGCTTGCTCAGTAATCTTCAATCTGACACAGTTCTAGCAAAAACCCTAGAACGAATAAAACAGCTTAACCGATTAGCAGAGTAAAAACTAGCAAGAACCAGACAAATTACACAGTAAACAAAGCTTTGTTTATGTTTATCAGATCATCAAAACGCTGAAACTACTGTAGCTAAACAGGGTTTTTATGAACAAATGCAGATACAAAACTTTATCATTTACCAGTAATTGACGACCTTGAGCTTTTCACCAACGGTCATTGTCGGGGTCAACTCTCAGTATCTACTGGGTAAAAACTGTCTCCAGTCTGCAGTTTGTAAAGTTCATGCATTATATTTCAATACGTTTCAGTCCCACATTTCCAATTATACACTTTGTACTAGATCTGCAGGAGGTACGCAAAAACTGACCTTTGACCTTTAACGAATCCAGCCACCCACACCCTACCAACATGTCCACCCTTAGGTTTTACAATAATAATAAGTTGTGTGACTTCGTCACTTCTTCGGTTGCCATATTTTACAAGCATCTCTCGTCCTTGCTTCACCTAATCTATGCCTCGTGGCGTCACTGAATGCAATGATGCACGAACGTTCAACATTACTTATCTACATGACCAGGCATTATACGTGCATTTGCACATGCAGAGGCATTAGGCGCACGATTAAATCACGACTTCCTGCTTTTAGACACTTCAACCGATCTTTGAAGAAATTTGCCTGTAGCTTTACACCTTCAAGTCTTACACAGAGAGCAGTTGCATATAGCTGACCATTATCCCAAGCTATTATCCATGAGAACTGTCAATCGCAGGCGACAATCTCAACCACTAATTCTCCCCACATTAAAGCTATTTCACACTTGAAACTCTACCCGCCGTCTAATCTACAGGACAATTTACAAGAAAGCGTTGAGACGAAATTGCCTGCATCAAATCTGGATTCCAATGGCTTCAGCGTCACACATGAACGAGTTTTAAACTGCACTGCACTGTGTTTTTGTAATTAAAGCAATAATTGTCAAAGCGTAACTCTATTAAATCGAGTTATCAGTGTAATGGACGATTTGGGCCAATTCCTGTGACGAGTGAATAAAAGTGTGAATAACTGGATAGAAGTATGAGCGTCTACAGCTTTAGACAGATAAATCAGACTGAGTAAATACACTGACTTACTGACTCACCGTTCGACCAACTGAGTGACAAAATTCACAAATAAATGCACAAATGAGCAGACAGATGATGGAAGCGAACGAGTAGTTTGAAGAAACAAAAGAATGTGGGAATGAAGGAATGAAAAAATAATCAGCCAACACACAAACAAGCAAACGAATTGCAGAGTTATATAACAAATTTTACATGAAGAAAATGATGTTTAAAAATTAAAAGTAATTAACTGTATGACTGAAATAATTCGTTTCTGTATTTTGACATGTATTAGTGTTTTGGTGGATGTAGAGAATTTTATGTCTTCACTTAGGGAGTTCCACAAAATAGTTCCACGATGATGTATTGTGTGGAAAACCTAGATTAGTACGAAATCCTAATATAAGTTACTACCTGCCGAGGCCCTAGTATTATAATTACACACATCAGATATTTTAGTGCAATAGTTACTATATAAATTGTGTATATTCATAAGAGATAAGAGATAGTTGTACGCGAATTTACGCATTTCTAATTTCAAGACACTCCAAGCGCAAAATGATCGCGACTCTAAATTGATTTTACTAATTACACACGGCGCTTATAAGACTTTTATTAACAAATTCTTCTTAACATTTTTCTCGAACACAGTTCCCAAAAGGCTAGGCCTTTCCTTTAGAGACTAAATCTTGTAAGCCGAATAAGTTCTGCCCTCTAACAACCAAACGCTGCTTTTGTGACGAAGCCATAGACGTAGCAACAACTTCATTATAAAGGTATTAAATCCCCAATGTGGGTATCCCTCCTTGAACAAGTTAGTGTAAGCCCTAATCTATTTTGACAATGAGAGGAGCACGCTTAATTATCTGGATGTGGCAGTTTTGCAGTGAAGTGTCTTAAATTGACTATGCTACTGTCGCAGCCGCTCTGTGTCATTATCTGCGCTGATAATATGCAGCAAATGTAATTAGGCAAATTTCATTTTCGCCCACGCAAGAGCGCCGCCTTGTGCCTATTAGAGAAAACGCGGCCAATTATGGTTAAAATATTGACTTTGTCATCATTATTTGTGGTTTCATCGTTTACGGTTTATAATGTATTGTGCATTGAAAGAGCGCTAGTCTGAACGCGCCGCAAGGAACAGCGCAATATTAGGGTAAAAGTAGGGTAATAATGGTCTCTGTTATGGTAAAAGTAGGCAATATTAGGGTAAAAGTAGGGTTATAATAGTCTCTGTTATGTAGATTGTTATTTACAGTCGGTCCAAAAGCTCTTTAAGCTTATGTTAATCCTAAAGCCGACTTTAAATAGAGATTATTTAAATAACGCTCGTCATTACCATCACAACAAGTGATTTTAACAAACCATCTGTAGACTGTATCGGCAGTCATAAGCCTAGGCGTTTTGACCTACAGGTACTGTGGTAACGAACTGTTTATTTGTTGCAGTACATGCTGTACATTGTTCACCTGGAGGCATGCAAAATATTCCAAAACATTTCCTCATCAACTGGCTAAACCCACTAAATGGAAATTAACGATACTACAATTAAAAATTAGCCTTTTCACACAATAACTCTGTGGTAAGTATGTCAAAACCATTTTTGTTCTAAAGACGCTCTTATTCTCTACATAATCTTACAAGAAATCTTTAGGGGTTACAGGGTGCAACGACATTGGAGAAACATAAACTGAAGCGTTTTCCTTTTAGCTGTGAATCGCTAGCAGGTTTATTGCTAGTTTCTGCTTGTCATTTTCAATTTTAGACCAATTTAGTAGCAGGCATGAGCAAATAACCTAATAGTTAGAACAGCAAATGTTGTTTATTAGCAGTGGCATTAGCACAAGGGCAATTCCACTGTTAGCAAGGTTACGTTTTAGGGATGTTCTCATACTTTAAATAAAAGCCATTTTTTATCTAGTGATATTAACTCTCACTAACCTAGCCACTGGGGGGAGGGGGGCAAGCCAGCCCAACTCAGTGCCGGTCCCAAACCCGGATAAATAGGGAGGGTTAGGGTCAGGAAGGGCATTCGCCTGTAAAAACTGCGCCAAAACCTCGTATGAATGAGTCGGTGAGACTTAAAGGTAAAGTCCAGAAAGAAGTGGTCAGACCCGCTCTAATCTATGGGCTGGAAGCTTCTCTAAAGAAAACCGAAGAGAAGAAAATGGGTGTGTTGGAGATGAGGATGTTGAGATGAATGGTGGGAATAACAAAAAGAGATAAAATTAGAAATAATAATATCAGAGGAACAGTAAAAGTAGTGGAAGCCTCGCAAGATTGCGATAGTATGGGCACCTGAAAAGAAGAGTCGGTGAAGATCATGTGGGAAGGGAAGACATAAATGAAGAGATAGTCAACAACAGTAATGCGTGGAGAAGACTCATTCACAACGGCGACCCCGCATAGGGAGAAGCTGGGAAGAAGAAGATATTAATTCTCACTCATGTTACAATACATCAATCTAGTCTAGACCTGGAATACGGCAAAGAATGAAAACATTTCATGGAATAATAAAGACGAAAACATTGCTTTTAATGTCGGTTACAAAAAAAGGACAAAATAAATGAGCATCTTTGAATGAAAAGTTTTCTAAAATGGAATATGTCTCAAAGATATGAACACTTCATCACTTCTACACTAATTCAAAAAGTGATGAATTCATCAACTAATTAACGACTTAACCTGACAAATACTTTTCCCGGAAACTTCAATGTGTCTTTTACTAACACAAAAGTCAAACTCACTAAGCATGCTAAGTCAAACACAAAAATCATGGAAAAAAACAAACTGAAATTTTAGGGTCATGTCCCGCTAATTGCGAAATTGCCCAGAAGCTGTTAATACAGCTAAGTAAAATTTGTAAAACTACTAAAGAACTTTAGTGACAATTCATAACACATACAACAATCCAGTACAAATACATAATTGACCACGTCACAAGCAAATAGCTTATACGACTTCTTAAGTTTATAGATATTCCATATTTATTTTCACGACTGCATGATAGAGCTAAACAATGTCATTTATGCCTTTGACTGTTTGTGCAAACTTTTTTATACAAATTGGCCCAGATAAAGCCAACAATATCTGAAAATAAGGAGCTACAGTAAAAGGTTGAAATGAATAGTAAACACACTGTCAGTTCCAAAAATGAGAATTTATAAACTAACTGAAAAGGGATGGGAGCAAGTTGTTGACGTTTTTTGTGATTTTCATTATCAGGAAAACAATGTTCTGGTAAAGAATTCCATAGATAAAAAGCCCGCGGAAAACGGACTGATAAGCAACTGTTCTTCATCAGGGGTGAAAATAAAAGCGGCAGCAGCTAAACGAGTAGTTTAGGAATTTTTGGAACAAAAATTTAAGCAAAAGCAAAAATTAAACAAAATTGTATCATGGACAACAACGCGATAAGATTCTCACGTTACGTATGTCACCATTCATTTGACTAAACAACAAACAAGCACGTAACAAATAAACAATGTACTAGCTACAACATTTTACTTTTTTAAAACGCTGCAACAGAGCTAATCTTTCATCATTCTGGCAATACCAAGTAGTTCTGATTTCCTAACCGTATTTTCTTTTCAACGCGGACTTCAGAGTGAGCACACTTACCGCGTGTTATCAACCACTTATAGAAAACTCAGAAGCTACACCTGAGCTGTAGCCTTTTTCCATATTACAACCGTTGGACACATTCATTTACTTGCAACGCCACGTCCCATAAAGGAACCACTGGCTCTCAAAGTCCACAACAGCTGAGGCACAAAACCAAAAGTGACCGAAAATTAGATAGTTAACGCTGAACACAGAATATTAGAAGAACTACAGGTTAAGCTCATTTGAAGCCAGAGTGCACCAAGACCATACCAGATAAAACACAAAACAAGCGAGCAGCTAAATTCATTTAAAAATATGAACAATTGTTACGTAATATAGAGACACCACAAGTACGGAGTCTTCTATTAAACACTCGGTTATAGAACAGCTCTTGTAATTCACTGAAGAGGACACACAGGAACTGCTGCAGTTGACACACATTCTAAAAGCTGCGCAGATCAATATATATAATGCGCGCTCACACGTGGTTTAATGTCAGAATTTCATACATCGCCTAATGTATTCCTCTCACTCCAGAACTCTGTTGACCTTCAGCAAATACAAAAAGCCGCATTCAGCAAAAGAAGATCCCAAGAGAAGCTTAGAATCTAACGATTTACACTACACAGACACCAGATACGAAGAGGTCACTGAAACATACCCTGGGGCAGTAGAAGATATGTGTGCGTAAGATTCACACTGCACACTCTGTAGCTTCCTGATAAATGGAAATAAGTTGCGATACGAATATTTACAAGTCTGAGTTGCGACAAAGCAATTCACCTAAAGTTACGTATTTTACATAAAGGCAAAGAAGACAAAAATGGCCGCGTCTAACGGTCATCGTGGAAGTTTAAATTTACATGTGCTATAAAGCAACCCCTGTATGTAAAAAGGCAGTATGTGAGGAGTATAAAATTTCGAGACGAATTTTTAAGCTTTATGTAACTCGAAGGTTTTCTTGTGCTCAAAATAGGACAGAAAAGCAGTGCTCGAAAACAGGAAAGATTTAAGATTTATTTATAAACTTAAATTCAAGCAAAAATCCACACCAGTGTTACAACAAAATTACATGTACTATAACATTCAAGGTGTACAAGAAAGGCTTAAATAAAGGTAAAGAAGGCCAAACGTGGCAGTACTTCAATGCAGGAATTTATAGAAAAAAGTGAACAAGCTTAAAAAGGCAATACTCTAATATACAACAAGCAGTTAATATAAATTAGGTAGGACCTGCAGCAGAATAGGTTTTCTAGAAATAATCTCAAAATACAGCTTGTTAAAGGAGAAGGAAAGGGAATTTTAAAGTATATGCCCAAAACCTTCCATACAAGGTTATATTACTTAGCATTATGTTTACCTGCCTGAAAGACATGTGTAAATAGAAAAGAAAATTCTTAATAATTTAAAATGTTCGTGCTAGCTGGTAAAGCATCATTGTATCACCATTCCAGTGTGCACCACTGATTCACCAAATAACACATTATTGATCTTACTGACAATATGAAGAAATTTAAACTTTTGCTTAATTTGTGAAGTGTAGGCTAAATGCTCCTATTATTTTTTTGAACTTTACACAATGTCACCTGACCTTGTTTTAAACGACTTGCCCTTTAAAGTTTGAATTTACAAGTTTTATACAGTATTACTACTAATGCAAGCTCTCCGTGCAATAAGATAGGATGTAAAAATTTCAAGATAATTTTCAAGTTTTATTTATGAAGTGTTGTTTACATTTAAGATTGTTGCAATAATAATATTCAAAAGGACACAAGTGTACATGAACATATAGATAAAAATTCAGATTCAGAATATTATACGATTTGGAATACAAATGGCTACTAAAGTGGGTAAGTTTGCATTATAATATCTAATAAAGTAAACCATTCTGCCAATATATTGTCCAATGTTGTTCCAATTTTGTTATAAGAGGAATTAATAATTGTAATTACTAATCTGAACTTTTGTCCTAGTACATTACAGCAAAGTGACAGCATTACAGCAACTAAAATATCGGATTGGTCGTAAGAAGAATTGGACACAATTCGGACCTGCAAATTCAACGTATATCAAAGCAGTACACCCCTACATGCAAGACATTGTACCGCTTTAATATACGTTGAATTTACAGGTCCGACTTGTGCCCAATTCTTCTTACGACCAATCCGATACTCTAGTTGCTGTAATGCTGTCACTTTAGTTGCTGTTAGGCACACAAGGTATGGTGGCGCCTACGATGAATTTATCAAAATAGACAGAGATTTAAAGTTAATTCGATTAAAAAATTAAAGGAAATATGAGTTATAGTAGGTTTTGAATAATTAATTAATTAAGTTGAGCAGTCGTAACTCGCATAGGTCGTAAACCGATGACTACCAGTATTGATGACTACCAAAGCTCCTCAAATGACATCAACACATTTATGTCCATAATTTCATTTGTACACGTACTATCTATCTAGAAGTTGGATTACTTGTTGATATTCGAGATAAAAACTGAAACGCAAATGATTAATGTCACCCGTTCACCTACAGAACTAGTGAACTTTACCCAGGACCAGACATTTCACACACACGCCTAAAGTCAATACAGCAAAGTGTTAGCACTAATTGTACTGTCTTTTTGAACTAACATGCACACAACTGCACACTTGTATTTGGTTTATACGAGCAGAACAGTTGCTACGACCATTGATGCATCATAAAGTTTCTTAGCTATTGGACAATTATCTTCTTGACGTGACAATAGATGTTGCAGTAGACTTGTGTGACTTACAAGGCAACGATTATCGACAATCAATATAAAATGGCAGCTATTCCTACAGATGCTCCTGCACCTCGTATGTGTCACATCAAAAAGTGGCCACACTATGAAGGCTATGGTTTCAACCTGCATGTTGACATCTCCAAACCAGGAGAATACATCAGTAAAGTTGAACCTGGTTCACCTGCAGAAGCAAGTGGCTTGAGTGTTGGTGACCGCATCATCGAAATTAATGGTGTCAATATTGTTAATGAGTCCCATCGACAGGTTGTGGAACGATTAAAACAATTTCCTAAAGAGGCAAAATTGTTAGTAGTGGATGACGCCACAGATGAATACTACAAACTTAGAAAAATTGTCGTAAATGGAACACAACACAATGTTATTTTTTTGTCTACACCAGAAACTCCAGACTCAGCTAACCGAGAAATACCAGATGATGCTCCAATCATAAGACTGTGCCACTTGGTCAAATGGGACGATTTTGAAGGATACGGTTTTCTGTTGGAGTATCAACAAGGAAGGCAAGCAGAGTTTATCGGATCTGTAGATTCAGAGAGTCCTGCTGAAACTGCCGGTCTGAAAACTGGCGATAGAATAGTAGAAGTGAATGGAGAGAATGTTGAAAAGTTGTCACATGAACAGATTGTGGACAAAATTCGAGCGATTTCAAACGAAACTAAGTTGCTTGTAGTTGACACAGATGCCGATAATTTCTACAATAGCCACAAGATTCCCATCAAAGGTACGATGAAAGCGATCAAGTACACCAAGACACCTGTACGTGGACCACATTCCAGCCAGCTTAACAGAAATAGCCAGAACAGTGAAAACAGCAAGCCCTCAGTTACTACATCACTATTGAATGAAGAAAGCAAAAATATGAAAATGGAAACTGTAGCATCTTCGGAACTTGATTTGTCCAACCTGCCTCCTCCAAGGCTTTGCCGAATAAGAAGATGGCTTGATTTTGAAGGTTATGGCTTTAATCTAGAGTACGACAGCAGAAACGGCCAAGCGTTCATTAGTAATGTAAAAACCGATAGTCCAGCTGACATGGGAGGCTTGCTTATAGGAGACCGGATCATTGAAATAAATGGTGTCAACGTAGAAGGCCTTCCTCACGAGGAAATAGTTAACAAAATGAGATCAAATCCAAATGAAATCCAAATGCTAGTTGTCCAGAACAATGTTTATGAGCAGTACAAAGCACATGGCATATCCATATCAAGCTCACTGGGAAATATTAAGAATCATACCACACCAGTGCCACGCCCAAACAGAAATAGCAGTGCAGAAAAAACAGTTGTTAGGGATAGTATGCCAGAAACTTTCACATCGGAAGTGTCAAACATTCCAGCAGATTCCCCACAACCTCGCTGCTGCCACCTCTACAAGTGGCCAGACTTCTTAGGCTATGGCTTCAATCTAGTAAAAGACGAGGCAAGAGGAGGTCACTTTATTGATGAAGTTGATACCGAAAGTCCCGCAGAACTTGCTGGGCTAAAGGTAGGTGATCGTATCATTGAGGTAAATGATGAAAATGTGGAACAATTTACACATTCGGAAGTGGTAGGCAAGATAAGAGCCATTTCAGAAGAAACCAAATTTCTGGTTGTGGATCACAGTACCGATGAATACTTTAAATGCAGGAGAATCAAAATTAGTAACGAGCTAAGTAACATTCAATACATTAAAGCTCCTGCATCCAAACCAAAACCCAGGTTTTACGTCGAACCCGAGAAAGACAACGGTCAAACACTGATATCAGCTCCAGCTCCACAAATGGATTTGTCCAACCTGCCTCCTCCAAGGCTTTGTTGCATAAGAAAATGGGCTGATTTTGAAGGCTATGGCTTCAACCTGCAGTACGACAACAGAACTTGCCAGGAGTCCATTAGTAATGTAGACCCCGACAGTCCAGCTGACCTGGGGGGCTTGCGTAAGGGTGACAGGATCATTGAGATCAATGGGGACAACATAGATGGCCTTTCTCACAAGGAAATAGTCAACAAAATGAGATCAAATCCAAATGAAATGCAAATGCTAGTTGTCCAGAACAATGTTTATGAGCAGTACAAAGCACACAGCATATACATATCAAGCTCACTGGGAAATATTCAGAATCATACCACACCAGTGCCACGCCCAAACAGAAATAGCAATGCAGAAAAAACCGCTGTTAGGGATAAAGTGGCAGAAACCCTCACATTGGAAGCAACAGATCCCCCTCAACCCCGATGCTGCCACCTCTACAAGTGGCCAGACATCCTAGGGTATGGCTTCAGTCTAGTTAAAGATGAGACAGGAGGAGGACATTTTATAGACGAAGTTGACGCCCAAAGTCCCGCAGAACTTGCTGGGCTAAAGATAGGTGATCGTGTAATTGAGGTGAACAAAGAGAATGTTGAAAAATTCACGCATTCAGAGGTGGTACATAAGATCAGAGCCATTCCAGATGAAACCAAATTGCTGGTTGTGGACCAGGCTACCGATGAATACTTTAAATCCAGAAGCATCAAAATTAGTAAAGAGCTAAGTAACACTAAACATATAAAAGCACCTCCATCCAGACCAACACCTGGGTTTAGTGGTGAATCTGAGAAAAAAGGTGCTGAAACGATGATACAAGCTCCAGAAACACCACCAGTTACAGCAGAACCAGCAGATGGTCCAGTGATGATACCAGCTTCAGCACCGGCACCTGTCGCATCGTCACCACCACCACCACCGCCAGAGGCTGACAGCGATGTATTCCGACTAAGTGCACAACAGCTAAGGACGCAACTCTCGTTAAAAAAGAAACAAGACCCAAGACTAAGTTCCAAGATAGATATGAAGCAGAGATGTGAGATGTTGGACAGGTTTTAGCATTTTGCAGAGTAGGCATACATGCATTTTAGTGTGTTCTACAATAAGTGCACTCTGTATTCGTTTAGGTAACCCAAAACATTAAATGTTGCTCAATCACTTATAATCAAGTATTTACAAAAGATTTTTGTAGCATTATAGTTACTAGCTGTGTCATTCATATTCTGTATTCATACATACAAACTGATGTATTTCGACTGTAATGCTGTGAATAATTAAATTGTGAATGTTCAAATGTTGAAAATGTTCATGCATCTTTGCAAGCTTAAATTGCTTCTCCGAATTGCCTCCAAATTAACAAATAATTAAACCTCAATCCTGTTTACAGTAATTTCATACAAATTTACAGTATAAACCTAAAAATTGTCTTAATGATCTACAAATAAATAGACTGAGTAAAACAAAACTAAAAAAAGCTGCTTTTATATGTGTATGTAAGCTTCTCTAAAATTCTTACCAGTTTGAACTTGTAACCAGCACCACAAGGAAGTTAGGCTACAATGTATTTATAGTATTATAACACTGATAGAGTTACACTTCCTAGTAACACCCTGGGTTTACCCTTTAACAGTTCTTACTAAGCACACTCCCCAACCAAAAACAAACCACTTTTCTACCTCCTTATTGCAAAACAGCAGCTACACACCTTTGGCAACTAACCTGATACATTTAATACAGCTTATTTAATAAAAAACTTAATACCATGCTTATTTAATACACAAGTACAAATAAAATGTAGGCCAAAGTGGTGAAAATTACTTACATGGCACATCTAAATAAGCCTTATTAACACTGTAGCCACCAACAAAAGCACAATAAAGAGAAATTTCTAACAATAATAGTGAAGAAAGATTTGCAAAAAGCAAAAGTGAAAAAAGTATAAAAAAACTGCTAGCACAACTGCTTTACCAAGAACCTAAACCCAAGCTAATTTTTTTGCACACACACGCCACAGTTAAACGACTTGCAAACATCTTCACTTTCCACAAGCAATTAATTATTTAAAGCACATACTTTCACTGCTGCACTCACTACAATTGTTGGTCATGGCAGAATGGATGGGTACGTTTTACTATTCGGTAGAGCATCGTACCATCACACACAATGTTCTGATGTGATTTGACTTTCAAGGTTTTAACAGCAGTTGTATCAAAATTGGGTCAAACTTGCTTATTACGTGACCCAGATAGCTCTGACAAAAAGGCAAACCGAATTTCAATTCTCACAATGACGGTCATTACTATGTTGCATTAAGCTAGCCCTGGCAACACAAAAAACTTTTAAACCGTTTTAAAATATGAGAAAAAATACAATTTGACTTTTGGTGTCTAATTTTAGAATATCAACGTTTTTTCATAACCTATTGCATCAATCTACTTTTAATTATCAGAAAGAGGGCCAAAAAAGCTTCGTTTAAAACATCAAGCATTTGAAAATAACCCTAAAAAGGTCGACAAATTAACGAAATCTAATTCAAAGGACCGCTTTTTTAAAAAATGGATATAAAGATGACAAAAACAAACAAATTTACTAAAGGATTTTAAGAACCTCAACATGAAAATGATGTGATTTAGTGATGACGTCATTTTTATATTACCTAATGTTTAGAAATTATTATAATATGTACGGTAATGATGGGCCTGCCTTGTAATTCTGATACGATGTAAACAAATAAATAAATAAACAAAATAAATAACTACAAAAATTCATAATTACAGTAGATCAATCTGATCAAATCAACATTTAAGTTGATTATCTACTAATGCGTGTTGCGAGTAGTGACCGCTTACAAGCTTGTAAACCCAAGGATAGTGGTAAAACGTTTTAATCAAGATGAAGACCTGAAAGTTCTACAATTTCAATGGCATGTTCAGAAAACCAGGAAACTAAAGCAAAAGTGTTTATAATTTCTGAACAGTCATTCAATTCCCGCTGTTTTGTCATTACGACAACAAAACAAAAGGAGCTACTTGACTAGTAGAGTCATCTGTTAAGTTTTTTTGAAACTACTTTTTCCTTTGCCACTGTATACAGCATCCTGTTCAGCTTGTAATGAGAAACAGTCTGTGAGTATTCTCATTTCACAATTTGGTCATTGTTTCATTGTTTTGCACATGTAACTTACAAAAGACCGGATATGAATGTGCACAAACAATAACAGAAGATAAATTAACCCCAAAATGATTGGCAAAGACCAGACACTGAGACTGTACCGAAAATATAAGAGCTCATAATATCTGGTAAATTTTTCCATGTGCAGACAAACATCTACAGGCACCTAGTAGTAGATACATCAAACAAAATGAAAGTATCATAATCAAAAACTCTTGAAGTTGCTTAAAGGAAGGCAAGATGAGTATTCATACACTACCACATTTTCAAGTGCGGTAAAAAATATACAATTTAACAAAATAAAACTGCAAAGGCGTTTCTGATAATTAATTAAATAATAGATTAAAATCTTAATTAACAGCAGGTGATCTCAACTACTTTCATGTGTTAGTATTACAGTGCTACTGTAAGAAATTCAGTGTGTTGTACTAGAACTCGGCAAGTTTTAAGCTAAAAATTCAAATTTCAAATTTATCTCTGTGCTCACGCATGAGCTGTCAGACGTGTGCAGTATGTCACAAACTAACACATCTGAACTGAGAGGTACAGCACCGTTTTTGTGCAACGCTTTCCGAAATGCAGGTGCTAATTCCCATCTAACTAACAAATGGTGAAATGCATGTAAAAGTGAAGAACTAGTGGTGTGAATGCGAAATTGTGTTTGTTTGCTAATAATTCTTTCACGTAAGTTATTTTTGAAAAAAAACAGTATGTTTCCTTTAACATTTTAAAGAAGAGATTGTTTTGATCTACAGCTTAAGAGTGGGTTAAGTTTTGCTTTAAAATAAGCTGAAAACTAGCATCAGAAAGAACAACATTCCTGACAGAAAATGAATTCAAAATCAGTATGGTTATAAAGATGTCAGCCAATTTTAAAAAATCCACAAGATTTATTCCGTATTTAATGATTAATCACTATAGTTTATAACTACGAGAGATACATTAGTAAATTCATTTTAACATGAACCTCCTAATGCTGAAAACTTTGAATTCCGATATTCATTTATAAAAAAGACGATCTCTTTTTGTATTTTACAGCCTTCCATTTGCACCTAAAGCAAAAATGCTAACATACTGAATGTGTGACATATCCAGAAAGTAAGTACAGTATTACGTTGATACATGTAAGTTCATCGTCTCAATCTCGAAATCCCAAAACACCAGCAACATCTCTCCAGTACTACAAGATCACTGTTACAAAGGGCATCCCCCTAATTTTCAAGTTAGCGCCTTCAGGACTGTAAGGGTTTGTAGGTTTCTACTCCTCACACAATGGTTTTCATGCAAAATTATATGTGAAACGCATTTGCTAACCTTAAACAAATTAAAAATCATCAGTTACTATGCGCAATGTTTGCACTGTAACAAACTATAGTATCACATGTGTGAAATTGGCTAGTGCAGAAAATTTCAACTATCCTGACACAATAGTTTGGCCTCAAGTGTGCTCTATTTTTAAGGAGAAATTTCTGTTAAAAAATGAAACAATATTAATTTCTCCTTGGCTGATTTTTTGGTTTTGTCCTGGAACTCCATACAGCAGATGGTTCTCTTGGGCTGTAGAGAGCGAGCAATCAGTAAATTAGTGTGTGCGATCACGCAAGTGTATACCAGACTAAGCTACTCAACAGGTTAATAGGCTAAGTTGGAGTGCCTGAAAAGGGTATGTTTTCCTTAATTTAAACCAATTAATCACCTATAAATGTTTAAGCAAATAGCATGATGGGATAGCTGAGATTCTCCTGAATAGAACAGTACCTAATTTGTAATCATTTAGTTATGTCTGTGTTCATACAGTAGCAGAAAATTAATAGGTCTTATAAGACTGACTTTGAATGGTACAGCCCGAAGGAGTTAAGACTTTTTATTTATTTTAAGAAAATATGCCTAACTGAAAGCTCATGTTCCTGTTCATGTTGTATTTCGCGAGCAGTTTTCAAATACTTCATGAATTTTGGGAACGTTCAGAAATTTTTTAGTTTTTATAGTATTTTTTCACCATAAGACTGAGATTGCCAAATTAGACACTTGTTTTTAATGTTGTTAACAGCGAGACAAAGTAGTGCAAACAATGCATAAAATATAAATTGGAATTTACTTGTATGGCCTTCCATTTGGATTCAATTAAAGCTGCCTGTCGCACATCTTCATAAACTTGAAGTGCTTACTTTAAATTAGTCAGTGGCAAATAAAAAAGAATCATTTGCACTATTGTAAGTATTGCTGAGCTAAATCTCTAAAATGACTTGTAACAATTCTGATCTTTCAAAATCAACAAAATTATTTTCACACCAACGAATTAAAATAAAATATTATACCCACAGACGTGCAAGGTGATCTAAATAACCATAAGTCATGCTTCTCGCTATTTTACAGTAAAGTCTGCACTTGCTATATGTACGTTAAACTTAAAAACTTATATGTATACTCATATCTCGGTTTGCCGGACAAAACGGGGAGACGTGTGAAACTAGTTTTAGACCTTTAAAAGGCTTTATACTAGTAAGTGTATTACAGCCAAGTGATCTTACTTAATTTCATTTTCAATTAAACGTTAGTAGCTAAAGACGTACACTTACCCAAAAGAATATTCTTCGGTCTTTCTAAATAATGACGATTCGGTATGAAAGTACAAAAATTTCTAAAAAAAAGCGAAATGTCAGAAATATCTACAAATGTACATGTATAAGCAATTAAGCACGAACTTTAACAGAAAGTTGTCAACTGTCAACAGGAAATCACTACCAGGCTTAGCTGCTGATAATTTTTTCTTCGATCAAGCCACTCACGCTCACTTTTATTCAAGTCAATTTTATTAACGTACCTGATTTTCTCAACGACATCGTTCTCATTACGAGGATCTTAACTTCCAGTTTTGCCTCCGTCAATCCCGTCATCCCTTTTCTCAATATCTCTGGTGTAGAACTTATTAACCATACCTCGCGGTGGTGTTGTTAGCGTGCCGTGCACCATACATGACTTGTTAACTGACAGCTGGAATTGTGCATCAGAACTGAGACTGTTATTCCCCCTCACCACAGATGTCAAGTCTCTCATGTGGCTTTTGTTTCGACTGGTGTTCCTTGTAGTAGTTACTGTGCTGAGAAAATTTAAAAAACCGCTTTTCCACATTTACTGAGGTCCCAACTTCTGAGTTCAAACACTGGACAAAGCGTGTCCATACTGTCACAAGCATTTATGTACAGTCAACCTCGGGTATAAAGTACTCACTTACAAAGGACACTCACATATAAAGGACCACCAAAACCGGTCCCGATTTTTCATAACAGTTTTCCTTACAAAATCTTCGTATATAAGGTATTCGGTTATAAGGGACGGTATCTTTAAATCCCGTGTAATAGAAACCCAGATAAATTACCTTGCATATAAGGGACCCTATAATCAAAGCGAAATTGATCGATTTTTCGCAAACTCGGCCTTCGAACAGCTCGGTTTCTGATCATATACATTTCGCATCACTAAAGGAGTTTCCTACATACCGTTTGCACTGAATGTGCAGTAATAATCCATAAAAATATGGGTAAAAGTACAGAAAAGTACAGGTCTAGATACACCCTCAGTCTGATTCAACTTCGGCTATAACGGACGTTTTTTTCCGGTCCCGAGGTGTCTCTTGCATCCGAGGTTGACTGTATAATATTAATATTGCAACTAAACTGGAATGAAACTGATGATAATTGAATTGCAGTTTTTTAAGTATGAAGTAGCTCAGCACTGGAAGCAGAAACTATGTTATCTGACAATAAGTAACATCGACCAGATTAGGAACTACACGCGTGTACGTATGTGTCCACACTAGATCTCGACATTCATGTCACGATCAACGGCGTTTTTTTCTATAGTCTTCATCGTCATACCTTGGGGGATGACTAGTGAATATTCGTTTTTTAAAAAACTTATTTACGTCCAATATATGCTTCACTGACATGACTAAACTTCTGAAAGGGCAGGGCTCAACTAAAAAAATGACACACTCTTAAAGCTGCAGTGTCATATGAGCTATATTTGCTGCAGAAAATTAAAACAATATGTGGTAAATATAAAAAGTTCTGTACAGCTATGTCTTGTGAAAAAATTAAAACTCTTTTAATCTTTGCCAGTTGATAAAAAAGATTTTCTCAAATCACTTAGCCCAAATGAAATGTTTTATTGAACAGTAACATAATCCAACAATAAGGTTTCAAAAAACAATTGAACAGTAACATAATCCAATAATAAGGTGTCAAAAAACAATGTAAAAAGTACAACACTAACATAATAACAATTACAGTGCAAGAAAGGGAAATCAGGGAATGAGGGAAACCAAATATGCGTGCAAAATCACACAAATTAATGCCACCAACTTTGGCACTTGTTACTATCTCACCCAAAAATAATAAAAATTAAGTTAGTTCAACACCACTTTAGTAGATGTTACCAGACGCTACCAGAGTGAGTCCTCGCTTAACAACTCCCTGCTTAGCGATATTTCATTTTGACGACGCTAATCATTTGACACCTTTTTTCGCTCTACGTCGCATGTTTTGTTTTAACGACGATTTTTTTGGCTTACTTTAAACACTAAAATCTTATTCACTGTGCTTGTACTATGTCAAGATGGCCACCATTTAACCCAGATCACGGTAGCACAACTAAACCAATATCAGACAATCAGCTACAGCTATAGGCAGGCCATGATGATTCATTGCTTTTCCATGTTTAGATAAAATTCTTCTTGATAAAACGCAAAAGTTTCAGCCGATAAAACTCTTTCCTGTCCAGCCACAAACACAAAACTAGTAATATTAGTAATATTTTAATTAAAGAAACACTGTAGAACTGTAAGCAATAAACCATATAAAGTGTTTAATTTAAGAGCCAACAGTTATTGACTTTTCTCCTGCAAGATAACTGAACCTTTTAATATAGCCAGGCTCAGTGGTTCTCTCCCCTGTGCAGGCATTTGAACAGTTTTACATAGCCAAGCACTATTGATTTTTGCTCCTGGGATGCAACTGAATGCTTTTACATTGTTTATTATGGAAAACAATGTTTCGTTTAACAACGTTTTGCTTAATGACCCGTTTTGCTGGAACCCATTAGCGTCGTTAAGCGAGGACTTAGTGTAGTACATACAATTCTGTATCAACGTCATGTGACATCTAGACAAGAAAGAGAGTAGAAGCGGGAAAATCTCTAATTTACAATTTTGTCAAAAATTAAATTCTAGTGAGTATGTCTTGACGCTAGAGCGACCACTGTGTGAGAGTGATAGGGTAGGGGCGGTGCGTGAGTCGGGCTGGACCAGGCTGCTTAAATGAGTTCAGCAACAAGTCTGCAATGCAAGCCAACAAGCCACTTATAAAATTTTATAATTCTGTAGTCTAAAGATGATACAAAAAACTGAAGTGTTCTTAGAGCACTAATACACTAATGCATAGCCTACATTGTCCCTACAATAAAAAATTACTATACTGTATTTTAATCAAGTGATGAAGCACGTCAAGTTGCGTGTTTATAATAACAAACATGTTTGAAATATATTTTGAGATTTCAATGACAATTTTCAATGATTTGTTGAGTTTTCAGATTGTGACTTTATCACATGTGTAATCAAAGTCATTCTGAATCAATGATGCAGGTTAAACCTAGTTTTATGAAATTAAATTTACAGATGTTAAAATGTTCGCTAAATACTAGCCAACCACGTTACAGTACGAACGAAATTTATAAATTTACATCAAACAGACTCAAAAAAGCTAAAAAATCATACTTGATGATTATAATTATACCAGAAAGTTAACAGGTCAAACATTCATTAATATTTAGGTTTATTAACGTGCATTTGAATCGGCTGTAAGTTTCGAAGATCAGCTGCAAAATGCTGATTTTTCCTGACAATTTTCAGACATATTTGGCTCCCTGACATCAAGCCTAATTCCTGATGCGTCCAGGAAAAATCCAGACAAATTGTCACTCTACTTGAGCCTGCAGCAAGTTAGGACCTAATTAGAGTACTAAATAAAGTACACTAGGCACTGCTTAATAGACTCACTTTGAGATGGAAGTATTATGACCCAATTAACCGACTGAATCAATTAGCCGACTGGTTTAGTATATTAGTACTATAGATGTATTAGTCATGACGCATCAAATTAGCATGCTTTGCAAAGATTTAATTGAATTTTAGAAACGAATTAATGTCGAAATTTCTATGTGCAATTATTTATATAAGTGAATTAATAAAAAACAAAAAATTACTCAGATCTGATTATTGCCACTAAAAATTACAAAAATTCATGCAGGGTCAGTTGCTTCATTTTTTCACGAAGAAGTTGGTTTATGAAATTGTCATTCTCATAAAAACAACGAAAATCTGTTGCTGTATGCTGTACATATCCATGTAAAACACATAGTCAACTATTGCTTGAGGTGCAGTTGGTGATGACTTTGTGAAAAGCAGCGGAAGCTTCAAAGGCAAGCTGCTAGGAAGTGACTAAATGTCTTCAGTAACATGTTAGCATGTGATAAACAAAACCTGCTTACAAATAAAGCAAAGCTGTACCTAACATACTGTTTCTACGTATATTATAATGCACAAAAGCAAAATAAAGATGACATAAAAGCAGTAAAAGCTCTGTGGTCACACACAAATGTCTTGTTTTAAGTGCGTGAATGAAAAATACTGAGTCAATTATGCAGAGTTATTTGTGTCAGAGATGATTTTTATATACATTTGAATAGGAGCGGCCTTTACCAGATGTTTTTGAGTCAATTAGGTGAATTATCCGGTTAACTGTGAGTCTAATAGGATCGGCCTTTACCACACGTTTTTGAGTCAATTAGGTGAATTATCCGGTTAACTGTGAGTCTAATAGGATCGGCCTTTACCACACGTTTTTGAGTCAATTAGGTGAATTATCCGGTTAACTGTGAGTCTAATAGAAGCGGTCTTTACCACACGTTTTTGAGTCAATTACGTGAATTATCCGGTTAACTGTGAGTCTAATGCGCTTACTGTACAGCCAAGAAACATAACTGATGACAGAGAAGACATTGCTTAACAGCAGAACACAGCAACAGTGACACCATTTCCAAAGTAGAAGTCAAATAAAATTTATGACTGTGTGACATAGATAGCAGCTCCACCGCCCGGAGAAGTAGGAAATAAACTTGTTGCCTGGTGCTTGAGTAATTCTTTGTCAGAACTATAGAATTCTTCTGCAACTTGTTTGAGGAATGTTTGAAGCCGAGTTGAAGGCACGAGAGACACGCAGCAACCTCCCCAACCAGCGCCTGTCAAACGAGATCCGTAAGCTCCGGCTTTCCTGAAAAAAATAAGTAGAAAAAGACTTAGCAAACCTGGAACAGAAAACTACACCGCGATCTTCAACTGCATGCCGTCAGAAAAGTAGCATAGTCTGCTTCCGAAAGATCTGACATTCATTCAAGTCTGCAGATGGGAGGCAGAAATTGTAGCATGTGAACCAGAAAGAAATCGTTCAAGAAAATTTTTTATCCTACTGTGACTTTGATGAGAATCTGGCCTAAAGTGGACAGTTCAGAATGTTGTTGTTGAACAATCTAGTAGCAAACAAAATAGAAAAGTAAATAAAGATAAGAAAAGCATTGTTGGTATTGCCAGAGCAAATTAGCAACTTCTACACATAAAGTGGACTCTTATTGGTTGCTATAATACAGACATTTGATCGCAGATGAGTTTCTCCGAGACACCGGTTGCAACTATACTGTACCTGCATATTGCAACAAGCTCATCCAGCTGTTTGCAGCTGCACTCGTAATTTTCACTACAACTTGTATGACTGTCGTTCATGAGGCTGCCAAGCCGGGAAAGAACGTCTTCACCCCCGGAGTCGCAGATCTCCTTAAATTGACGGACACGACTGGCTTCTGTGTAAACGTGCAATGCCCGGTCGAACAGTTTGAAGGACTGAACTAAATTGTTGAAAAGAAAAAATCAAAGGCATCATAATATCATCAAAAACTCTATGGCATTACTAGTGTAAAATGAGTTGTGATAGTAACATATTGCAAATGTAAAACACGAATTATTACAAGGTAATCATTTCATACTCATAATGTGATAGAAATGTTCCTGGACTCCTGATAAAATTTTACTGCAGAGTTACTGCTCCCTGCTGCCACCTTACAACTGATGCTAAAAATAAAATCTCAGAGGAACTGTTTAAAGCAAAACTAGACTCAATGTTAAACTGTAGGTCAAAACAATCTACTCTTTAAAATATTGAAAGGAAACATATTATTCTTTCAAAAATGACTTGCGTGAAAGATTCATTACCACACAAATGCAATATCGGTTCGCGCCACTAGTTCTTCGCTGTTACATGTATTTCGCCATTTGCTAGTTAGACGGGCACTAGTACCGGCATTTCAGCAACACATTGCACAAAAAACAGGTGCTGTACCTCTCAGCTCAGATGTGTTAGTTTGTGACAAACTGCACGCATTCGACAGCTCCTGTGTGAGTACAGCGGTAAATTTGAAATTTAAATTTTTATCTTAAAACTTGCCTAGTTTTAGTACAACACACTGAATATCTTATGGTAGTTCTGTACTTCAATTTTCGCTTTCACAAACACGTGCAACACGCTCGTGGAATATTTTTGATGTTGAAAATCATGTCAATTTGTGATGTCATCAATAGTTTGGCTCGCCCGCCATTAATTAAGTTTTTAATCTATTATTAAATTATCAAAATCGCTTTTCCAGTATTATTGGTGTTAAAATGTATACTTTATACCGTATTTCAAAATGGGGTAGTATATGAAAAATCATCCTGTCTTTCTTTAACTAGGTTTTCTTTTAACTTACACAGATTTTTATCACTACTAATTTTTTTAGCATGATTTAACTGCGTGGCTGAACTCTCAGCTATAAGCTACACCAAGAACAATGGATTGCTCCTGACTACGTAGTTTCTCATGTGTTACTAAACATGAGACAGTCAATGGCTATGAGTCTACAACCGATGCGGTGCATCCAATGCTTTACCAGGTGTTCAAAAAAAATGCATTTCACCCAGAAAACTTAATAAGCAAAAACTTCTAGAAAACTAAGTGGTAACTATTATTAACTACAAAGCCTAACTAAGTACCAGTTACTAGTTACTTCTACTAATTAAGACCCGGGTCAGATTATCCTATAGGTTAGTATAGGCTACAGTGTAGCGCCCCTTGAGCTTTGGTAAAAAATTTGTTTTTCACTACGTTTGTGTTGAAATATGTGCTAATTTGGTTTGTAATGATTAGTAAAATAGCCGGGTTTCTTAAACAATATCCTTATAGACAAACAAAAGATAACTAGATAACTATTCTAGTTCATTTAAAGAATTTGCAATAAGTTTACATCAAGCTATGTAAATGTCCCTAAAATATATCACGAGTAAAAAATATTCAACACGGATGCGGGTGAGTTACAAGGTAGCTCGGACTGATGGAAGCCCCATAATTTCATTAGTGTAATATCTGGAGGAGCTTGAGGCCATAGTGTTAAATAAATCAGCCTGAATTAAGCATTATGTCGATCTGACAACCCATCTTGGGCGCATTTTAACATAATAAAAAGTACTACTGTGTACAGTCAACCTCGGGTGTAAGGTACTCGCTTACAAGCGGCATTCGCTTATATGGGACCACCAACACCGGTCCCGATTTTTCCCGTTTGTACTGAATGTGTAGCAATAATCCATAAAAATATGGGTAAAAGTACTGGTCTAGGTACACCCTCGGTGTGACTCAACTTCGGCTATAAGGGACGTCGGACATAAGGAACAATTTTTTCCGGTCCGGAGGTGTCCCTTATATCTGAGGTTGACTGTAGTTCCTCTCTTGTTCACCCATTATTGTGTAAAATTCTACAGTTAGCTTATGGACCCTCTTAATGGACATAATCCGGCCCTGCTTATGATATAAAATTTCTCACGAAACTGCGTCCCTGGACATTGCATAGTAGGATAAGTGAATGGCTGAAAGACAAAAACAAGAAAAGGTCGGGATTAAGCGTGCATTTGAACCAGGGAGAATTGGATTGTAATTTGCCACAACTGCCAGGCCACATAATCCCTTGTGATCACGGTCGGATTAATTCAATCCTCATGGTCTACAATTTAATTCAATCCTCATGGTCTACAATGTCTTTAAGTACTTGTAACACACACTAAAATGTTTACTAATTAATAGCTAGCTGCTGTATCACATGAGAACATTGACAGTTTACTTCTTTTGTACATGTAGACTGTTGTTGCCTTGTTCATTATCTTACCGCAAAAAGTGTCAACTCAATATAAGGTACTTATATCATTTATAATGCATTTAATTCTATAGCACTCTTTCAATAAGTTTTTTCTTCAAGACACTGTATAATTAAGAATATTTATATAAAAGTATCAAAAAACTTGAGTTCAATTAGACCTATTAATAAATCATAAAAATCTACAAAACATTCCACATTTATACATTAAAATACTGCTTAAAAAGATGAGTTTTTAGTTGACAAATGATGAGTAATTTTTTTATAAAAGAAATTAAATTTGTGCAAGTTCTAATTTCATTTAGTAGTGTAGTGAGAACACCCTTCCCAAAACACATGACAAGTATGACGTCACACAAGTATTTAAAAGTCAGTTACACACCCAATCCGGTGGTGGCTCCAGAGGCTGCGGAACTCTTCATCCTTGATGTCACGCTTGTATATATGCTACGCTTATTATATTTTATTAATAAACCGCATTGTTATATTATACCAACATCAGGGTTGTGATACTTATATTGGAACCCGAGCTATCAGTTCACACGCATCACTACAGTAGCTTATTGCAACACTTCGGCACATTGCTTGAAAATCGTCAATCAGCAAAAACCCTCTTTTTATTAAAAGCTACAGCAAGTACTAATTCATTTGCTCTGCTAGCTCGTGTGCTCCTGTTACATACACGAAAATGCAACCGATCAGCTAAGTAAGCTGGAGCCAACACAGGTAATGCTTTGTAGGTTAAAATTAATATTTCAAAAGTACATCGACATCTGATTGAAAGCCAATGAAGGTTATGCAAAGCATTTGTTACACTGCATAGAACATTGATAGTACCAACAGTCAAAGATAACAATAAGCATTTAAATTTTTCAGGAATTGTTATTCAAGATAATATAATTTGTCTTAACTCATTAATTTCTATATTTATTAAGGTCGATCAAGTTTTTGATTGTGGAGACAGTATGTTCTATAGGTTTTACATGTCAAATGTAGATACAGGAAAGTTCAAATGTGACTTGGGTAAGTCAAATGTAGACATAGGAATTTCAAATGTGTTTTGGTAACTCAAATGTGACTTAGGTAAGTCAAATGTAGATGCATTACTTTGAATAAATAGGTAATTAACTCATTTAAACCAAAGATAGTCATCGCCTCTTTCATAACTTTGAAAAATGTGTTGTTTATCCCTTCCCAAAGAATTAGTTTTTTAAGTAATGCATTAGCACTGCATTAATGAATTAGTTTCGCTCAAGAAACATTGTTTATTTTAAGAATGTATTGTTGTCTCTAACAGTTCCAATGGTATGTAAAGTTTACAGAATATTAGTGAACTATTAGTAGACCTATAAATTTATTATTTTCACAGCAATTGTTAAATTAAGATTAAAGGAGATTAAATTTAACACCCCTAAAATTTACCACCTATCCACATTTGACTTCACATGTGTCTACATTTGACTTACCAAAAAATGCTTAAGATTTCTTGAAAACCATTGTTAACACATTTGAACTACCTAAGTCTACATTTGAGTTACCAAGACACATTTGAATTACCTAAATTTACATTTGAGTTAACGCAGGTCTACATTTGACATGTAAAACCTATATGCACCACAATTCAATCGCATGCCAGCGAGTACGGACAAGACTTACCATCCAGCGTATTCTGACTGAGACTCGTATCATTCATTTCACCATCAGACACACGTAGCAATGCACGTATTTCATCTTTAGAGTACGCTTCCGGATGTAGATGAGACTTTACCAGCTTTACCATGTCAGCTAAACTGTTTCCCATCCGAGTGTGTAGATCACCGAGCTTGCGAATTTCTCGCCACGGAATTCTCTCTTTCTTGGCAAGAACCTATAAATTGTGATCCGCTGTAGACTGTATTCTCGAATAAGCTTACTAACAGTGTTAACAAACTAGCGAGTTTTTCTGATCAAGTTAACTTGCCAAGTAACTCGAAAATGTGTTCAGACTAAATAGCAAAACTTGCTGTCAGTTTGTTAAGGATTTTTGTTTATTAAATAACCAAAATAGTTTGTCCTTACAATATAATTAATAATAGTTAAATGTGCGTTTTGATTAGATTAAGTTAACTTACCTGTTCTTACTTGTGCGGTGGTGACATCTGGCTTCAATATTAGCGACCTAGTTTTAAATACCTGTCATTCAAGTTTCAATGTGTTCAAAGCTGTGATGACGTGTCGACATATTTTCTGTGTAACTCACGATTTGATGCCAAAGATGTATGTATATTTTGTTTAATTTTATTTAGTCATATACTGAAAGCCTCGGATTAATTTCACTTAATGGTAATTGACATTTTGATAAGAAATCCATTAGTTTATTAAAAGAATTTGCATTTCATTCCAGATAAAATGTATAATTTTGGGAAATGGCATCTCAATGCATGTCAAATGTGAAGTAAAATGACGAAGGGGCATGTGCTGTGATGACGGTGCATGAACAATAGAATATTATACTAAGCAGTACTTGATGACTTTATTTGTCACCGTAAGACCCAAACACTGTTACTCTCCGACAGTAAGTGCGAGCTGACACTCACTTCTCTATTTACTGCTAGAAGTGTCGAGAGTAACTCACCAAGGTTGTTCATACTAGACAGTAAATTAATTCACAGTAATTGTCAGAGAATTTGCCATAACTTGCCGATAGTAACTCACAAAGCAGTTCACACTTGCTAGTTTGCTGTCAGAGAGAAAATTAAATTAAGAAATCTACATTTGGATCTAGACACTTTTGCCAAAATAAAAAAGTCCAGATCAGAAACAGTTTCACATTTTCAAAAACAAATTACAATATATACATTTTACAAACTACAGTAACTTTGAGTATAAGTCTTCTAAAAGTTTTATATACAGGCTGCCAGGACCAGGATACCACGTTTGCTATTCAAAATGTATGTTTTGTTCTCAAAGAGTATTTTAGTATTTTTGCAACACATAAAATAAATAAGTTTCTTCAATTAATTTGCTAAAGCAAGGCCGGTTTAGATAAGCCGTTTAACACCATGAGTACATTGAGCAAGAATCTAAACTTTCAAACTTCCTAGTAAGAAGACAACTATCACAACATTGCGTAAAGAAAGGGCGTGGGGGTTCTAAAAGGTCATAATCCTGCATTGCATAATATAGTTATATAGACATTGCATAATAACTGTTTTTAGAAAAAAGCTGTACGAAAGGCAGGATTATGACCTTTTAGAACCCCCACGCTCTTGAAATTATGGGACCCCCCAGGCGAAGCTACCCTCTAACTTGCCCGCACCAAACATCAAATATTTTTTACTCGTGGTGTATTTTAGCAGCATTTACACGCGTGAAGTAAACGTGTTGCAAATCCCTTAATTAAGCTTTTCTTATCCTTTGTTTGTCCATAAAGTTATTCTTTAAGAAATACCACTATCAAGTTTTTACTATTTATTGTAAACCAAATTATCAATGATTTCAATACAATCGTAGTGAAAAAAACAGACGTTTTTACCAAGTGTTACCAAAGCTCAAGGCGCCCCCTAGCTTATAGGATAATCCACCCCTGCATAATGATGACACCACAATGGCTCACTGTTAGTTACATATCTTCTGTGTAAACGTTTCACGTCTGAATCACAAAAAAACAGCAAATGAAGAGACACAAAATTGTTTCTCTTATAGCTACAGGGAAAAAAAGGGAATTTTAAAATATATCCCCAAGAACTTTCCATATAAAGTTGTATTATTTAGCATTACACTTAGCTACCTGAAACACTTATGCAGTTAGAAAAGAAAATTCTTGTAATTTAAAATATTTGCGCCAATTGGTAAAATCTTATTGACAATACAATATGTTTACTGAATGTAAACAATCGTTTCGGCAGTCATAGGCAGTCTCAACATTATAAATGAAGTATCCTAATGTGCACCATTGGCTCACCAAAAAACACATTTATCTTATTGACAACACACCATGTTTACTGAACGTAGAAGATCGTTTCGGCAGTCATAGGCAGTTTTAATATTATAAATGAAGTATCCTAGTGTGCACCGTTGGCTCACCAAAAACACATTATTGATCTTACTGATAATACACCATGTTTACTGAACATAGACGATTGTTTCGGCAGTCATAGGCATTCTCAATATTACAAATCAAGTATCGAATTATAGTATTGAAAATGGCTATGACAGCCAAAACAATCATCTATACTCAATAAACATGTTGATTCCTGGAGGCTGGCTCTTTCATGTATTATTGAGAATACAAAGCAATCTAAACTACTGCTTAGTTAGCTAAGCCTGTGCTACGAATGCTCTATTTATTTTTTCAAATTTACGCAATGTTAACTAAGCTTGTCTCAAATGATTAGGGTTAAAATGGCTTCACGTAACAATCAGTTTAAATTTGCAAATTTCATGCAGCGTTACTGCTAACGCAAGCCCTGTAAGCAACAAAACAGCTTGTAAGTGATATAAAATTTCAAGATGAATTTTTTGAGCTTTATTTATGAGCGATTTCTTGTCCTTTAATTTAGCTCAATGCTATCTACTGGCTGTAGATATATACTTTCAAGAAATATAAGTTATAGGTAGTCGCCGATTTATGATCGCAATACGTTCCAGCATATTGGTCAAAAGACGAATTGGACACAAGTTGAACCTGTAAATTCAACGTGTATTAAAGTGGTGCACCCTTACATGTAAGACATTGTGTGCTTATGCACAGTAAGTGTGGTGGCACCTAGGATGAATTTATCAAAACAGATAGAGATTTAACGTTAATTAGTTTTAAAAATGGAAGTAAATATGAGTCATGGCAGGTTTTGTATAATTAATTAATGAATTAAATTGCAGTTGGTTTGACAGTCGTAAGTCGACGGCTACCTGTGGATAGTAGAATCAATGATTGTCATACCTGCGCTGCTAGTCTGCATTCCACTACTCTTGTGTTAAACTGATTAGTTGCTGCTTTGTTCAAAGTCACACAACTGTTTGCAATCACAAAAACTGCACCTTCCGGCAGCCGCACATCAGACGCTCGGATTGGATTGAAATCTATCATCTTTGCCTAAAAAAACATATTTAAATTTATCAGCTGCACGAATTGACAAGCATAGCAAAGGTCAAAAATGTACTTGCCATTTTCTTCTTAAAAAAAATCACTCTTATCTTTTGTGCCAGTGAAAAGGACTTTAAGCAAATTTTCAGCATTCCGAGAATTATAACTCTAATCCTAGCAATTCATAGTACACTCATAACATGACTTCTTCGTAACACAACTATTGATTTTGCATCTACAGACATATTTATTGTGGAATTACAAAACACTTTAACAGTCGAGCAAGTGGACAAGTAACAAAAAGTAGTAAGAAGTAAGTAGTATCTTTATTTACACCTTTTTTACAAGAAAAACACAGAGCATGAAACGATAATATGATACAAAGTGACAAGATTATTAAATGAATAAATTATCTGAGTTAATGATATTCAAGTGATTGGTGAAAGGGTGGCGAAAACTAAAGTTACCAAAGTGTGGTGTCAAACGATTATATTAAATTTATAAATAACTTTAACCGAGTTTGAATCAGTTTAACCTTTGCCCAAATGCATTACTGATTATATTGCAATTACTGTATACAGCCTAATGACGATAAATTTTTATTGCGCAAAATCATAATACAAAAATATTCAGATAATGCCTCTATTTGCAGACAGATGTTTACAAAAATTTAACAAATTTATGGCATTACGCAGTGTTATCTTACACAACACACTTGAGCATAGTTCATTATCTCCAATGAAATACCTTAACCTACAGGTTAACTTGTTAACCTGGCAAGCTAAAGGATATAAGGAAAACTGTTTCTATGGGTATTCAAGAAAACTGTTTCAACAAGTGGATCAGCACTATCTCATGATGCTTTAACAAGATTAACGAAGCCCAATAATGACCTGGATAAATAACGAGGAATGACCTCGTAGATTGAGATTCAATGCAGAGGCTAGTAGAACCTCTATCAGAAATTGTTGCAATTACATTATAATCATCAACATAATTACGCTTGTTCATAGGGATGTGACGATATGCAAATCTGTGTCTTGATCTGATACCGATTATTCTTACTAGTGATAGGCGATTTTGAAATTTTTTAATTCGATTACAATCTTGTTCTTGTAATTCGATATCACGATAAATCTTTTGTGGTAATTTTTTAGTGCTTTAGCTATATTTTTCAAACATTGCAGCACGAATATATAGCCTATAAACTTCTTCATGGCTTTTGTCGCAGTCTGCCATTCGTACTCGTACTCGCAAAGTATTTTTATAGACACGTACATTCACATAACTACTTTATTACCATGTCAACTACACACGTCACGTGAAAACGAATAAGAAGCCCCAGTTTGCAACACTGTGGCTTGCAATTGTGTGCATTGTGTAAGGTGAGAAAAACGAATAAAAAATGCAAGAATTCCATTTATTTGTGCTAAAATACCATCTTTTAGTCAGTGTGTAACCCGTATAACCCGTATATTTTGCCCTCGATTAATCTCCATTAACTGAATTACTGTTCAATAGCCAATTATATCGATCTATACACGGCTATAATTTTGATTAATTCTATTAATCTATTAATCACACGTCACTAATTTTTATTTATTGCTGTTGGCCGTTCCAATATCATACCTGTCATGATATGATGGTGTTATAACAGCGGCAACAGTAACTGCTGTTTATGTTGTGATTGTGGGAAGTCAAAATAAAATATAATTATGACATTAGCTTGAAAATAAAATGACTTATTGACTTCTTTTACGGTTATAATTATGACATTTTTGCCCTTCTGCAATGTACTAATTGTGTATTAGTTTTGTGTTTATAGCTACTGTTTTATTATTAATACCTTTAGTTTATCTTTATTAGGGACAGTCAGCAACTTATAATTTACTCAATAACATATTTCACTCCCGATAGCAACTGGGTTTTTAATCGCACTTAAAATCAACTCGCGGTGAAATAATAACTAGCTTCGTGTAAAATTGCAGTCGTAAAAGAAACATGATAGATTAGTAACGACATCGCAGGCACAGAGTTTGAAGTTGAGCATATTTGCATTTTACGCGTGTGAAACACCCGCTTTAGTCAAACTCGTTCATTTTTAAACTCGGTCAATACTTAAAAATTTTGGGACGTTTTTACATGAACAGTAGGTAAGCTGCAGAAGTCTGGATTAGTTTAAGCAGTGCGCGCTTACGGAAAGCCGCAAAGCACTTTACCAAAGTCACGAAGTCCACCAGTTACATCATAATTTTCAAGTGAATGGCGTCAACTAACCCAACTGAAAATTTTTGCATAGCGGTAGTATAGATGAACATTATGGTTTCTACACAGTTTTTTGAAAATTTCTTTGCTATGTTTTTCTAAGTTTAAGTGCTAACAGTAAAATGAACCGGACATGCGAAGTGGATAGTACATAAACAGCATGGAGAAAATGGTATAGAACTTTTGAAGAAACTGCTCAGGTTAATGACCGTAAGTGTTTATTATGATCGCATTCATGAGACGCTGATAAGAAAAAGCTCAATCAAACATTACTTCGGGTGTAATCAAAGTGAAAATTTATTTTAGGGCCATGCTAGAAAATATCGGCCCAATATCTGATTTGTTCCGATATGCTAGTTTATTTGCCGATGTCGGATTATTTATGGGATCGGCACATCCCTGATTGTTATTGTTCGACATCTGTTCATTATTTAAACTTTCCAAAATTTCTTATGGTACCTACAGTTCCCGGCTGAGCGAGGAATGATATTGATTGGTCCATGCCTCCACCTTCCGTTCCAATATACTTCTCACACCGTGCACACAGTTCTGCCAATTTCAACTAAAACATAATACAGTATTCAACTTACAGTATACAGTAAATAATACAGTATACAATAATCAAAACTCAGAAACAAAACTTAGTACATCAAAACTTACAAGTAACTCAGCAAATTTTCTTGTAAGATGGTGGATATAGAAACTGATGCTTTATGAAAAAATGGCAGGCGAGGGCTAAAATAAGTAAACTTCATATCCCTAATCTTGTTTCGTTTAGCATATTAACTTTCCTTTTACATAATCATTCTAATAATTCTATATCCACAAAAAGCAAATAAACCATACAGTACACTTTTGTAACTATTAATTATGGTAAATATGTGTATATGGAAACGTGGAAAGGTATACCTACGTCACAAGTGATGGCTGTAGTGACCTGCACATTATTCAAGTCAGCTGCCACTTTACGACCTGTTAAGTCCAAATAAGACGTCTGGACCTACACAGATGGGACGAGTTGCTGTTAAGCTGGAAACTGCTAAATTAAAAGGCCCCACCGCCGGCCTGACAATAGGCCACTCTGTACCACTAAAGTCTACGCAAAGTCTTCTGGAAAATTAGGCTTATCTCAACATGTTAAAATGTTAGAAGAATTTTGCGATAAAAATATGATAAGCATCTTATGTAATTAGTAAAATCACTTTGAAATCGCAATCATATCATGCTTTTGAACGTTCATTCTTTCACCGATGACGTCATTCTTAAAGCCACACACAGTCAATTTTCATCAAAAGTATAATACATTAAACATCAGGTAGCTAATTTTGTGATGTTTTTGCATGAACAGCAGGTAAGTTGCAGAAGTCTGAATTAGTTTAAGCAGTGTGTGCTTACGGAAAGCAGCGAAGCACTTTACCAATGTCACGAAGTCCATCAGTTACATCATAATTTTCAAGTGAATGGCGTTAACTACCCCACCTAAAAATTTTTGCACAGCGGTAGCATAGATGAACATTATAGTTTCTAGGCAGTTTTTTGAAAATTTCTTTGCTATGTTTTTCTAAGTTTAAGTGATAACAGTAAAATGAACCGGACATGCGAAGTGGATAGTCACTTTCTTTTAACTGTGTGATTGATAAGACAATCAGAATCAGAATAGCAAGGTAGTGGATACAGTATACAAGCTTAGCTCCTTAAGCATTTGCTGCATTTTGCATGGGTTTATGAAAAACTGCTATTACTAAGCAACAATTACATTATATTTGATAATTTTTGTAGGTTTCTACTCCTCCTCCTGGATTTTCATGCAGAATTATATGTGAATTGCATTTGCTTACCTTAGACAAATCAAAAATCAATTTTTGACAAATAAATTGAAAAAAGCTTTCAGTAACTGCAGTGTTTGCACTGGAACTACAGTATTACTTGTGTGATATTGGATAATGCAGAAAATTTCAACTATCCAGACATAACATTCTGATACACTTTGGTCTCAAGTCTACTCTGTTTTTAAAGAGAAATTCCTGTTAGAAGAGGAAATGACCTTAATTTGTCCTTGGCTAATCGGCTGGTTTTTTTGTTTAGTAAGCAGACGATCAATATAACAGTATGTACGATCACGCAAGTGTATACCAGACTAAGCTACTCAATAGGCTAAGTAAGAGTGCCTGAAGAGGGCGTGTTTTTCTTAATTTTATACAATTAAATTAAATTTTATACAATTAATGTTTAAACAAATAGCACAGTTGGATAGCCGAGATTCTCCTCAATAGAACGGGACCTAATTTGTAATCATTTAGTTATGTCTGTGCAGGCCCTATTTCAAGGGGGGGGGGGGGGAAGTGGGGATACTTCCCCGGGGCCTCACCCTCCAGGGGGCCTCGCGTCAAGGTAACTTTTTTTGCTTTATGCAAACATACTGCCTTTTCTCTCCCTCTCTCTCTCTCTCTCTCTCTCTCTCTCCCTCTCTCTCCCTCTCTCTCTCTCTCTCTCTCTCTCCCTCTCTCTTGCCGCATGCGTGCCGTTTGCCGTGTGCGGTTCGGTGCCGATATTCAGCTGTTTTTAATTTCGGAATTTCTAACACCGGCTTGTACAGAAGTGAGAGTACGGTATTACATATTGCAAAGATGTTGTTTTTTATTTGACTATTTGACAAGTATTAAGGACTGATCTTGAGAATAAAGCAGTTTTTCTTTCCTTTAATAACTGTATTATAACTCCATATTTTCTCTTCGAAAATGCTTCTCCGGCGTTCTAGCAGTTCAAAAATTTTCTGGCCGCCAACCATGGTGGCGCCCGCTCCCCGGCGCTTCACCCCCCCCCAAGGGGGCCTCACACACTCCACTTCCCCGGGCCTTGCTTAGGCTGAAATAGGCCCTGTGTCTGTGCTCATACAGTTGCAAAAAGTCATGGGTCTTACAAGACGTATTTTTAATGGTGCAGTCCTGAAGGAGTTGAGGGTGCAAAGTTTATAAACGTAAAAGCCCTAGCTGCTATACATACCTTAGTGAGTTCTTGCTTGATGGCATAAAGCGTCGTCAGAGCGGCACAGCAGACAAGAGCACTAGAGCTAGAGAGACCGGAACTTGCAGGTATATTTCCATCCAGTAAAATGTTCATTCCAGGTGGAGCACTAACACTGAAGTGTTCAATGATTCCTCCAAAACCACACAGAAAATAGTGGTACCACTGAGGATTGGACTTGCTGATGGTAAAATCACTGACCGGACAAGAAAATGAGCTGAAATGAATCATTAATAGTCAAAAGCTCTGTACAAATTAAGTTTACCTTACTCACCTTTACTTTACTTACCTCCACCTGTAATTTATCTTCAATTGTAATAACTCATACAAAATATTTCTAAATCTAAGACAGTTAAGTGCTTCAGTGGCATTAAAATGCGCAAGACCTTTTTCGATTTCTTGTGATAAAATCTATTACGCTTTTTAATTTAGTTAAGTAATAATTTAGATTACTAGTTATTCTAAAAATAATTTATAACTACTATAAAAACAATGATGAGAGATAGCAAAAACATGATTTTTAGATACCTATATGATAGGTGAAACTGAGTGAATAACTGGCTAGCAATTTAACACAACAAAAATGTCTAAATTATAAATTCTGTAAATCACGTACATTACGGAAACGAAAATGTTTCGGTTTGCCTATAATTGCATTTCGGTTGAGTTTCGTTTTCATCAAAAATGATCAAGTTTCCTAGCAGAAACTTTCAAAAATTTTCTATAGCATTTTTCTGAAGTTTTAGTAGTAGTCATCCAGCTTATCTTTTTTCTGCTGGATGTTAAAAATCGCAGAAAAATTTTGCTTAAAATAGTTCAAACAAAGTGCAAATATCGTTTATTTAACTTTCTACCATTTGTAGCATGCTAATTACGGCAATGTGGCATATCTTTCATAGCTGATGACTGTGCGGCTTTAAGGTCTCCAGACACAATCAACCAAAACATCAAAATGTAATTTGAATTATAATTTTATAATCTATGAAATATAGGCAACAAAATATTTACAAAATAAATTTTCTCAATTTTTTTTGAAACTTCACGATCTTTAACCACAAAAATTGTTCTACTTTTTTTGTTAGGATTTCTTACCTAGCTACTTCAGTCAAGCTTGTATCAGAGAGAATATAATCAAACAAGCGAAAACACAATATTTTAATTATTTCAGAATCTTTTCAGTTTTTATAATAGTTGGTTTGTAAAAATGAGTTTGGTTCGGTTTCAGTTTGTAATTTCAGTCTCGGTAACATCTGTCACGGATTCCCGTGATTGAGTTCTACTCTGCTGTTAGACCTTTCATTTACAGTATTGCAAACTAGTTTATTCCAGTTTCTACAACCTTTGCAAATCTACCTAGAGTCGTTCAATTAGCTTAACCTTAAATTATTTATACGGGCTTCATTCTAAAGTTATAAATTCCTTCGTCATCCTTGTACAGGTGACCATTTGACGCTTGCTATTCCTGCAAGCAAACGTCATATGATCCGCCTAATTCGTTAGGTTATTTTTTTCTCTTTTCAATAGTTTTTTTTATAGTTATGTGCTGATTTGCTCGTTATATATCTAGGATTGGTACTCTGTGTTCATTATATTATCTATGTGAAAGTGAATAATTATCTATGATTGGTTGTCCTGCCGTAATAGAAAGTAATAATGTAAATGCGCCAAATCATGTAAATTGCAATACATTATAATTTGAGTGGCCACTCTTTTAATCAAATAGTTATGCGGTTTTTATTAAAAGTCAAGAATTAACCTAAATTATATATTTCAATAGCAGCAAACCATTTTAATTAACAACTCGTAAACTTAAGCTTTATGCACCTTTTTCTATAAAAACAAATTAGACTATACATTCCCACGCATTTGTTTAATTCTAATCAACAAATTAAGAATCAGGCCGATGTTTCTCCCACAAACTTCTGAAGAAATGAGCATTTTTCACAACATCCTTGCTCTAAATGCAAACTAAGGTCAAAAGTTACCGCTTCATGAAAAAGTGATTTTATCTTCATCAGAACGAATTGTCGCCAAATGGAACACCATTAAATAAGAACTTACTGTATAAATAAATTCATTTTAAAGTAAGGCACTAAATGCATTTAAGCACCAAGCATCTTTTGCATTTTTAATACCTGTATTCTGAGCTTGAATTGTGCAATTCTAGTGAGTGTGAATCATTAGTACTTGCTACAATGACAATATCTTGTTCCAGAGCCATAGGTAGAACTCCATAACCGCAGTAATCTATATGTTCACCTGAAAATACATGCGGTTCAGAAACTGGCAAGAAAAACAGAAACTGCTGTAATCGAAATTAGCTATCAGTTACAAAAATACTGTTGCTGTTCAAAATGGTGCAAGGCCAAATAGCAAAGTCGTTCAGATACTTTATTCACGTGAATGGGTTGGTTTCCTTTTATGCTGTAACGCATTACTTACAAACATTCTAGCATTGTTTATAATGTCATACGCAGTGCTTCATGATTGAAGTCAAGCCTCATTGAGGTTGGTCAGTGAAAGGTTTGTGACTTCCTGGATTCCATACTCACTCATGGCGGTTTAATTCGTAGAGGCCACAGGAAGGATGTATATATACTGTGGAACCTAGTATGGTTAAGACACCGCTACTGGTGCAGTGGCTCATCTTAAGTGAGTTGTCATTGATAACGAGCAAGGTACCGGTCCTGCCACGAAATTCATCATCAAACAATCACTGGATTCCGGCTTGCAGTGTGCCGAATTATATAAAAGAAATTCTGTTTCGCAATTACTGCTTGCTGAATAACACAGAAAAACAACAATATGGTCAGAAAATACCTAATATCAAGTACCTATTATGTTCACCCTGCCAGGAGCTCGGGCAAAAAATTCGGGTTGACAACCAAACTTGGATACAAAGGTTTCCCTCAAGTTGCCATATCTGAAAGAAAGCGTACAATGCTATAAGAACCACTGCACAAAGCAGGTTACAACAACATTCTAACTTCTATCTAAATTTGTCTCATCCAGAACGTAAGTATAATTTTATGAAATTCTTATTTAAAACACGTAGAATTGTGTCATATTTCACATTCTAAAGCATAAAGAAAAACATAATAATAGTTTGGGACATCCACTTCATAATCTCCTGCCAATAAAACGAAAACCGAAGTATCTTAAACACAAGAAATGCTTGTTTGCCAGATCTAAACTGAAAACAAAAAGGGCAGGTAATACTTTTATAACTAGATGTATTTTACAGAAAGACAGGGTGATTTTTCATATACTACCCCATTCTCAAGTCCGGTAAAAATATACATTTTAACAGAATTAAAACTGCAAAGGCGTTTCTGATAATTAAATAATAGATTAAAAACTTAACTAATAGCGGGCAAGCCCAACTATTGCTGACATCATCAAAAACATTCCGTGATTGTGTTTGCGAAAGCGAAAATTGAAGTATAGTGCTACTGTAAGATATTCAGTGTGTCGTAGTAAAGCTAGGCAAGTTTTAAGACATGAACAGTCAAATGTGCGCAGTACGTCTCAAACGAACACATCTGAACTAAGAGGTACAGCACCTGTTTTCTGCAACGTGTTTTCGAAATGCAGGCACTAGTGCCCGTCTAACTAGTGAATGGCAAGATGCAGATTCATGTAACAGTGAAGAACTAGTGGCATGTATGCGAAATTGTGTTTGTGTGGTAATAATTCTTTCACGTAAATAATTTTTGAAAAAATAGTAAGTTTCCTTTCAATATTTTAAAGAGTAGATTGGTTTGACCTACAGTTTAGGATTGGTCCAGTTTTGCCTTAATGTAGATTATCATTAATATTTTATCTTTGCTGCTCTTGCTTTTACTACTGTCATTATAAATTTATTTAATAAAAAATTTTTTACTCCATTTTATACATCTTTTAGTATTAAAATGTTTGCCTGAATTATATTTTTATTAATGTATTGTAACTTTATTAGCAGATATTTTTTAAATTGAAATATTGTAAATCAGCATGTTTAATACTTACTTATACTATTGTTAAAAGCAGCCATGGAGAATGGAAACTATTTAGGAGAATAAGAGATCCATACTTACAAACTTACTTACTTAATTGCCAATGTGGCATTCTTATATAAGTTATAAGTTTATTTATTTCCACTGTGCATCTAACAGTTATAATAAAAATACAGATAATTTCACTGAAGTAAATATAAATATAAATGCAATATTATCCAGAAATTACAAAAGAGATTCTTATGCAGCATGTACATGTGCAAATTACATTACAGAATAATTTTGATGCATACAGTTTGAGCCTAAAAGCATAGCTTGACAGGCCAAACTGTACGGGGAAATCTTAAAGAAGTGATTAATAATTGAAATAATGATAATATATACATAAAAGTGGGGGGGGGGGGAGTAGTGAATGAAAGATGAAATGGAGAACTAAGAAAAACTGTGATCATGATTATAAAGTGTTCAGTAACCTGTTGAGCATAGTCACATTTTATTAAGATTACTGTGGAAAAAGAATGCAGGTTATTACCATTATCAAATTGTGTTACTCTCAATACTTTTGAAATACTTCTTTTCTGACGTTTTTTTAAAAGTTGAAAGGGAGTGACTACATTTTGAATTGCAGCTCAGTCTATTCCATAGGACTGGTCCCATATAGCTAAAGAAATGTTTCGCCATATTTGTTCTACAACGTCTTGGTATATATTCATTATGTTTGGTATTGTATCTTTTTACATTTATCTTGACTGGATTATCAAAAAAAGTTGGAAATAAGTTGTTGTTGGTTTTACACATGTATATGCATCCATTAAAATTAATAACATCATCAAGAAGTAATATCTGACCTCGCACAAGCTGAAAATTAATAAAAGCCTTTTGAGGCAAGCCCTAAACTTTAGGAAAAAAATGCCTACGTTTATCTTGGCATCATTTAAGCATGATAATATAAAAACCTGTGCTAAAATCTAGCAAGCTTTATGAGACAAGAGGGTAGACATGTTAGCACCAAATGTATACTATTTATCTTGGCATCATTTAAGCATGATAATATAAAAGCCTGTGGTAAAGATCTAGACAATACTAGACATGTTAGCGTAAAACTCTAAAAAAGTGAAAAGTACGGCTAGAAGGATCGTGTATTCATAAATTAAAACTCTTAAAAGTCGGAAGCTTCGTACGAAGTTTAGTGAGTTACGATAAGTAATCAGAGACCAAGAAAGTCTTGCCTATTCTGTAAGTTCCTTCACAGACTGTTTCTGTCCTGACGCACAATGTAAGCTTGTCCAGCAAAAGTAAAAAACAGTCCTTTCCCTAAGTACCAGGTGGTCATGTCTTGCAAATAAAAGAAAACAACGTATGCATGTGTGATACTCTTTAACGAAGTAATAAACTTGACAAAATTACCGTTCAGCTTGGCTTTCAGGTACTGTCGTGCATACAGGAGGATAGTCCACAGACATATTGATTACTCTTTCCAATAAGAAGTTGCCAGGTAGTGAGGTTTCCAATGTCAAGACACCTCTGTCTTAAATATTTTCAACCATCTAACAAGTAAACAATGATTTGAAGATCAACTGTTTGAAAGTTATAGTACAGAAAGAAATTCAGATGATCGACAACTATGTTATAGCAGAATAATTAAATGTCACAGAACATTTAACTGAATGAGAACTGGTGAGAATCAGTTAAAGTTAAGGTGCATGATTAGATCAGCACTGATGATTCGGTACCGTACTCGTTCTGAGCAGTTTGGTTACCACAACGACTTTGGCTTTTCGTCCTGTGGAAGACACCTAAATATGGTTAAAATGGGGCCAGGGATCAATCATGCCCTGCAATAGGGCATTAGTCATACCATACAAAGCTTTCATTTGACATACCAAAAGCCACTGTTGCCCATAATTAGGTGCAACAGCTCCTCGACCCCACAAATTCGATTTTTGTCCCCTAGCGAAAGTTTTTCCTGCACGACCATGGTGCATATTCATCTACACAAGGCCTCAATTGCATCTAGCCCCTAAATCAAAAACTTGTTATGCTAGCTGAAAAACTGTAACAGGAAATCTAGAATAATGAAAAAACAAACCCTGCTCACACAGTGACCTTTGACCTAAGATGATGAGTCACTAAACGTAAATCCAACATTTCAAGTGTTCCCTGTGAGTTTCATGCTCACCTACCGTACCGTACTGCCTACTGTAGGCAAACCTGGGGCGTTTGCAAGTATTTAATAAACAAAAGGATACAAATAAAAACCAGGAGGGAATCAAGATTCACCATCAATACGTGCTTAAAAAAAGATTTTATGCGAATTTTATTTTCTATGAAATGTGTGCTTGCATAGCAAAATTGTCCATAAGTCGGCAATTAATGTTTTCTTGTTACTCACATACCCCGAATCTCCATTTCATGAGAATCATTTTGATACCAAGCTCATTGCTCTATGTTATTTCTAAGCTGAGATACGTTGAAGTTGAGGTGCAGGCTATGCAGTTAAAAGCATAAACTGGAGAAAATCGCTGTTAAAGTCAGGCATTGTTTTTTGTCGCGCGTCTACAAAATACTTAGCGACTGTACGAAACTGTGGTTGCCATGAATTTTATGGGTTTCTCGACAGAGAAATGGGCACAGAGTTAGAAAATTAAATTTTTATTATTTTTGGACATTTTCTTGATAATTTGATGCTAGACTAAAAAGGTCCAATATACTTAGCATTCGTTTTTACAAAAAAGAAAAACAATTAACATTAGACCAAAATTTTGGGTCATTCTATTTTGAAGCATCATAACGTAGTTTTTAATTATGCCAACTTATGGACGGTTTTGGTTTGCAAGCAACAAATTACGGTTTTGGGAAATAGCAATTTTGGAAAAAATCTCTTCTAGAAAGTAAGTTTTTATGGCTGGCACAAAAATTATCAGTGAAAACTTTTTGTCAGGCAAAAAAATCTTAAAAAAACTCTTCTAGGAAACAAATCTACCCCTTTCTACTGCTGCTTTCTATTTTAAGTTTTGGAATAGGCACAAATTCCGTGCTTCTCTTTTTTTGGGTACTTTCCTGTTACAGTAAATCGAATTCAGCAAATTTGATATTCCGATATCAATGACGTCTAGCCCACGTTCTAGTTGTTCTGTGACAAGATTATCTATACCTGTATTTTTTCCATTCTTTAAAGTTTTTTTAAACCCCATATCTCAGCCCAATTTGCTCATCATCATCATCACAATGATATTATGTATTCATTTGTCATCAGTGTTAATCTCCTACTGCCAAACATTTCAGTCCTTAAAGCCCATTTGGACTAGAGTTTTTAACGTTGTTTTTTATCGCTAGAGGGAAAATCGCGGAAAAATGCTCGTCAGAACGATTATCGTTACAGCGTTAAAACAGCTCCTTGCAAAAAATGCTGGGGAGAAAATGCTGTAATGCTGCAGTGGTAAAAACGCCCATGAAAACAATAAATGCAGCATGAAGTGATATCAGTCTTCAAAATGCTATGAAAAATGCAGTGAAAACGGTTAACGCAACAGCGAGAAAAAAGTTCATGAATGTCAAAGCTTTTTTCTTGCTATGCCACCAAAAACGCTGCGAAAATGTCCATTGCTGCGTTTTTGCTGTCGATTGTGTAATGCGCATGTCATTGAACAATTAGTTTTTTCGGTGGTAGGGTCTATTTATATTGGTATTTTCTGTAGATTGTCCAGTTGACGCCACCACTGTCCCTGCTGGAAGTTGCCATCATCTGTTGGCCTGTCGCTGTACCCAACAGGTGAATACTGCTCAACTCTAGTTGTGATTCAGAAAGTTAAGCAGAGCAATAATAGCCCTCGCAATGCGAACGGCATACTTTGGCATATTGTGCATAGTTCCGATAAGGATTCTAAAATGACTTGCCATTATTCCGAAACAGTTTTTGGATACTCTGCCTCAATGCATAAACGGTAGTTAAATACCGCTTCAGAAATGTTTTTCATTGTGTCGAGCAAATGGCTGCATCATTTTAGGCTCAAGAGAATATGCTTCATCAGCTATATAAAAGCACCAATCGATGGATATTCTAGCATTTTTTCTGGCTTTGGAATACATAGCATAAGCAATATGTCACTCAGTACTGAGTCATTGAAGATGCTTGCATCATTGGTTGCACCGGGTCTTCCAAGATCAAATGCTATAATGCATCAACAGCGGCTAAAAGTACAATTGGAAAAAAATGTTTAAAGTTGAAGTACTCAGATCCTGAGTTAATTGGTCTAATGATTGAAAAGTGCCTTAATGCAGTGGGGGATATTACACTTCTCTTCAAAATCTGTTGCAATATGTTTCCATTCACTAGAAGTAGACGGGATTTTCACGTAATCTGAGAGAGCTTCGTAAATAGCATCACACACAACTGGCACATTTGTACAAATGTACGATTTACTTACTCGATATTCCTAAGAAAGCATTCTATATGAACACCTGTCAGCCAAATACCTGCATGTCAGTTCTAGTGCAATAGTAGGCGGGAGAATTGTCTTTAAATGAAGCTTAGTTGTTGATATTCTTGATTAAACTTTGGTGAGTAGCTGCTTGAAAAGGTATAGATTTATTCTAATCACTTTACCAAACTCTGAGGTATCCTCTGTAATTTCTTGGCTATCTTCTCCAAGAAACCACTACGATTACGCCTTGCGATCCAATTAGGAGCTGGTTGTCGTCCTATTTTTATCGTCGCTAGTGGCAAATATTTTGCAGCAGTCTCTCAGATTACTCGAAATTTTCACTCAGAATTAAATGACAAGCAACATACTTCATGCAAATAGACGCCATGGTTTCCAGCGAGACAGTGCTTGCTATCAGACAGCGATATGTATTTTCACTGAGCGTTAAAACGCAGCGAGAAAGCCGCTAATGAAAACGCAGGAGCGTTTTAGGGAGCGATATTCAATTTCACTGTGTGTTAAAAATGCCGCATTAAACGCAGCGTGGAAGACGCTAGTCAAAACGGGCTTTTAGTTAGCTACTCTCCAAGGTAAAGTATCTTTCAGAATTACAAGTGTTTCATTGAGATTTTTTGCGTGAATCCATCCATGCACGTAATCAGCCGCCTCTTGGATTTTTTGATGGGTTGAATTGATACCTGGAAAACTTTAATAAATGGACTATCTTCAGGTAGCCTCAGAGCGTGACCCACCAAGTTAAGCCACTGGCATATAGTTGTCCTTTATTTCAGAAAATTTATATGTTTTTCTACCTTTACGTCTTAATTTCTTGTTGTCAATGCAGTAAGCCCGTGACAGTTAGCTCATCAGATTCAGCTCACGTGGGTAAGCAAATACGGAAGATCATCCACAATGGTGTCTGTCATGATTTCGCATTTTCTCTACCACTACACGGTGTTAACTTAGTGTTTGAGAAGGCAATAACTGTCTTAACTGAAGCAACTAATGCAGGTTCTGTAGAAACAACAAGTTAATCAATATAGGTATAATTAATATATCGTTCTGGCAATAATAATGGTGTATATTTTTATGATAACTATAGGTCTACAGCGTTTAAATTATACTAATTAGGATAATTCTTGAATAACTACAGAATACAGAATAATCTATTTGTCTCAATAACATAGCAAACATGGTATTACCAAGTGATGTGACAGTTAAGAGAAACAGGGTGGCGAAAAAACCGAGTTTATAACTAAGTTTATAACAAAACTACTTAGATTAGCATTGTGAGCTATGTAACTTAAACGTTAAAGATTTAAATATTATTATATTTTATCTAAAGCATTATTATTGTGTAGCAGCAGAAGTTAGTTAGTAGCACATGCATATGTTATACTTGCATAGCTGGATTAGTCAGTAATATTTGAATACGATTTTAAGATTCCAATTAAAAATTAATCACTCATTTTGTCATCTAGCATAATTGTTAGCTAATACTGATCACATGCAGTCATAAGCATAGCGAGCGCATGCACCACTTACCACAGGTTTGTCTATAACGTTAGACTGCAAACTGATGAACCATCCAAGTATAATGTAATTCCATAAGGACATTTTTTCAGTATAATTATCTCAAATCTTAAGCATTTGACTGATTAGTAGGTAAATTTATTATGAGATTTTTGTCAATAATTACAATGACGGCTAACTTCACCTGGTGTTTCAATTTTATTACAAGAAAAAACGATGTTTTGTTTATCAGCAGCAAGCTTCTTTAGTTTATTGCAAGTATAAAATTTAGAGCGATTTTAAGCAAGTTCAGTTTCAGGTCAGATTCAGGTCTGGTTGCTCAATTAGTTTTGTCTCAGATTGGATAGCCAAAAGGGTCATCATTTTTTAATAACAACTAATAATTGTTATGGTTGAACATCATTAGCGTTTTTCGAGTTTTTGTCTTTTTCGTCAACTCACAAAGAAAGTTTTTTGTGTTGTTAACATTTATTGTTTCCAATTGATAACAAGCTAATTTGTTTGTCTTTCATACCATAATAAAAAAATTATTTGTCTAAGTTGAAACTAATAATATATTGGAGACTGAATGTTGTGGACTAATTAAAATTTCTTTCTTTTTGGCACGAAACCTACAATGAACCATTGCAACTGTAGAAAAAAAGCCAAACACTTTTTGGAGAACATTAAGCTATATCTTTACTAAACTTAGTTAAACTTTCAAGTTATTTTGTTATGTAAAATTACCATTTCACCGTGTTAAACTTAATAAGACACGAATTTGCTTTCAATCATTGTTTGCAAGTTTACCTTTTCAATTTCTTGATCACAGGATGAGCAATCAAATCTATACCATCATTACCATGGCATACCCCTTTATCGTCATGAAATTGTCATTGATTTCTAATTTGTTTGGACCCTGTCTAGTCAAATTCCCGAGAGCTAAAATGTGCTAATGAATGATAAAAAAAAACAAAAATAATGTTACTGTACTTGTATTTCCAGATCAAGACGGCTGAGAAGATTTTACCCATCGTAAATGAGTTCAACAGCATGCTTGAAACTCACAACCTGTTTAACAAGCTATTTTCAGCCATGAATAATAATTCATGATTAAAGTTTTTATACTTACCTTTGCTTTCCATAAAAAAGGAACAACCGGACTAACCCCTTAACAGTTGATCTACTACACCTTTTTGAGTCATACAGCTAAAGAGAAAAATGTTCTTGCAACACAAAGCAGAGCATACCATGACCTTGATCGCAAATTACAAGCACCTGGCAACAATGGTAGCAAATTATTCCAACCAATTATAAATTACAATATTCAAAATTGTTATAAACAGATTCCTAAATACGATTGATTAGCACAGCCCAGCAATCACATAAGTCGATGCCGATTAAACCTGCCTTTTTATGAATGAATCCATATAAACTTTGCTGCAAGCAGGTAGAGCGCAAAACTTGGTTATTTTGGTTTAATACCATGCATATGCACCCAAGCTTCAAATTAAAAACTAGTTAATATTGAAAGGTAAAAACTGTATTTTTTTAAAAAGTTAAGTATATTATATTATTATATGTTTTTTATAATTATTTGTGCACTTATCTGTGCAACCATTTCGTTTGTTTTGTCATTAATCAATACAGGATAATATAACATTTTGCCGGGGAGGAGCAATTCTCAGTCAATCGGAAATCTATCAAGCTCTCAAAATTTGGTGTGGAAGCTTTGTGCGTCTCGAAACTCAACCCTGCTGTGCATATTGGAGTTATCTTGAAAGTCAGATTGGATGCTAAGATGGGAAAAATTACCAATTTTGATCGGTATTTAAAAGATAACCTTGGGAGACATCTGCAAGATGTGTTGGACTATCATGAATTTGGCCCTGCTCTGTTTGATATTACCATAATATCCCTTTAGTCGCACATAAAATATGAATGAATACATGTCTGTTGGTTATGCACGGCAATGAAGTGGTTATACATTGATTTTTGCAATCTTTTCTGCCATAAGTGAAATGTTTTTTCTTTTGTGAAATTATTTTATTAGCTATCCACCAAATGCCGGTGTTCATTGTGTCTGAAGTCTATACTTATAGGATAAGATGAGCCAAAACGTGCAAGGCAGCGCAAAGTTGGACAATTGATGTGAAATTATTGTAGGATAGGTACATCAAAATGATAATAAATGTAATACCTGTTACTGTGATAACTTTCTCTTGGCATTCAAGACAGAGACTGAAGTCATAGTGGCGAAGCATCTGCAACCCAGAAATCGTATGATTATTTTGAGGTGTGGAGCCATAGGTCTATGCATGATGCTAATGACGTCATAGAGCCAGGTTTGTTGCTGGGCAAAAAACTTGAGAGCAGGAAACTGCCGGAGTTGGAATTTTTAGCTTGTTAGAGACCAAGTCGCAGACAGGCTTCAGTGCAATGCTGAGCTAGGCTATAGAAAAACACTGCAAAATCTAGGTCTATAAAGCGACTCAAATGGCGTTTTACGGACTATACTTCACTTTGCACATGAAATTATGTAACCAAGATGATTAGACTCCGCATTCAAGTGTATTGAACCTACATAATTATAGTGATGTCTATCTTCAATAAATTCTTCACCGTTTAAATTCGGTCTTGCACGGGGTAATTGTGCTAACACTAACACTATATAGATCACGATCTTCCATACATGATAGCAGAATAAAGCTGTTGTGTTCGGTTATTAGTAAAGAAGTGGTAGGCTGAGCATGTCAAAATTGTCAGTCAGTTTATCAGGTTCATATCTATGAAAGACTGTAGTGGAAAAGAATAATTACGTTATTGCAGTGGGTTCTAGTTAGTATTAATTTTCGATAAGTTTTATTATTTTTGCCCTATAGTATTTTCATTAATTACAGTTTTTGTGGGATTACTGACCAACGACGACTAATTCCCTAGGGTATCTTTGTCTTTTGACTACGGACCACAGCTTTCCCATATTGCCGGAGAATGCCGACGCCGTCCAAATCAGCGACGTTAATATTTAATGATGAGTTTAGTATTTATTATGATGAAGCTTCAAGAAAGAGCCTTGGCCTCAGCAGCCTGAATAAGTCCAAAAACTGCATTCTGTGATCCACAATCACCTAATAAGGATTTTAACTGATTTGGTAATTGATGCTGATCACTCTACTTTTCCTATCACTCTCTTTCCCATCACTAGTGCAAATTGGCCTAGGCCTACTGAAAAATTTCGATAGGCTGTGCCTGAACGTTACGCGAGGAATTGCCACTTCCTATAGCGAGTGCTGAAAGTTTTGACATTTCGGTTCTATTCCATTTTCGTCTATAGACAAAATGTTCTGGCATGTATAACTTCCAAGTTGCTAGATGAACACTTTGTAGAAAAATACTCTATACTAATTACTATACTTTTGTCATCAGTCTTACAGAAAAACATTTATGAATAACTGACTTATTTTCGTAGCAAAAAAGCCAGATGGACATAATGCTGCTAAATGTGCAAACAAAAAGTTACATATATTCGAAAAAGGAATTCATTGTTTTTAAATTCTTATGAATGTTTTTTTAGTTATCTAAAACACATTACCGAAATTACATGAAGCACCGGTAATGTGAAAGTGGTCTTTAAATCTTGTTTGCTTTGTTCAAAGTTGTCTCCCCTAATTAGTGATTACCATAGAAGTTGTGTGGCAGCTTAATTTGTAAACTTTTCTCTAAAGCTAAACAGCATTTTAATAAGTCATTCATCTTTGTACATTCTGGTAAGTGTTTTACTGCTTCAAATGTGTTTCCTATAAATGTGTAGAGAAACTGGTCAATTTTGTCTGCTGTGCAAGACCATTGGTCACTGTGAATAATAATGCGCCCATCAAAAACGACCATATTTAGTTATTATTAATTCAACCCAATGATTCATTTATTACTAATCACTAAACACTGATAATTATCGTGTACTTCTTATGTTATCTTGTTTTTAGGTTCCATTGAATAAACTGCTAGCTCTGGGAATTTCACAAGATTTTTTACCATGATTAAGTGGTACATTAGATCGATAAAGAGGAATGTCCTTCACATGCGATTAAAGACTATTTTGCTTTTTGTTGCTATATCTGCTGTTATACTTGTCGGATACAGGTAATTAACTTTTTCATTTTTACTGTGCTTTTATTCGTAAGTACGGTAAATCTTTGCTTTTAACTGCGCTAATGCGTTCCAGCAAAATGCCACTTTAAGATGGGACTTCCATAGAAAATAATGTAAAAAAATTGAGATACAGCCCAGAGCAGGGGTGTGCAAACTGCGGCCCGCGGGCCACTTGCGGCCCTCCGAGAGATCTTGTGCGTCCCGTGAAGAGGTTTCTCAACGTAATGAAAGTGCGGCCCACGCGATCCAGCTGAAGTCTGCGCCAACATCGCAAACATAGTGCGGATAGTTTTTTCCTCTAGATCGGATGGTATTAACCCTTACAAGACCGTTGTCACTTAATGTCACTGTCGGACATGACGAAATATATGGTTTTTAATATAAATTTTAATAACTTCTAAAATAGTTTCTTGAGTGCAGTAGTAATGATGTGCACAAATCGGATGCAAAAAAATCGTTATTAGGTCCTACTGTACTTGGCTCCTTGACCAAACTGCATGTGGCCCACAGGAATTACGGGAATGTTTAATGTGGCCCGGCTAGTCAGATAATTTGCACACCCCTGGCCCAGAGGCAAAACTCAGTGCTGCTTAAATCATATAAATTAGGTATTAATTGTTAAAATTGTGAATACTAACATTTGCTCTCTCTGCCAAAAGACACTTTTGTCGCTTAATATCCTCAAGATCAGTACCTTTTGTCTAAGATATTTTTCAGAGTCTACAGGCATTAATATGTAATTTCCGCAATATACATCATTGAAAGAACTACTTTTCAAATTGTTTGGCTTGTTTGTCACAAGTTTTGTTTTCCTGAATTCTGCTTAACATCAAATTCTTCAGCAAAGAACTGATAATTATTAATCAACACATTCATGGATTTAACCGTAGTTGCCGATAGAGGTACATCATCTACTGTACCTAAATCTATGTTTGAGTTAACGTAGGTTTGACCTAAATTAACGTGACTATAGATTTGACACGTAAAACTTATATGGTGTTTATTACAGCTAAAATCATCTTATTTTAGGGTTTATAGTGAAGAGCAAATGTTGCTAACCAGAAGATCATCATCTGAACAACCGGGAAAACACAGGTTGATTTCTTATTACACAATTGTTTCAGTTAACCCTTTCATACCCGTTGTATCCCGTGGGATACGAGAATATTTTCTGCCTTAAAAATTAATAAAATTTTAAAACTGACAGTTATTTGATCTGTTAATAGTTATTTCAATTTAAGCCAATAACAATAGACTAAAAATGGTGATAAAATGGCAAACTAAAAAATCTACGTAGCACAAAAAACTGTGCAAGGTACAGTACTTTAGAGATGACTTTGCACAGATCAGCATAGCATGCATGCTAAATGTCTTAAATACTTTAAAAAATTATTAGCAGTCGCAAAATGAAGCACATTTTTTGCTTTTGTTGTGTTTTTAAAAAATTCTTATTAAAAAAATAATTTGGGACTGAAAGGGTTAAAATATATCACTTTTCTTTTAGAAATTCTGTATTAGCAGTTTTTTAATCATATTGTTCTTATTAACAGCAGACATTGCTGTAGCAAATAATAAAATTATTTTAAATAATAAAACGGTAATGCTGGTTTTCTTTCAGGCTTGTTCATTTAGATCTCAAGGGAGCGCCACCAAAAATGACCTATTTTCACCAGGTACTATTATTCGCCAGTACTTTGTTTAGACATTTTCACCAGGTACTATTATTCGCCAGTACATTGTTTAGACATTTTCACTATTTTCTTGTATTTTAGCCTGCACAAGCTCTCTAACAATGAAGAAAGGTGTTATTAGAATGAGAATAAAAATAAATTTATTTTACAACAACAAATGCAACAATACAATAACACAATAACAATAATAAGAAAGTTGCTTGTATGGAGGAAGAAGGAGCAAATGATTTCTAGTCTTCTTTCTACAGCTAGACACCAAAACTGATAACATCACTGATAGCGGATAACATCATTCTATAACTATATAAATTCAATTGAAAAAACAAAATTGTAAATTTTGGGAAACCTGTGAAATTTCAGGGAACTACTAGGGTTACACTTTTGAGATTAAAGGAACATATGATTTGCACTCTTATGTTTATTTACAGATTTCATCTTAATTTATTACCTCCAGGATTGTCTAAATATTTTGCTCCAGTTCTCCATACGCATGATCACCATACCAGACTTGCATCTACTAATTATTTTATGCCACAACAATCTACTAATATTTTTCAGCAAACAAACAAACATAATACTATAAAACTTTGTTTGAACATCCCTGAAGAATTTAAAACGTTTAATTTAAGTAAGTTTAAAAAAATCAGTTAAACAAATTTTGTTTGACGGTTATTTGTAAGCTACTGAGTAAAGACGTATCTAGAAGTACCTGTTGTAAGAATTATTGTTAGTACAAACACTTTTTGTTTTTGGAATTCTGTACTATTTTGTCATAAATGTCATAAATTTAAAGGAAGACAGGATGATTTTTCATATAATACCCCATTTTCAAGTACGATAAAAAGTATATATTTTAGCATCAGTAATACTGCAAAAGCGTTTCTGATAATTAAATAATAGATTAAAATCTTAACTGCTGGTGAGGCCAACTACTGATAACATTACAAGCGAACATAATTTTCAACAGCAAAAACAATCCGCGAGCATGTTGCACGTGTTTGCAAAAGCGAAAATTGAAGTACAGTGCTACTGTAAGGTATACAATGACGAACTAGTGGCCCGAATGTGAAATTGTATTTGTGTGGTAATAATTCTTTCACATAAGTCATTTTTGAAAAAATAGTATGTTGCCTTTCAATATTTAAAAGAGTAGATTGTTTTGATCTACAGTTTAAAATTTTGTCCGGTTTGCTTTAATTATATCTTGTCATACATGGAATTCAAATACTGGATTTTTGTATGTGAGTTATTAACAAGTTGCTTATAAGTCCTTCTTTTACCATATTGTGATTTCCTTAGTTATTTCCGCTTTTGAATAAATTGGGAGCAACTGGACTTTTAATCGAATGGGAAGATACATTTCCTTATTCGGGAGATCTAGAAGTTCTAGCAGCTAAAAATGCGTACAGGTAATTAACATTGTTGTTTCTCTTTGTTTTTGCCTATCCATTAATGTACTGTTAGGCCAGTTTCACAGTGAGGAGGCTAGGAAAATTGACACATGGAAGTTCAGTTAAAAAATCAGAAGATTTTCTGAAAATCTTGGATTTTTCTCGAAATCCCATGAGCAAGAAAGTTCATTTTCATAGTAAAATAGTGTGGTTTTTTTACGCACGTCCAGTTAGCTGTAGCTACTTTGTGAGTTTTATACTGTATGTCTAAATTAGGTTATACTTGCTGTATTTCTCATATACAAAGTACAATTAATAATGTTGTCAATGTAATGTCAGCTTTCTTTGTTTTTTTAGTAAACTTCTACTAACCGCTTCAAAATCTGAAAATATGCATATATAAAATATATGCTTACATTGTTTTTTTCTTTTTCACGAATATAGCATATCGATGTTGCATTAATAAAACATAAAATCTTCAGTTTGTTAAAAGGGAGGTTAGATCTTACAGTTTTATGCTGAAATGTGTTAACTGTTGCTCGAAAATGGAACATGCAGTATTTCTAGTATTCAGCAAAATTCCTCACGAGGAGGACGCATAGCTTCTAGCTGGTGGCAGAATTCCTCACAAGGAGCATGCATGGGTTTTTCCTATTAGCCTAGGCACAGCCCAGACAGAAATTTTTAACTTTGTTGTGATGCCACTAATTTTCTTTTGTTCATGTTGTAGCAAGTCGGATGTGGATATATTACTAAACCTTGCCAAAAAGAATTCCTTGGAGGTTGTTCCTCTTGTGCAAACATTTGGTCATTTGGAGGTGAGTGAAGTAGCAATGTGCTGTATATAGTGGTATGGTAAAGAAGTGTTTAGCCATCTGCATATTCTACTTGAATAATCCTTTTCACAGTTTCGTTGTGCACTCGTGCAGTTGCTGTAGGTCAAAGGTTAAGCCTACTACAGCAACACGTCTTAACTACAATCGTCACGTGACATGTAGGGGTAAACCAAAGCCTGTTTGATGCATCAGTTCCGTAACTTCAGTTGTTTTACGTAGACTTTACTTAATTGTGCATTAATCTGTCCGTAGAGTGATTTACTAACAGGATCTTGCTTGGGAACAAGACAAAATGAACTAGATAAGGTTCTAGTTAGCTGTTAAAACAGTTACTATTACTATAGCATGGACTTTGATGCATTGTCAAGTGTACACAAATGCGTTGTCTGGTACACTTAACCTTTGACATTTTCATGATTATCATCAATCGTTGGAACTGTGAAATGCTTCTTGATTACATTGTGTTGTGTTAAAACCTGATAACGGTTCCGGGACACCACTTTTAATGACTATTGAATATAATTTCCATTTGTGTTTCTGAGCACCCACTACCAGAAATATTTCAGGGTCAGGCAAATACCAGCAAAAGGATGAATTCGTGCCAAGTGCATAAATACAGAAGAAATACAGAATCCATTGATCACTAGTCCCACATCATATCTTTGACTACTTTCCTGTGTTAAAGGAAAGAACTAGTTATGCAGTATGATGGGTTTATTTTACTGTTATCACTGCAAAGAACTGCCTATAAAGCATACATTTAAAATATACTACCTCTGAATAGAAATTTTCAGGCGTGGTGGTTACTGCCATTCACTTCAAAATCATGACGTAACAGGGAGACTTCGTTGCTTTCCATAAGCGCCCACCTTAAACTAATTCAAACTTCTACAGTTTACCGAATGTTCGCCCAAAAATGTTACAAAATCAGCTATCTAATTTTTTTATTATATCTTATTATACTTTTGGTGAAGATTGACAGTGAGCTACTTTTCTTCACGACAAATGATGTCATTGGAAGAAGGATGGGCATTGAAAATTGGAGCACCCAAGCATGAAGTGATCGCAACTTTAAATTAAAGTGATTTTACTAGTTACACGAGACGCTTATTGCAGTTGTATTACTAAATCTTTCTAACATTTTCTGCGAACATTGAAATAAAATTAACCTCATAGAAGGCTTGGCCTTTCCTTTAGCAAAAGGTTCACTGAGTGTATGCATGAAAAACTGTATGGAGAAATTAGTAAGTAGGGATGTTTTCATTTTGCAATTTACCTTTAACAACATTTTGCAACTTTAACTGGGCCTACAAGGCCTAATATAGACTTTTGTAGACTATTTCGTTTGTTTACTATGCCTCGAAGCCAATGCTATTGTAATAGTAACACTTTTAACATGTTTTGACAACTAGCTAGAACCTTACCTGGTTTATTTTTTCTTGTTTCCAAGCAAGATCCTATTAGTAAATCACTCTACACTCAGACTAATGCATAATTAAGTAAAGTCCACATAAAACATCTGCTGTTACTGAACTGATACAGACTGCTTTGGTTTACCCACATGTCATGTGATGGTTGGACTTGAAATGCATTGCTGCATCAGGTAATGGGGAAAGTCAGTACAACGGCCGGCCTTAGAGTGAAAATCACCTACTGAGTTGTAACTAACAATGCAGTCAAACGAATGTACAATTACTCAAATGTTATCTGTTTATAATAGACAGATTACTTTTTAACTAAATGATGTAACTAAATAAAGAAGCTTGAGGCGTTTCTGTGCCCCATTTCCTGTGGCCAAGAGTTTACTTAAGTCCATTTAACTGCTTCAAGACCGAACCATTCAAAGTATGTCTTATAAGACTTCTGTTACTGTATGAGCACATACATAACGAAATGATTACAAATTAGGTACTGTTCTATTCAGGAGAATCTCGGCTATCCAATCATGCTATTCGTTCAAACATTGTAAAGTGGGATTTGTAAGTGATTTAATTGAATAAAATTAAGAAAAACACACCCTTCTCAGGCACTCCAACTTAGCATATATTAGGAGCAGAAAACCTAGGAAAATTATCATATATAAATATTATCATATATATTATCATAACAAGCCATCTATAACTGGGGAGATACAAGGAAGAATTAGAATGAGTAGGCCTAGTCTCGTTTAAGTAGAAGAAAATATGGTGGCTTGACGACGCATCAATCACACAAAAAGAGGGGGGGGGACGGTTGGGCGACAACAAAACACACAGAACACAAAAGGATTAGGAGGGTTCTTTCGAGAACACCCGTCTCAGTTCCCGTCTTCATGCCGGCATAACGTGGGTGCGACGGGACGCTGCTGCTTCCCTGCCTGAATCAGTCCAACCGAAGAGCAGCGCAGACGGGAGGGAGAACTACGGGATGCCACGTGGCTTGTTTCTTCTAATTCTCGCTCCTCCGACGGGGCAAAAAAGCAGCGACGATCCGAAAAATGAAAAAGAGCAAAAATGTTATTTAGGTTATTTTTCAAATCTTATTTAGGTCATTTTAGGTCTAAACAACCTAAATAAAGTGGCCTGTATATAATGTAATTGCTGCTTAGTGAGAGCAGTTTTTTGTGAACAAATGCAGCATGCAGCAAACTGAAGGAGTTAACGTAAGGGTACGAAAGTTTTTAAAAATACATAATAGTGTTAACAAAGATGCATTTAGCTGCTGAAAGTTGAGCTGCATTAATTTGTTATTCCTGATCTTACTTGAACAGTTTTACTCTTCTGCTGATGAATGGAATTTTTTCAAATTTGACTTGGCCTTACATTTCCTGGTTGCTCTGAATGTTTCAGTTTGTCCTAAAGCATGAGCAGTTTCAAAGTTTGCGAGAAAAGGACCGGTACCCTAACGTGCTCTGTCCCTCTAATGCAGGTGAGTTCAATTATTTCAGTTCTTAATGCTCTTCTCTTCCTGGATAGAGTAACAAACTGGTTGCAGTTATATGTATTATTAATACATATAATTAATACATATAATACATTAATTTAACTGTTTGTAGTATTAACAGTTTTGATGTTATTTTAACTATAGTAGCTGTCTTTAACATTAATATGAAGATGTATTTTTTACTATTTTATTTCGAAGTTCTTGTATTTCTTATTCTGGAGAAAGTAATTAATTATTGCACTGAAGAATAGCAGATATAAATGTTAAATAAATATTATTAGAAAAATTTTCTTGTATATTGTTATAACGTCCATAACTCATTCCATAATCCATACTTTCCGTAATTTATTATATGTGTGCTTGCATTGCAAAATCGTCCAAAAGCCATTAAGCTTATCTAGCTATTCACATATCCTGAATCTCCAGTTCATGAGGATCATTTTGATACCAAGTTCATTACTCTATATTATTTCTAAGCTGAGATAATCAATGTTGAAGTTGAAGTGCACACAACGCACTGAAAAACATACTCTTGAGAAAATCGCGTTTAAAGTTAGCCATTGTTTTTTGTTGCATTTCTGCAAAACACTTAGCAACCGCATGAAAGATTGGTTGCTATGGACTTTGCAAGAACACGCTGACGTTATGTTTATATCCATTAGATGGCTCTTCCTGACAAAGATCTGGGTTTGGCAACAGAAAAAACCTGCAGCCATGAGCTATTATCGGAGATTGAAGTTTTTCTTAATTGTAGCACTAGTTTCTAGCCAGAAAAGTGAATACTGGGTTATAAAATTAGATTTTTAGTATTTTGGACATTTCCTTGATAATTTGATGCTAGAATGTAGAAGTCCAATATCTTTTGCATTTGTTTTTATAAAAAAGAAAAAAGTGATATTTGACCAAATTTTTGGTGCTTTCTACTTTAAAGTTTACCTATGCCTGCTTTGCTTTGCAAGTACACATATGATTATTTTCCTACAGTAGTAAAAGGTGCAGTGGTTATTATATATTGCTGCTTCCAGTATAGTTCTATGATTTTACATGTTCATGTATTTGTAGCATTGTTACATAATATGTTTGTGATTGATTTAAGGTAAAGCGTTACGTAATATCTTGTAACGTAATGCTGATGTGTCGTAACAGAGCCAGATAAGATTACTGCATTTCCATATTTAAAATCTGCAGCAGGCATAAGCAAAGTAATTTCAATCCTTTATAAGCTCAGGCTATTATGCTATTTTTAGTTTAATCAAGATTGACCTTATTTTGTTGCCCGCTAATTAAAGTACATGTATTTTCTTTACCCTGGGTTACTTAATTATTTAGCAAATGTCATTATTTTAAAATTATTGATGTTTCCTAAATTAAACTGATAACATTAATGCCCACCAGTGTCTAAAAATCATTTTATCTATATTCGGTAAAGGATAGCAGACTAGGTGACTTTATAGTCTTTTCGCTATCCTTTCTCTAGTTCTAGATCTATCTATACATTTTAACCATTCTTCAAAACTTAGTAGCGATTCTTTTATTAATCACGTTTTATTGTAGTATTATAAAGCGATAAATAAATTAAAATTGAATTGAATCAAGAAATTTGTTTCGGTCATTTTATATGGAGCGTAAAAATTCGTTCCATTTTCAGGTTCACTGAAGCTCATTCAAAACATGATCACGCAAATAATGCAGTTGCATAAAGACGCTAAATACATACATATTGGTTCTGATGAGGTAATTTGCATCTGTTTGCAGTTGATTTTTGCTGTTTTGATTGGTATGAAGTTTTTTTTAAATTTAAATAGTTCTGGCATACACCAACTGGTAAATTTGTTGACATGTATACTCATAACTCGGTTTGCAGGATGAAAGCGGGGAGATGTCAGTCCGAATTTGCCGATTGTCCATATTTACCAATGCTAAGCTGTTGCTGTGTGCTAAGGCACCGTGTATTAGACTCACGGTAATATAGAATCAATCGCCTAATTGTCTCTAAAATATCTAGTATGGGTCGCTCCTAGCATGAAACGCTACACACGTATCATTACACGCTGCGTGGTTGCACTGATGTAAACAATGTGACGACCTGCCAACTAGCGGTCAGTACGTGAAACAACGGACTGTGTCCATAATAAATAAGACTTTTGGCGGTCCAGATTTTGTCCGATTTTTGCGATATCCATAAAAGCGAGGTCCGGCGAATCGAGATATGAGTGTATTAAGTTTTGCTCTTATTTGAACATTTTCTTCTAAAGTTTCACTTGATAGGTTTACATTGTAAATTTCTTGTTTATTTGGTTCTCCATTGAACTAAAAAAATAACAAACCAGTTTAATGTTGAATAAAGAGCACACGTGATACTCTGAAGTCTAGCTGGCCTGACATTTCTTAAAACCCTTTGTATTGAAAATTCAATTTATAAAACTCATAGACTTATTGTAAAAATTGTTAGAAGTCAATGGCTGTAATTGTTGAAACATTAGTAATGACATAGTAGCTAAAGCTCTGATCAATACATATTGTCTATCTATTTTGTTATACGGGTGCGAAATTGGGGGTATATCATACAATGAAGTTAATGCCATTAGGGTAAAATGGAACACTGCTTATAGAAAATATTCGGTTTTAGACAAAATGAAAGCGTCAAATTGTTAATGTATTTTTGTGGCACAATGCCTGCGAATTATTTAATAGATAGTCGAAAATTAAACTTTGTGAGAAAAATTGTAAACTCTTGCACATTGAGAATTCCAAAGCTATGCTACTATGTAAATTACAGTCAAGTAAATTTAAGATTTAAATATGGTTGTACTGTAGATCTAAACGAAAATGTAAAATTAAAGGTTAAGAACGCATTTAAAGATTATGTTTTAAGATATCTATTATAGTTCCTTACAACACTGTATAATATAATATAATTACAAGGGAACTACAATGTGTGGTTATTATAAAGTTGAATGTCTGTAGATATGTTACTTTACTAACATCGCATTACCTGTTTTACTAACATCTTTAACTTTGTAAACTGTATATTTTTATACGAAATAAACTCATAATAATCATCATAATAATAATAATAATAATAATAATAATAATAATAATAATAATAATAATAATAATAATAATAATAATAATAATAATAATAATAATAATAATAATAATTAGATGCTTGTATACAGTAAGTCCTCGTTTAATGAGACTAATCCGGTACCAGCATTTAATCGAAACGACGTTAAATGAAACCATAGAAACTAATGTAAAAGAATTGAGGCAAAAATCGATGCTGCTTAAATCATATAAATTAAATGTTTTGTGAGTTTTGTTCATATCTCTACTGATTAATTTCTTTGTTTACTTGAAACCAAATCTTTATCTTCCCAGTATCTAGCTGGACTTGTTAGCGGTTTCTCTTTCCTTAATGTTGAAGGCTATAATATTGTTACAAAGGCAGATTATGACCAACCCCCTAATGTTAGTAATGGGCACGTTCGAGAAGCCCAGTAATGCAAATGTACCTGTATAAAACAGAACGCATGCTGTAATTTTACGATTCCAACCTGGCCTTTCTGTCTGTAAGGGTGAATGCTGTATGTTTGCTGATTTTTACACCAAAGTCTGTTCACATGTCATGGAGCTACTGGTTGTGCATTAAAATTTATTTTACATTCGCATTCTTTTTACTTTTCTCGTCTGCTGTATAAAGTATTTCATAACTTGTATGCCGCTCTATACATCCTGAGACGGATCGGCGCTGGAACCCGGATCCGTTACAATATATATTACTACATAGTATATTGAGCATACAACATACAGAGACCAAAAAAAAACTTTGATCCTATACATAGGATGGAACGGCTCAAACATAGCAGGGACGATAATACCAAAAAAAAAACATTATACTAACAAAAAGCACAATAATAACACATAAACAACAATAGTAAGTACACATTTTGTGGGCTGCGATTTCGAGTTAAAGTTTTTTGCTATCCTGTTCCTCTTCCCTTTTCTTACTGATGTCATGTATAAAATTTCTTACCAAGGTTCTCATCGCTACTTCATTTAGGCCATTAATAAACACAAACTGTTCACTTACAGGCATTTCTGCAAAAGGAGGAAATATTTTTAAAATATTTAATAATAAGTGTTTAACCACTAGCTGTCTATATATATATATATATATATATATATATATATATATAGACACTGCATATTGAAAGCCAAGCCCAACATGGGACGACCTTGAGACAATTTCATGTGCTAATCTGGTTGTTATAGTTATAGCAACAGGCTGCAGCCAAATTCCTTGGCATAAAGTTTAAACTCATATGTCTGGAGGAATATAAATCGGCAAATAGATCGCGCGCTTGGTACAAGTCACTACAATTTAGTACATAGTCTGTCGGGAAGCAAAGCATAATAATTGCACTGTTTAGGTTACTGATGCATTTTTAGTACAGAACATTGGCCATTTTAATGCTTTAAAAGTGGTAAAAAAGTTGCTGATAAAATAAACGTGGCTGTTAGCAAAGTAAAAAAACTGTCGTTAAAATGAAACGTGCATCGTTAAGTGAGAAAAGGCGTTAAATGTTTAGCGTCGTAACAACGAAATGTCGCTGAATATGGAGTTGTTAAGCGAGGATTTATTGTATTCACTTTCACGTTCACATGTGTTTATTTTACGTTTGTCAACCTTGAAATTGACTTTCTATTTCTTGTTTAGGTGTGGCACCTTGGCGAATGTGATAAATGTCGTCAGCGTATGCAATCTCAGCATCTTGATCCAAATCGCTTGTTTTTCGATCACGTGTCATCCGTTGCCAAGTTCGTCAAAGATAACTATGATGTTAACGTTATAATGTGGGACGACATGTTTCGCAAACTTCCGCTAAACTATATAAAATGTAGGTGTCAACTCCCTACGTTTTTTATTACACTCATATCTGCGGATAACGGAGGAATCGGTCAAAATCCGGCCCGTAGTCGCAGTCCGTTGTTTCATGAGCTGATCGCTAGTTGGCGGGCTGTCACTTCATTTACATCAGTGTGACCACATCCATATCTCTTATGTTTCAATTATGCAGTGTTATATGAATCAATTTCTGGCAGTTTTTATATACTTTTGCATAGGAGCGGCCCGTACGCGACGTTTTTAAGACAATTAGGTGATTGATTTTAGATTACCATGAATCTAATGCCGGGTTTCTCTACCGGGGGTTAATTAACCCCCAGGGGGTAAATGGCACCAATTCTGGGGGTTAATGGGACTTTACACTCAGAAGAAAAAAATCACCTATTTGTTAGATCAGGCCTGTTATTAGATTGCAGAGTGATGTATTAAGCGATATGACCGTGTGATGAACCTAAAGACAGTGTCACAGTGAGATCAAAGCATATTGTTACCCCCACCCACGCAATGTTATTGAATCTGACGTAGCTAGTTGACATCTTGGTGGCTTTCTCATGGGAATGGTCCTCAAACTTGTTACAATCACAATCAAATTCCTGGAATCTGGGACTGCATACTAGTGTTTCAAATTGAGAATTTGCATTATTTCAGTCATTTTTCCTTCCAGGGGTAGAGATGGGGGTTAATGGACGCACTGAGGGGTCGACTTGGGGTTACCGCTCTAAAAAGGTCGAGAACCGTTGATCTAATGCAATGCACTGAGTCTAATGTATTAGCTAAGTATCAATAAATACGTATAATCAGCAAATTCGGACCAACATCTCCCCGCTGTTATCTGGCAAATCGAGATATGAGTGTATGTTATTGTGTTTTTGATTTATCGATACAAATAATGAGTTTTTGATTTATCGTTACAATTTACAAACTAAAATACCGGCACTAAATTTTTGTGTTGAAATTTTTGAAATCTTTCTTTTCTTTTTCAGCATCTGGGCTTGGTAATTACGTTGAACCAATGATTTGGTACTATAAGATGTCTTTTTCAGTAAATGCTATTCCCCCAAGTAAGAGCAATTGTTATTTTTTATATTTATTTCTAAACTAGCTTGTTAAGGAGAAGTTTAAGCAGCTAATTCATAAGCTTATTTGCTTCTCTTTCTACATTCTGACTATTTAATCAAATTTATGAAACAAGTGGAGGTGTCGGTCTTCTCGAACTGTTAGAAAAATCCCCTTAGCGCAGCATGTTTTGTCTGAAGTCTAGAGCTAAAATGGCTACAATTTCTTTCACTGGAGTTGCTTCTCTCTCAAGTAGTGGACCTGTATATGTACTTTTGCAAATCCCCAATTTTTGGTCAAAAAACTTGGGATCAAAAAACTTCTGGTGCCGTACCCTTTGGAAGTTTTAATCATTTGTTTCATGGGTGTGAAAGTCATGTTTGAAGTTGTAGATCACTCACTTTGTTATGACTGAGTTTAGGCACAGAAGTACCAACAAGAATAAAAAATCTATAACACATATTTGCACTGCACACAACAGAAAAGTGTTTATTAAAACTACGTACACATGAGTAGCATGACTGCTGCACTGAACACTGAGAGTGAGAGTGAGAGTGACTAGAAGGCAAAACCAGTCAATATATATAGGTATAGGTGACCTATGCAGACTTGCACAGGCTTCACAACAACCATTACTTTAAAATAGGGAGAGAACTAGTAAATATGCATTCACTGGACCATACAATTATACTGGGGGTAAGTCAGCTGGTAGAATGTAACAGGAGTAGCCCATAGATGGCAGCACCTAATTATAATGTACAATTCCAACTTCCACAGTGGGTGAAGCCAGGCAGAAATTGTGAACGTTTTTTGCATCCCTGAGTCGCATTTTCCTTGAAGGGGTATTTTTTTTCTAAAAATGTTAAAGAATCGCCCTGAGCTTGATTTGCAATACTACACCAGAATAACTCTTTGCTTTGGACGAGGAGTCGAAAGTATATTACCCCTTCCTATTCCTCACAGTGACTCTTTTATTTTACTTTATGATGTAATAACAATTTGTACTTGTGTTTATATGTACGATTTGCTGTGGAATAAATGCATAATTCATATGCATTGGTCTAGAAAAGTTGCTCATAACACAACCATCGTTAAACTTTCAGCTCCAGCACTAAAACATGCAAAGATTGTGAAAGATGCAGAATACTACAGGCATTCACAATCATACATTTGGCTTTAATTTTTAGAGAAATGCCAATATTTCTCCTAAAATTAGAGATCTGCTAATCCACGCCCTACTCTAGGCATAACAACATGTAACAGCATAACAATATTACAATTAGGCTGTATGTAGTAATCAAGGCACTGATCTCTGACTAGGCAGTTTTGCTGTAGTTTGAAAACTTTTGTTAATTGCTAATGTCAGATTAGTAATTAATAATTAACAGTCATTCATCTCTAGTATATGAATTTTGTGCCCTCTGCCCTGGGAATGATTCCCCCATCACCCCACCCCCTTAGCTACGCCTCTGGCACCACTGAACGTTGAATCAGTGTGATCTGGAGTGCAGATGTAATTTCTAATTGATAATCAGAACGTAATCTATATATGTATGTATGTATATATGCTTCAAGTATATAATTTTCAGCTTTGTTGGAAAAGTACAGCAGTGTGTTCCACAACATCTGGGCTGCGAGTTCTTTCAAGGGAGCCACTGGACCCAGGAAGATAGTCACTGACGTCCATCATCATGTTCAGAATCACTTGAGCTGGTTACATTTTCTCCATAATAACAACAAAACACACAAGCAGTTCCGTGGTTTCGCTCTTACTGGCTGGCAAAGGTATGCTCCATATGTCTTCAGGAGATTTTTGACTTAGTAAGGAATTTCTGCTACTTTTTGTGAGCTTTTCTTGCAAGGATGTTACCGAAACAAGAATTCGGTTTATCGATAATTGTGTTTTCGGTTAAGTTTCGGTTTTGGAGGAATTTGTTAAGGTACGTAGCCGAAATTTCGGATAATTTTCGGTAGCATTTTTCGGAGGTTTTACTAGTATTTATCCAACTTACCTCCTCTTTTCTCCTAGTTGTCAAAAACTGCTAAAAAACCTTGGCTAAAATAATTCAGATAAAGCTAAAATTTCGTTTACATAGCAGTTTATGATGTGCTATGCATAATTTGCTTTTCACAGCAAAGCAGCATATCATCAGTGCTAACGACTGTGAAGTTTTAAGGTCTCCAGGCCCAGCCAACCGAAATATCAAACCACGTTTGAATTTGTTTGAACAAAATCACATTTAATTCTGTAATTTATGAAATATACGCAAAATCTGTACAAAATGAAATTTGTTTAACTTTAATTAAGCATGATGATCTTTAAACATTAATCATTAAGGATACTTAAATCCAAAAATAATTAACACATTAATTTTTTTAATGTAAGCAACCCCGTCAAACTTGAGATTTTGCGCTATAAAAATCCTTGTGCTTTTATCACTAATTTTGCATCACAGCAAACAAAAAACAAAACATTTTACACATTTTAACATTTTCCTTTCAGTTATAATAACAGTTGGCTTTGCGGAAATATTGTGGTTAGGTTCTGGTTTCCGATGTTTGATAAATTTTGGTTTTGGTTTTGTAAATTCAGTTTCAAGGAATCTTCGAACACTAGGTATAGCCAGAAATGGTTGGATAGTCCATTCAACATCGTGTGCTATTGACTTATTTAGGTTCTGTGTAGATTTATAGCTATCCTGGGTTTATACACAACAGTATTTTTCTAAATAGTTTATTTATTCGGAAATGCAAATATACAATACATTACAGCATTTAAAACAAAATTAAACTCACTAATATTAACATATTAATTGTTAATAGAATTCATATATCCACGGCTATATTAATTAAATCATAGTTTTTTTCATTTTTTTGTGCATAGTTGTAAATATGTTTGATTTTATTCGTCGTTACTTTCCATTACTGCACAGTAGTTTAGATCGCACTGACGCATTTGCCTTTAGCAGTGTAAGTTTTTATTAACTAACACTGATTGATCATCTCTGTAAAGTTTTTATCAGTGATAATCAATGTATTTTAATGGCAAATAAAGATTATTATATATATACATATGTATATATATAATATATAATATATATAGATAATATATATGTTTCTATATAATATATAGAAACAATGGGAAAAATATTCAGTTAATAATAATGATTTGATGTAACAGCATGCATATAGTCAATGGCAACCATAAGTGAAAACTTGTTTGGTTCTTGTGCAGTTGTAAGCTCTTCCAAATAATAATTAATAAAAAGGAGAAAAATCATGCACAATCCAACCCAAATTGTAAGTACAATATTAAGTATAAAACTAAACATTAATACTTTGAAAACTGTATAAATAATAACTTAATATTTGCTGTTTCTTGTGTCACTCTTTATCAGTGATTTTACAGGGAGTTAGAAAATAATTTTAATTTCGTTAAATTTCTCCTATTTCATTAAAATCAAGAATGATGTATAATCAGCTGTTGTAATGAGAATAATTGTTGACAGACTTTACAGATGCATGTATCATAATGGTACACTACTGTGCATCGGTTTCACAAAGATAGTAGTGAGCTTCTGTACAATAGTGGTCATCCCAGATGAAATTTTTGCCATGCCATAATCGTATACAATGTTGACTACCCTTGTCGTTATCAAAAGGCCAGTTAGCTACTTTGTTGCTAATGATTGGCTGACCATTAGACACCCATATCCAGTAACCTTCTCGGTGTTGATCAGTTCCACCAATCCAGACATCGCCGTCTTTAGAAAAAGAATGACGTGGTTAAATTAAGAGAGTAAGTGAAAGGCTAGTAAAAAGACATAAGAATATATTTTATTATTTTTATAATGTCTGGACCCAGAAATGTAATTCTAAAATATCATGACAACATTTAGAAATGACAACATTCTGTCTGTTAACTGTATTTGATGTTGATAGGTGTCAGCACTTGGGGTGTTGCTTGCCATGATTTTGTACTTTATAAAATGTCTTTTCACGTCATTTTTAACTTCTTGTATGCTTTGTTAACAGTTTTCAATATGTAATGTGGCACACTGGAGATTACATTGCATTCGTTTTCAATGGCAGAACTTGTTTCAGAAGTATATTGGTAGAAATTTTTACACAGCATTTTTTTACATGTATTATTCTATGAACAGTTAAATTTATATGGAAGAAAGCTCTGAAACATTGTGAGTCAAGCATGATTCTAGCCAAGAATCTTGTGGTATTGGGCTACAGACTCATAGCTATTTGAGCTATAAACCCATAGGGCCATAGCAGATCTGAATATTCATACTATAGGTTTTACATGTCAAATGTAGACCTGCGTTAACTCAAATGTAGATTTTGTTAATTCAAATGTGTCGTGGTAACTCAAAAGTAGACTTGGGTAGTTCAAATGTGTTAGCAATAGTTTTCAAGAAATCTTAAGTGTTTTTGGTAAGTCAAATGTAGACACATGTCAAGTCAAATGTGACATTGGTATCTCAAATGTGGATAGGTGGTAAAGCTTAAGGAAGTAAAATTTAATCTCCTTTAATCTTAATTTAATAATTGCTATGAAAATAATAATAACTTTATAGGGCTACTAATAGTCCACTAATATTCTGTAAACTTTACATACCATTCTAACTGTTAGAGAAAACAATACATTCTTAAAATAAACAATGTTTCTTGAGAGAAACTAAATCATTAATGCAGTGCTAATGCATTATTTAAAAAACTAATTAGTGATTCACTGTTCATTGGGAAGGGATAAACAACACATTTTTCAAAGTTATGAAAGATGCGATGACTATCTTTGGTTTATCTTTTTGTAATTTGCACTTAAATGAGTTAATTACCTATTTATTCAAAGTAATGCATCTACATTTGACTTACCTAAGTCACATTTGAGTTACCAAAACACATTCGTAATTCCTATGTCTACATTTGACTTACCTAAGTCACATTTGAACTTTCCTGTGTCTACATTTGACGTGTAAAACCTATTGTCAGCACACATTCAGTCAGAGCCACCTATCCATAGTAGAGATAAACTAATTAATAAGTTACTAGTGATCATTTACACATTTAACAAACTTGGTGCATATCTTTTTATTATATATTATTTTTGTTATACTACAAAATTGGCTGTTAAATAGCACATATCAATGTCAATTGATATGTTCTGTATTAAGACTTCAGTATTACTCGTAATGTAGATAAATGATAATACTTGCCAATATTTCTTATGTAGTTTTCTAGGAAATGATTTTCTGCATCGGTTTCAACTGTTGCCAATTCACCTCCTGCTATTTTGCACTTTACCGCAGCTCCCCACCAATGAATCTGAGTTTGGGAAAGCAAGTAGCAATGTCCATGGTAATATTCCCAACCGATTGGACAAAATGCTGTCTGATTCTAGAAAATTAATTGCATTGTTAAAGAAGCTTAAAAATAGCTGGACTGTACTTTAAAAATAAGGATAGTTACAATAACTGTTACTTTATACAAATAACGCACAATGCGTGAGCTTGCATAAAAGAAACATGTTTAAAAAAGTAGTGATTTGCTTGAGTGTTTCTGTGTTATTGTCCTTAGGAAAGTATTTTCTGAACTTACCATTTCTGCTCTCGAGCGTTGCAGAGTAACTAACAGCAACAGTAAGCCACTTAGCGATGCCTGGTTCATTGTGAATACTGGAACATTTGTCACAATGAATTATGCAATAAAAAAAAAGAAAATAATAAAGGATCAGAAAATAAGTGTCAAATAAATTATTTAGATGTGGTGCAGCATGCACAAAATGGTAATGCGAAATTGTTAAAAATATATTTGTTTTGGCTCAGAAGAAAAAACAACTATCTAACTAAGATCTAAACAGTGACTTTTTGTGCGAGTCATAAAATTTCCTCCTTTTGCTGATTACAAAAACAATGACGGAAATACTCGTTGGGAAAATATAACTCTAGTAAAACGTACTGATGTTTGAAAAGTTAGAATACTCACCTTGAGGTTTTTTATTTGTTATTTCACCAAATTTGTGTCGCTGTAAGTTTAGCTACTGAAATAAACGTCATAACATTGAAATTACTTAGCTGCCTTTGTTTGATGTTTGAAATCAGAGCAGCAGCATTGTTTCGCAGCAATGACATTGTTTTAATTTAGAACTCATTTAAAGCTCTATGGTGACAATTTGAAAATTTGATTCTTATTTAGGTCACATTTTACTAAGCGAAGCCAGCATTGTAAACGTTATTTTACAAATAATCCTTTTAATATGAGTAATAATGGTTTTCTTAATTGTTAATGCTATGTTTTTGTTAAAGAATATAGTGTATGCAGAATGCTTATATAAGCTCTTAGTTCTTTTTCTGCTTAATTGCTCTGACTGTATCACTTATCACTGAAATTGTCCACATTAGTTGCTCAGATGTTATATTATTCCACTTGTCTGTGATACTTTTGTGGAAGTCAATTGTTGTTTATGGGTGCACTTTTTCAAAAAATGCTGCAATGAAAGTTCAACTTCTGACACTATAGAAACTCCACATTACCTTTTTGCAGACTATCTGCAGTGTTTTTATGTCTGTGGTGCACCGATGGGTAATAGCTAAGTGACTGGCTGGCAAACCAACTGACTTACTGACTGATTACTTTTAAAATTTCATCTAATTTCGGTGTAATGTTATCAATGATTTTCTTTTGCCACACTTATTGGAAAAGCCTTGAAGCATAGGTATACTGACTAAGGAGATGACCCAGACGAGTATGTGAGAGAGAAGGTGAGTGAGTGAGTGAGTGATTTTGGTGACATGAGGATACACTGGCTTAATGATTCATACAATCAGTAAGCTGCTGATGCATGGTATAGCCAGAAATGGTTGGATAGTCCATTCAACATCGTGTGCTATTGGCTTATTTAGGTTCTGTGTAGGTTCACAGCTATCCTGGGTTTATACACAACAGTATTTTTCTAAATAGTTTATTTATTTGGAAATGCAAATATACAATATATAGAAACAATGGGAAAAATATTCAGTTAATAATAATGATTTGACCTGACAGCATGCATATAGTCAATGGCAATCATAAGTGAAAACTTGTTTGGTTCTTGTGCAGTTGTAAGCTCTTCCAAATAATAATTGATAAAAAGGAGAAAAATCACACACAATCCATCCAAAATTGTAAGTACAATATAAAGTATAAAACTAAACATTAATACTTTAAAAACTGTATAAATAATAACTTAATGGCTTCAAGATTACCATGTAAATCATTTTCTAAAATTTGTAAATAGAGTGTTTCTTTAATACCACCAGTAAACAAAATTTATTGCTAAAGAAGTGTTCTATACAAGTATCTCTAAACTTTGGATTGAAGACGTCAATGCAATGATTATTGTTTATTACAGTTTTGTAGTCAAATGTAACTTTTGCCATCATTTACATATACTTACTGTGGCATTAGTAGAAGATACTTTCTTCATGTATGCAGAATGCTTTTATAAGCTCTTAGTTCTTTTTTCTGTCTAATTGCCCTGACTCCATCACTATGTAAACTATCTCCAAAATTCTGGTAATATTTGCTGTTTCTTGTGTCACTCTTTATCAGCGATTTTATAGGTTTAAGGAGTCAGAAAATAATTTTAATTTCGTTAAATTTCTCCTATTTCATTAAAATCAAGAATGATGTATAATCAATTGTGGTAATGAGAATAATTGTTGACAGACTTTATAGTTGCATGGATCATAATGGTGCACTACTGTGCATCGGCTTCACAAAGATAGTAGTGAGCTTTTGTACAACTGAAGTCATCCCAGATGAAATTTTCACTAATCCAGAATCGTAAACAATGTTGTTGACCATTCTGGTTATTAATCTCGTGGTGAGCTAACTTGTTGCTAATGATTGGCTGACCATTTGAGACCCATATCCAGTCACCTTCTCGGTGTTGATCAGTTCCACCAATCCAGACATCGGCGTCTTTAGAAAAACAATGACATGGTTGAATTAAGAGAGTAAGTGACAGCTAGTAAAAAGACAAAATGGAAATAAACTGAATTGAATTGAATGGTTTTGAGTGCATCTTGCTGGACCCCTTAGGAAGCAGTAGTTTCGTCTTGTGTTTCAGCAATGCAAACTCCTTACCTTAGAATACTAAAACTGTGCTAGCATCTCTGGGTGCATTAGATATGTATTCAGATGTGTAGCCATGTTAGAGTTTTTCTAATCTATATACAGCATTTATTAATCCAGGGGGAATTTTCTCAAAATTGTCACTAATTAACTACATCCTGGTGATAGCTTTAGTGACGATGATTAATGATAACTTTGTGAAACCGGGTGCAGTTTAAATAAGTATTCAAATTTGCACATAAGTAAATAAAAGAAAGCGATTCTTGAATTAATAAAGATGATTTCACTTTAAAATTGGTATATTTTATTCTTTTTTATAATGTCTGGACCCAGAAATGTAATTCTAAAATATCATGACAACATTTAGAAATGACAACATTCTGTCTGTTAACTGTATTTGATGTTGATAGGTGTCAGCACTTGGGGTGTTGCTTGCCATGATTTTGGTCTTTATAAAATGTCTTTTCATGTCATTTTTAACTTCTTGTATGCTTTGTTAACAGTTTTCAATATGTAATGTGGCACACGGGAGATTACATTGCATTCGTTTTCAATGGCAGAACTTGTTTCAGAAGTATATTGGTAGAAATTTTTACACAGCATTTTTTTACATGTATTATTCTATGAACAGTTAAATTTATATGGAAGAAAGCTTTGAAACATTGTGAGTCAAGCATGATTCTAGCCAAGAATCTTGTGGTATTGGGCTACATACTCATAGCTATTTGAGCTATAAACCCATAGGGCCATAGCAGATCTGAATATTCTTACTATAGGTTTTACATGTCAAATGTAGACCTGCGTTAACTCAAATGTAGATTTTGTTATTTCAAATGTGTCATGGTAACTCAAAAGTAGACTTGGGTAGTTCAAATGTGTTAGCAATAGTTTTCAAGAAATCTTAAGTGTTTTTGGTAAGTCAAATGTAGACACCTGTCAAGTTAAATGTGACATTGGTATCTCAAATGTGGATAGGTGGTAAAGCTTAAGGAAGTAAAATTTAATCTCCTTTAATCTTAATTTAATAATTGCTATGAAAATAATAATAACTTTATAGGGCTACTAATAGTCCACTAATATTCTGTAAACTTTACATACCACTCTAACTGTTAGAGAAAACAATACATTCTTAAAATAAACAATGTTTCTTGAGAGAAACTAAATCATTAATGCAGTGCTAATGGATTACTTAAAAAACTAATTAGTGATTCACTGTTCATTGGGAAGGGATAAACAACACATTTTTCAAATTTATGAAAGATGCGATGACTATCTTTGGTTTATCTTTTTGTAATTTGCACTTAAATGAGTTAATTACCTATTTATTCAAAGTAATGCGTCTACATTTGACTTACCTAAGTCACATTTGAGTTACCAAAACACATTCGTAATTCCTATGTCTACATTTGACTTACCTAAGTCACATTTGAGTTACCAAAACACATTCGTAATTCCTATGTCTACATTTGACTTACCTAAGTCACATTTGAACTTTCCTGTGCCTACATTTAACGTGTAAAACCTATAGTCAGCACACATTCAGTCAGAGCCACCTATCCATAGTAGAGATAAACTAATTAATAAGTTACTAGTGATCATTTACACATTTAACAAACTTGGTGCATATCTTTTTATTATATATTATTTTTGTTATACTACAAAATTGGCTGTTAAATAGCACATATCAATGTCAATTGATATGTTCTGTATTAAGACTTCAGTATTACTTGTAATTTAGATAAATGATAACACTTGCCAATATTTCTTATGTAGTTTTCTAGGAAATGATTTTCTGCATCAGTTTCAACTGTTGCCAATTCACCTCCTGCTATTTTGCACTTTACCACAGCTCCCCACCAATGAATCTGAGTTTGGGAAAGCAAGTAGCAATGTCCATGGTAATATTCCCAACCGATTGGACAACATGCTGTGTGATTCTAGAAAATTAATTGCATTGTTAAAGAAGCTTAAAAATAGCTGGACTGTACTTTAAAAATAAGGATAGTTACAATAACTGTTACTTTATACAAATAGCGCACAATGCGTGAGCTTGCATAAAAGAAACATGTTTAAAAAAGTAGTGATTTGCTTGAGTGTTTCTGTGTTATTGTCCTTAGGAAAGTATTTTCTGAACTTACCATTTCTGCTCTCGAGCTTTGCAGAGTAACTAACAGCAACAGTAAGCCACTTAGCGATGCCTTGTTCATTGTGAATACTGGAACATTTGTCATAATGAATTATGTAGTAAAAAAAAAGAAAATAATAAAGGATCAGAAAATAAGTGTCAAATAAATTATTTAGATGTGGTGCAGCATGCACAAAATGGTAATGCAGAATTGTTAAAATTATATTTGTTTTGGCTCAGAAGAAAAAACAACTATCCAACTAAGAACTAAACAGTGACTTTCTGTGTGAGTCATAACATTTCCTTCTTTTGCTGATTACAAAAACAATGACGGAAATACTCGTTGGGAAAATATAACTCTAGTAAAACGTACTAATGTTTGAAAAGTTAGAATACTCACCTTGAGGTTTTTTATTTGCTATTTCACCAAATTTGTGTCGCTGTAAGTTTAGCCACTGAAATAAACGTCATAACATTGAAATTACTTAGCTGCCTTTGTTTGATGTTTGAAATCAGAGCAGCAGCATTGTTTCGCAGCAATGACATTGTTTTAATTTAGAACTCATTTAAAGCTCTATGGTGACAATTTGAAAATTTGATTCTTATTTAGGTCGCATTTTACTAAGCGAAGCCAGCATTGTAAACCTTATTTTACAAAGAATCCTTTAATATGAGTAATAATGGTTTTCTTAATTGTTAATGTTATGTTTTTGTTAAAAAATATAGTGTATGCAGAATGTTTATATAAGCTCTTAGTTCTTTTTCTGCTTAATTGCTCTGCTTGTATCACATATCATTGAAATTGTCCACGTTAGTTGCTCAGGTGTTATATTATTCCAGTTGTCTGTGATACTTTTGTGGAAGTCATTTGTTGTTTATGGGTGGACTTTTTCAAAAAAATGCTGCAATGAAAATTCAACTTCTGACACAATAGAAACTCCACATTACCTTTTTGCAGACTATCTGCAGTGTTTTTATATCTGTGGTACACCGATGGCTAATAGCTAAGTGACTGGCTGGCTAACTAACTGACTTACTGACTGATTACTTGTAAAATTTCATCTAATTTCAGTGTAATGTTATCAATGATTTTCATTTTCCACACTTATTGGAAAAGCGTTGAAACATGGATATACTGACTAAGGAGATGATCCAGACGAGTATGTGAGAGAGAAGGTGTGTGAGTGAGTGATTACGGTGACATGAGGATACACTGGCTTAATGATTCATACAATCAGTAAGCTGCTGATGCATGGTTTCTGAGATCTTGCTAAAGGCTGCTGTAATATCGTCCATTTTTAATTTAATCCAACTTATGTGTAAAATATTTTATGTTGTTTTCTAGCTGTTATATTTATTCTCCCGTATCATGTATTTATAACATGCATGCCGTTTCTGTTGCTAAGTTGCTTAGTGGCTTGGATTCTGTGAAAATATACATCACATCTAATGGTGCATTTAGACTTAGAGAGTTCTTTTGCAACTTGTTGCCCAACTCTCAGTGGGAGTAAAGTCGTGCGTGTGAACGGTTTGGCAACTTCTCCAGCAACTTGTTGCGCAACTTCTCTCTGAGCGCAAAGTCGCATGTGTGAACAGCTTGGGAACTTTTCTCCCAATTTAACTTAGTGACTCTCTCTGAGTTTGCGATAAGTTGCGAGAGAAGTTGCCTAGCCATTCACACGTGCGACTCTACTCTATGAGAGAAGTTGCCTAGCCATTCACACGTGCGACTCTACTCTATGAGAGAAGTTGCCTAGCCATTCACACGTGCGACTCTACTCTATGAGAGAAGTTGTGCAACAAGTTATGAGAGAAGTTTCCAAGTCTGAACGCGCCATAACGCTCTTGGCCTGGCCTTGGTTGATTAATCGTTTTCCTGATTTACTGTCATGTTATTCACACAATGTTGTATGAAGAGATGTTTTGATGATTTTTCTTTACTTTATGTAATTTGCAGAAAATCGTTATTTGTAATAAGAAAAAAAACAACATTAGAAATTGGAGCTCACAGATTGAAAATGCAACTCTGTACCTGTTTAGTATAAAACTGGACGCTTTGATAAAGTTTCAACTACATCAGCATATTATCAAGCTCACGTTAATCTTGTGTGTTTTAAAACTAAACATCAATAAGCCTTTTCACATTTCCAGCTATTGATAATGATCGTGAAAAGGTCCCGACAATATAGCACCAGACAATACCTTTGTGTACACTTGACAATGCCTCATAGTCCAGGCTGTTGCAATAGTAACAGTTTAACAGCTAGCTAGAACCTTACCTAGTTCATTTTTTCTTGTTCCCAAACAAGATCCTACTAGTAAAGCATTCTATGCACGGACTAACACATAATTAAGTAAAGTCTTTGTAAAACAACCGAAGATGCTGAACTGATGCAGAGGACAGCTTTGCTTTACCCACACGTAACTTGACGGTTGTAGTTAAGACGTATTAGGTGCTGTGGTGCACATAACCTTTGACCTACAGCAACTGCGTGTGCGCGCAACAAAACTGCGAAAAGGCTTATTACCTGTAGATTATTTAGGTTGCCATTATGAGGCATTAATGCATTTTATTTTCTCTGTTTTAAAACTCGGCTTTATTATAGGTATGATCACTATGCTGTTTTATGTGAATTGCTACCGGAAGCTATTCCATCTTTAGCTTCGTGCTTATCAACTTTGCAGAAAGGTATGAATTACTTGCTTTTAGAGGTTTTGTTTAGCAAGAAAACCAGGTATTGATGAGCAGACTTTTCAAAGTAACAAGAATGTAAAATTCTTTTGGAATTTGTTGTAGATCTCATACATATATATATATATATATATATATATATATATACTTAATTACTTATTTTCTGTACAACCGCACTTAATTACTTACATTCTGCACAACCGCACTTTTTTGCTGACAATCGCAACAAATGTATGTGTATGTGTGTGTCTGTGTGTGTGTGTGTGTCTGTGTGTGTGTGCGTGCGTGCGTGCGTGCGTGAGTGCGTGCGTGTGTGCGTGTGTGTGTGTGTGTCATATATATCGTATTCACTCCTAGGGTTGTATAAGTAGAATTCATGTTTAAAGTGACGGTGTTTTTGAAATAGTACTTCTTGACCGATGTACACATGCCAACAGTGTAAACGTTCTGTTAGCTATTAAAAATTCAAAGGAGGAAGTTTCAGTGATCGTTATCGTCATTGTAGAATTATATGATATGTAAAGTGTACGACGCAGTCCTTTTCGATATTCAACAATCGTCAGTTCTCTCACTTCTGTCACTTTACGCTTCTGTCAGTTAAGTTGAAAATTCTGCTGCCATAGAATGCACAGCAATAAGCATTGAACAACTTAAGCAATACACTTAAGTACATTCGCTAAAGTATTTTAAGCAATATAATTTAAAACTGGCTCAAGAACAAATGAATTTGTGCACTTGTGTGACAAAGGAAATTAAACTAACTTGGGCAGCTGCTGAAAATCTAATTGCTAAACTGACCATTGATTAAAAATTATTATAAAATTTTACCCTTACATGGTTTTAAAACTAAAACTTTTCCAACGAAATTAATGTGACACTACAAATAAAAAAATGGCTTTGAAATTAACTGCATGGACAAGGCTTGTAGACAATTTTCAAGGTTGGCTGAATGAAATTTGAAGAATTTTTTCCAAGTTTATTCTATCAGTAGCTTTTCAAGTATGGATACCAGTGAATAGAAGTTGGAAGGACAGAAAACTCCCTCACATATCCTCATCAGTAATCTATAATTGGTGGCCAAAACCACCAAAGAGTCCAAAAGCAATAAGCTTTCCAACTTTCTTGAATGTCTAGAAGCAAACAGCAATTCATAGAAGACAACAGCAGATGGAAAGCTACCATTGGCTTTCGACGATTAACCAATGATTATTGAAATGTTCCAAAACGAAATTCTTGAGGCCATGAGTAGGTGATTTAAATGTGTTGTGCAGAGTTAAACTCTACTGCTTTATCAAGAAATGTTTGAAACTTGATGTTACCTTTATAGCATTTCCCAAGGGCAGGTAACAGCATAGTTTTAAAACTTTTCCAAGATACTATTTTCAATAACATTTCGTGAATTTATCAAATTTTAATAACAGCAACAAAGCTGAATGCCGTGTGAGTTGACAGTTGATGGAAAAAAGCCAGTTGATCTAATCAAAAATAGGTAGGCCTACAGTAACTCCTCGATTAGCAACCAGACGCATTTGCCCGGAACAGTGTATGTTTTTATATGGGCTAACACTGATCGTTTGTCGTATATTATGATGGTCTATGTTTTTAAAATGGCAAATAAAGATTGTACTACTACTACTGCTGCTACTGCTGCTGCTGCTGCTGCTGCTGCTGCTGCTGCTGCTGCTGCTGCTGCTGCTGCTGCTGCTGCTGCTACTGCTACTGCTACTACTACTACTACTACTACTACTACTACTACTACTACTACTACTACTACTACTACTACTACTACTACTACTACTACTACTACTCCCATTTTGGGAGATTTCGTTTTAATGACGCTGATCTTCTGACACCTTTTTTCACTTAATCACTCAAGTTTCACTTTAACGACGATTTTTTATTTTGCTTAAGGCAAATTTTTATTTTATCAACAACATTTTTACTTAATTTGATGCATTAAAACAGAACATATTGCATTATTCTGTTCTAAAAATCACTAATAACGTAAATAGTGTAATTATTACATACGTTGTTGCTTCCCTACTGACTATTAAATCCTAGCCGTGTATATCAAGTGAGACCTGCCAGCAAACATGCATGCAACCTGTTGCTACAGCAACTATCTAGATAAAATTCCCATGGTAGCCCAGGGCTTGGCTTTGGCTCTGCCGTGTTGATTGTTTAACCAAATTAACCACTGCCTAGTCTTAGACGTTAATGAATGAGAAACCGCTGTAGTCGGTAATGGTAAATAAGATATATATAGGTGGTTTCAGGCAACCAGAAAGAAATTAACCGGTAGAAATATGAATAAAACTCCTAAAACGTTTAACTTATATGATTTAACCAGTATTGATTTTTGCATCTGGAACATATCTCATTCTTTTACATTACTTTCTATGGAAGTCTTGGCTTCGTTTAGTGGCGTTTCGTTTAACGTCATGCTTTGTGGGAACACATTAGCATCGTCAAGCGAGGACTTACTTAGAAACCTTTAAAATGCCAATCTTGACCCAGTTTTGATAAGGTCACTTCCGCACCAAGTTGCATTCTGGCTAAAGTTACATTTTAATGATTATTATGTTTGATTTTATGTCACTTTTACTTTAGGAAAGTTTGATCACGATTTGCACATGGCAGTTGGGAAGAAGTTGGGTTTTGAGATGCCCTTCGAGTTTCATCCTCCCTCAAGGTACTGACTGTTATGGTTTGTGTTGTATAGTTATATTCTTTGCCATCTTTTTACTTGTTTTATGAAAATTTGGTTTGTATAGTTGCATAAAATAGCATGCACAGCAGGTAAGTGTTACGTGTTAAAACAAGACAGGGTGGTTTTTCTTATCCTACACCATTTTCAACTACGAAAAAAGTATACATTTTAACACAATTAATACTGCAAAAGCGTTTCTCATAATTAAATAATAGATTAAAAACTTAATTAACGGGGGGGGGGGCGAGTCCAACTGTTGATGACATCACAAACTAACATAATTTTCTACAGCCAAAATATTCAACGAGCGTGTTGCATGTGTTTACGAAAGCGAAAGTTGAAGTGCTGCTGTACGATATCCAGTGTGTTGTACTAAAAGTAAGCAAGTTTTAAGATAAAAACCGCAATTTAAAATTTACGCGCTGTGCTCATGCATGAGCTGTTCAACGTGTGTAGTTCGTCACAGACTAACACATCTGAACTGAGAGGTACAGCACCTTTTTGTACAAAATTTAAGTGCTAGTGCTCGTCTAATTATTGAATGGCGAAGTGGATGCTGGCATTGTTAAATGGTGGTGTTGTGGTAGCCTATTTGCATTAATTGTGACTGGAAAAGGCTTCAATTTGAAGCTGTGAGTGTATGTACATGATATATAGCCTATTGCTTTGTTTCTTAATACAAATGATTGTATTGTTTGAATGTTTAATTGTACCGTGTGTTGGTTTTGTGTTTATGTCAAGATACGCATGTATAATACCCGTATGGTATGTATTATTTTATATGAGATTGTATTTGTAAAAAAGTGCTTTAGTTTTTTTTGACATAGGAGCATTTTGCTGTAGCTTCTGTCATTTTTTATTTTATTACTTGTATTTTTATGCATTCCTAGTGCACTCATGGTTTAAAATTTTTGCACCAGACACATTTTAGCAGTGTAACCCATTCATTACAGGCAATCACTGAATGGTCGCTTAACTCTGGAGAACGGGAATGTGCTTTGCATGGTGCCAGTAATGGTTAAATGGCCCTTTCAATGGTGGGCATAGTAGGCGTAGCATCATATCGTCATTATCATTTACAATTTGCGGGAAAACCACAGTTTCCCAGAACGGGTGTTTCCCCGGACCCAAATTTTGACTGCTGCTGGCTGTTATAATGTAAGTGTCATAATGTTGATCTGTGACTAAGATCAAAAGGCAGAGCAGTTTGCAAACACTGTGTAGAATGTCCGTACATTATTGATCATTGGTGAATGGGTCTAAGAGCTTTTGTTATAGCACACAGTTTCAGCTTTGTGCAAAATGTTTTGCAAGGTTTCGCTATGATGCTGCTGCTGGTGTTGTATGTGTTGTGATCGTCATTGTCATCATCATCATCATCATCATTCTTTTGCAGGTCAGATGAAGTTCACGGAGAACTTGCATTTCCTGGATCTGATGTTTATGATGATGTTGTAACACTTGCCAAGTTAAAAAGAGATTTCAAATCTTTGTCCCATTCTGACATGTGAGTTACGTAACAGTTTCTTTTAATTTTGGCAGTCCTTTTTGATAAGTCTTGATTCCTTTTCATTTGAATTGATCTTTTTTCATCAGAAAGCTCTAACGGCTATTTAGTGACTTACGCTTACAATAACACAGGCAAGGACGCAACACGCAAAAAACGAATAACATATAGGGTACGTACCGTGGCGTTGGCACCCGCTAGAATCGAACGAACTCAAGACAACGTGGTTTGCAGTCCTAAACCACTCGGCTCCCAGCTTGGTAATTAACAGTTTTCAATAGAATGTAACTTGTTAGCAAAAATCTATTAGCAGAACAAGGTACTATCGTTTCTTACACTATACAAAACAGTTTTAGAACTTGACGTGTGCTATAGCTTTCTTTTCATTTATGTAGCTGAAATAGCAAGTGCGAGATCGTATTTTTATAAGCATTTTTTAATTTCGCTGTTCAAATAAATTACAAAGTAAGGCCATGTAAATAATTTTATTTTATTTCTCTCCAGACTTCTGGGATGGTATAATGAATTCCAGATAAAGCGAAACTTTAGCAATCCGTACTGGATGCAGCAGTGCGAATCGATTATCAAAAGGTGAGTAGACGAAGGTAGCATGGTCTCAAGGTGACACTGTCTTTATGTAATAGAATATTTGCATGTAAACATTGCAATATGAAAACTAATTCCATTTGTGTGCCTGCTTAGCAAGATCGTCCATAAGTCGCCAAGTAAGCTTTTCTGGTCATTCACATATGCTGAATCTCCATTTCATTGGAATCATTTTGATACCAAGTTCAATGCTCTATGTTATTCCTAAGCTCAGATAATCCACGTTGAAGTTGAGGTGCAGGTTGTACACTGAAAAACATAATCTTGAGAAAATCACTGTTAAAGTTAGCCATTGTTTTCTGTTGCATTTCTGCAAAACACTTAGCAACCGCGCAAAGATGAACTTGTGGTAACTAACAAAGCAATGGCAAAAGTAAATTTGTTATCCATGCGTGATCAACACCTATATATCCTAAAATTTCACCCAGCTAAAATGCAGAACTTGGCACTTGGCGATTTGTCCGAGTTCTTTTACCACTGAATGTGATTTTACCGACGAATGATTCTTTGACTTGTGTGAAAATACTCTAGATGCTAGCGTTTCTTTGCAGAGTTCTAGTTGGCTATGAGAATCACCATGACAAACTCGTGAGAAGTTTGAGTGACGTCTACACTGAAGACGTGGTGACCGAATGGATGGAGACGCACTTTATGCCGGAGTTCAGGGAACTACAAAAAATGGTCCAGGCGGCTAAGACACAGTTGGAAATTTCTCCAAGTACAGTGCGATGATACAAAGAAATATTTTGCTCGTTGAATATAGTTTCCTTTGCTGTTTGTAATGTACCAGCTTGAGTGATTTGTATCAAGTGTGAATGCACGCAGCACCAACAGCAGTCATTTCAGCTAATTATTTAATTGGAATACATTCCGTAGTTGAATTTACTAGTTGCTGTGATATTAAGCGTTATGAGCACATGCATAATTGTGCACAATTTCTTGTTGATTTTAAGTGGACCGGAATTTTGCTCTCTAATGGTCGTGACTACATTCGATTTTCTTGAATCACTTCGGTAAGCTGTGGGCTCTGATGAATAATTCTGCACCTCTTTTCATTAAGTGTTTGTAAGTAAAACATAAACGAACAAACAATAAATAGTCACCAACATACAGGGTGTTCCGAAAGAAACGGTGCAGTAGAAATAATGTGAGGTGCTGACAGTGGCGGGTCTAGACACTGGAACTGCAGAACCCCCTATTTTCACTCGATATTATCGATAATATTCAGTATAATGAGTCCTTCTTTAATTCTTTCTTTATACTTGTACGGAACCAGAGCACTTTTCGGAACTGTGCGCTTCACAACTCCAGCACTGTGTGCTCACAACTCCAGCAACACATATCTGGCTGTTGTACACATGCAGTCATGCGCTCATGTCTGAGATAAGATACTGCAATTTAGGTAGAGAGAGAACTGTCACTCATGCAGTGTGTGTTATCAGTTGTCAAATGCTTAAAAACCATGTACTGGCAATTTACCAAGTTTAATTTTATAATAAGGGCAACAAATATGACAATTTTTTAAGCATCATGGTCTTTAACTACATGCAGAAACTTAGTATTTTATTTATTTCAGAATATTTTTCAGTTTTGATAGTAATTGGTTTTGCAAAATCAATTTCGGTTCGGTTTCGTTTTGGTATCGGTTTCCTATATTTCATAAATTTCCGTTTCGGTTTGTAATATCAGTTTCGGTATCATCCCTGGTTACGACATCACAATAATGTGAAAATGAACATTTATATTTGCATAACTCTAGTTTTCCGGCTATATATCTTTGTTTTTGTGCATCCCAGTACATGTATACCAGCATATTTCTGCTGCAGTGTTTCTTTTGATACACCCTGTATAATCAATAGAGTTGGTAATCACAGTGCAAAAAGAGGGCACACGTATTGGCCATGATAATTTCTTTTGTTTGGTTTAGTAAGCATTCTAAATGTGTGTTCATTTTGGTTAATCTTTAGAGCAGGAAATAGTAACTGATTGTGTTGTCTCGGCTCCAAAAACAAAATTATAATGCCTTCGATATGTAAGTTTGAGTGTTGCCTCCACTATCTTGCCGTTTAAAGTCATATTCGCAACGAAGCATCATATTGTACCTTCAATCATCAGTTATATATTACTGAAAACTATCCTAGTCTTGATGTTATTAGATGTTAAAAGTTGGGAGGTAGTTGCGAGAGTTGTCTGTCACTAAGATGATAAGATTATTGTATTATGATAATCGGCAGTGGCGGCTCGTCGCTAAAATTAGTGGTGGTGCTGCCCCCTAATTTTTAGTCATTGCACTAATACTGTGTAAAACGAAACAAAAATATGTAATTTTAGTGCTGTGATTGTAATTTTAAACAAACAAACATGCGAAACTTTATACATAAACTCGATAAAGTCCTAAACAAAAAATATTTTTTGTTTGCTAACAGCCTAAATTGTCGCAGTTCAAGCTTGATCCATTCCCGGTAAGCACGTGACAAATGACAACAAACTGTGTGAGCAACAGTACTTTGTCTACCTGGGTTCAGACGTGTGCATGACCGCATGCGCACAACAGCCAAACACCACGTTGCTTGAGCTATGAGCGCACTGTGCTAGGCTGTGAAGCAAACAGTACTACCCTCGCGTGCTCTAGTTCCGTTCAAGTATAAAGAAGAAACTAAAGAATAAAGATTTGTTATAGCGAATATTATTGATAATACTGAGTAAAAATAGGGGGTGCTGCAGTTCCACAGTACCTATACACGAGCCGCCACTGCTAATCACTATGATAATCCAAATAAGATGTTGATCAATGTTTTCTGAATGCAATAATATCGTCAATGTGTGTATGTAGTGACGATAAACAAGTGATAGTTGTGGAGACTTGTTCACCTGTCAGTTTGAAATGAGTGCCTTTTACAATTGATTATGTTCTTCAGCAGAGTATATAGCATACAGGGAATGTAGCATGATGATTTCAGTGCCAAAATACACAGCAGTTTAATAACCCGACTAAGCGTTGTTTACAGGGCCGGAGCTAGGAAGTGCTGGGCTCAATTAGAAAATTATTAGTGGGGCCCTCTACCCTACCAAACTGAAGATTATGTTTCATACTTCGTGTAGCATGCCAGTATCTGCCAAAAAGCGTTGAGGGCTTGAGGCTCCACCATTAGCCACACTGATTATGTACTAGAAATTGGAATTAATGTTTTATTGCAAGTTAAGATAATTACTCACATACTGTTTGTGCATGCACCTTTTAAAAACAAATGATAAACTGGAATTACAAAACAAAAAAACGATCAGTGGAAAACATTGAAGTATAGATTTACTATGTCAGACTGAATGTTTCACTGCCTTCACAGTATCAAGAAGCTTCATGCACACTGGATGCTCATTAATTCATCATATAGCGTCCTGGGTTTGAGCATGTGAAAGTGGGGCCTCTCTTGGTATGGCTTAAAATTGGCCCTCCTTGTTTGCAATTTATGAGTGGTAATTTTAGGTTGACTAGAGGGAGCATTAGACTAAATAATAAAATTAAAGTATGCTCACCTACGGCCGTCATTGAGCCTAGTGACAGCTTTGTGCAACTGGCCCCTGGTGTTTTAGACTGATAAGCACACTTTTTTAACTGGTTATTGATGATCAGAGGAAATATTTTTCATTTGCTGTGTGTGGTTGGGTTTGCAGTGGAATTTCGCAAGAAATCGCTAATTTCTTGTTGTCATTTTTTGTTACAGTCTCATTTTTATATTGAAAAATGGACAAATGCATGCCAATGTTAAAGAGAGATAAGTTGTCATAAGAGATAACTCATTTCGGCTTGCTGTGAATTTGAAGTAATTTGTATACGTGCAATATAATAATTAAATTTTGATTGCAAAATGTTTGAATTCGGGTACAATTGAGCATTTGTAATACTAGCAGTTGCTTTAAGAAAGGACTTAAAAATAGCATTATATGGATACATGTTTGCAGGGTACGAATGTTTCCAGCACGTGATATTTTAGGTTGTGATTTTTACTTAAATTACCTTATTTGTATAATTTAGTTTTTGTTAAATTTGTTGTTTTACATACATTTGACTTTGGAGCTTAGTTGTTTCAGTATTTTGAACTTTTATGTATTTTGTTACGCGTATTTCCTAATAATTATTGTCTTTCTTTTTAACTGTGCTTATGATGCAGATTGTGAGCAATATTGTGTGTTGTCCAGATTGCGCCAAAGATTTTTTAAACAATACAATATGCCAAATATGTAAAATGGCCACTTTATTTGTGACTCTGTGATACATTTCTGAGATATTTTTATTATCTATAAAGTACAGTGAATGATTATTTTAAAAATTATTGATATTTTATTTGCCAGGTTTTCTTTTTAATTTAATTTTAATTTCATTAGTCAGGTAGTCGTGTTGTTTGCTGAGATACATATGCTTTAGGTATTTTTTTCATTTTTGTATATCTGTTAGGTATTTATACTTAGCTATCATATGTTCATTGCTCTAGTGTTTATTATCACTTGAAAGTATCCACATTACGTATCCCAATTAGCAATAAAAATACCAATTTTTTCACTTACAAGCAGTCAGCTACTTTCCTATAGCAGTCATAGATCTTGCACATATTATGTATGTGTACTTATAAACTTGTTGCAATAAGTTCACTGATTTTATCCGTGGATGATGTAAACCAACTTGTTGATATGCCGTGAGCACTTGTTTTGTAAGTTCACTGATTTTATCCGTGGATGATGTGAACCAACTTGTTGATATGCCGTGAGCACTTGTTTTGTAAGTTCACTGATTTTATCCGTGGATGATGCGAACCAACTTGTTGATATGCCGTGAGCACTTGTTTTGTAAGTTCACTGATTTTATCCGTGGATGATGCGAACCAACTTGTTGATATGCCGTGAGCACTTGTTTTGTAAACAGGTTTCTGGATTTTAAGAAGTAATCAATATCTTGTGATCGGCTGAATTAGATAATATCTGTTGCTGTCATTAATGAAAAATTTTTGTCTTGATCTGCTCTTGATTATTTTAATATGCAGTTGTGTGGTTGTTGCTGTTTTCACTAAATTACATTATGGCCATGTTTGAAATTCAGGTTTAACAATTAAAAAATTGATAATTATAATCTTAAAAACAATAAAAATTAATTATTTACAATTTCGGACATTTGCATTTTAATTTTTTTCTATGGGAGACAACGTATTAAGCTGTAGTTTTAATTAATGACTAAAATGACATCAAATAACAAAAAAAAGCCAAACAACTGCAAATCATACAATGTACAATGCCACACACAAAACTACTACCATCAAACGAGTCACCGGAAAAGATTCAGATTTCGGTCCCTACTCACTATCTTCAAACTCTTCCGGCGCGGACCTAGTCACATTGACTGCCCAACCTTAGATGTTACAGACATAACACATAATACATTGACTGCTCAACCTTAGATGTTAAAGTGGTAATTACAGACGTAACACATAATACAAGGCACTCACAGAACACCAACGTAATTAAGCCAACTGCAACAATGACAAAAAAGAGGAGGGGCTCCAACAATATGACCGCAAAGCGACAAAGGTGATGTATTCTATGACTTGACTTTGGGTGAAACGGTGATGCATTATTTTATTGGGATTATAAAATTATCATGGCGGGTCTATTATTATAATCGCATATACAGTAAGAACTAACTAATAAAACTATTGGTAGGGCTATCATCTATAAAAAGAAAGGTTTAAAGTACTCGGCTAACTGAAGGTGGCTCTATTTTCATTGCTGAAAATGATTACAGGGTTAAGCTACAACGTTTTTCTGTCTGCAGCTAAAGCAATGTCATAACAAAATCAATTACAATAGTGCTAAAAAAATATTTTTTATAACTAGTATGTAGTTATTATTAGCTTAACAAACAAAATACTGTCTCACGAAAATGTGGTGTGGCAAAGAAGCCGTAATTAAAATGTTGAAAGTGGCTCGAATTTTAACTCTGCAAAAACTACCACGATCTCTGGTACCACTATTAAATTTTGAGGAATTCATAAGAAACCATGTTCATCGACCAGGCGGGCGGGTGCTGTTCTTCAAAATCTCATTCCACCTATTGTAGGTATCAACATTTATCAGAGTATTACATCCACTTCCATCTGCAGCTTACAGCGTAAGTTCTTCTACTCCTAAAGATAGATTTGGCTGAAGTTGTTGAACATCTTTATTTATCTTAGCTATCGAAGTTGTTTTAGGTTTACTAGGTGGTTTTTTTGCAAGGTTTTAAGGTTTCCTTTAAGGCGATTCTTACTGGTGCTTCATTTGGTAATCTTAGATGTATTTAGCTTTGGAAAGTTTGAATTAAAACTTGTTACAGATGCTAGATGGCGCCACGGTACAAAATGTCTGCGCTGTGAAGCTGACAAGTTGTTTTGCCAATTCTTTTGGTACCTATTTGTTGTTATTGAATTTTGTAGGTAATTGCCATAGTTTTTAATATTGTGATGGAGTTAATACTAGCAATACAGTATTTAACACAGCGTATGGCTTAAATACCTTACAGCACAATGGAGTTATTTTGTGGAATAGTGTACCCAATACAATCATTTCCTCTCCTTCTTTGAAAATAGCTACCAAACAATATAAGATATTTTTACTTAGTAAATATTCATTGGCATAGAAAACCAGAGGTTTTTTCTCTTTTTTGTGCACGTGTGTCTTTTTGCACTAATGTTTTTCTTTTACTAATAGGTATCATTATGACCTTTGTTACTTTAATACTACTACTAGTAAAACTAAAAGGTATAAATCAGTTTAAATGAAATTATTCATTCATCGCAGCCTATATCATTATCGTAATTACATATTATGTTTTCCTTATATTTCCTTGCTATTGTTACATCATTTACATTTACTTTATTACATCAATTACATTAAGTCGTCTACAAAAGCACGCATAACTTTAATAATTTTTTCATTTAAGTAAGGTCAGTGTGTTAATGACCGTATGGTCGTACACTCACCTCACACTACTCAAATCATTTTATTTATTGTTTATTAATGTGTACAATATTGTATTTTGATGTGTGAAAAATAAATTCATAGTTCATAATACGTCTTTTCCAAAATCTGTTGGAAATTGTGGCAGATCGTGTTTCTCTTTAACATGTGCAGCTCAGTAACCTGAGTAATACTAAATCTATGATTGCCCTTTAGAGACAGATTCTGACAAGTTTATTGATCTCGGCTGAAGCACATTTACATAAAATAAACAACTGATTAAACATGCATGACTCAGCACGTGGAAAATAAATAATAGAATTAATAGAAAAAGAATTAAGGTAAGGACACTAGGATTAATAGCGTGGAGGCACCATCCCTGAATTTTTTACAATTGCAGTTTCTAGAAAACTAGTTTCTAGCCAAAAAAGTGGGCACGGGGTAATAAAATTAGATTTTTGGTATTTCTTACACTTTTTCTTGATAATTTGATGCTTGAATCTAAAAATCGAGTATATTTATCATTTGTTTTTATAAAAAACGAAAAAGCGATATTTGACCAAATTTTTGGCACATTCTTCTTTGAAGCATCATGACATAGTTTTAACTATGTCGGTTTATGAATGGTTTTGGTTTGCAAGCACACGTGTGCGTGCGTGCGTGCGTGCATGCATGCGTGATCAAAAGCACTTGATCAAATATTTTAAAACAGATTAAAATGGCTTCATATCACCTTGTTCTTGAACCTCGTCTTTTACTTTATTAGCTTCCAGTAAGTATAAAACTTGATATGGCAGCGTGGAGCTCAGATGTCTGGCTAAAGTTTGATACACTCCTACAGCTGTTCCTAGCTGGCAAGTCTCCTTCCGATGACACAAGTTTTGACAAACTGTTGCAGTCACTGCAGTCATTACCTCGTAAGTTAAAAATTTATTTGCTGAACCTTAATATTTAATCTCTGTACATTTTAATTGCCCGAAAATCGTAAAATTATTTCTATAGTTGTAGTTGTTAACTGATAATTATCGATGCAAGCTCTGCATCTTATTGAATCAATACATTTAATAGCCTAATACCATTATCGCATCAATACTATCACAAAAATCATTATTGTATTGATACCCAGAGTTATCGTATCCAAATCGCATATAGCTACTTGCATTTTGTACTTGTTACTATTTTGCCATGTGCCATTTATCGTGGTATTTATCATTTGCACATGCATTTATTTTCTAAAATTAATAATCTTCCATCTCTGATTTCGAGAAAAAAAGTTGCAAAATTCCTGCAGTTCAGACGGAATTTTATTACTCAATAAAGTTTGTCTTTGATTTATCTTATTTTTTATTACTCATATCTAGTTGATTTTCAAGAAAAATGTATCAATTGTTATGGAATTTTAAAGTACGTCCTCGCTTAATGATTCCCTGTTTCCCCGTTAAGCGATGTTTCGTTTTAACGATGCTGACCTTCTGACAACTTTTTTCGTGTAGGGTCGCACATTTCACTCTAACGAGTTTTTTTACTTTGTTCGAGGCAAATTTTTATTTTATCAACAACATTTTTATCTAATTTGATGCATTAAAATGGTACATATTGCATTACTCTGTTCTAAAAATGCAGTAGAAACATAAACAGCGTAATTATTATATACGTTTTTGCTTCTCAACCGACTCTTAGCCGTTTATATTAAGTGAGCGCAAACTTTATGCATGCAACCTACTACAGCAATCAGACTAAGTATCTAGTAAAATTCCCAAGGTCGCCCAGGGCTTTGCTTTGACTCTACAGTGTTTATTGTTTAACTGCTGTTTTAGTCTAAATGTTAATGAAAGCTTGGTAGTATTAAGTAAGAATAGGTGGTTTCAAGTAAGTAGAAAGAAATTAATCAGTAGAAATATGATAATACTCATAATAATAATAAATTTTTGAGTTATATGATTTAACCAGCATTGATTTTTGCCTCCAGAACGTATGTCATCTCTTTTGCATTACTTTCTATGCAAGTCTTGGCTTCGTTTAATGACGGTTTGCTTAATGTCATGTTTTGCTAGATCGCATTTAGTGTCATTAAGTGAAGACTTACTGTATATCGTATCGTATCATATCATATTGCAGAAGAATTCTAATATTGATATTGTATGTGTAGGAAAAATTATCGTATATCCTAATTAGTATCCATTAACAACAGTAGTTACAATTGCTTCAGATATTTATCGTTTCAGAAACGGTGTCATTGCTTTGCTCAGCAAATGGAGTATGTCGCAGATAAGTAAACTATAGTAATTTTTCCGTTTTTTTTCAGATGACTCTTTTGTAGGAAACTCTGTTTTGAAGGTTTTCATAAGAAAAATGTGTGAAAGTTCATTGGAGATTGTTCCTGACTCGACATTTGGTTTTGCTGTTAGCTTGGTAGGATTAATGCTTAGCTGTGAAACAGATGAATTAGCATCTAATGAATATTTCAGGTAGGTCAGCGAACATCTTTGATAGTAATAAGCTTTTTCACAGTTTCGTTGTGCACACGCAAAGTTGCTGAGGTCAAAGGTCAAGCAGCCCAACAACCATGACATGACATGTGTGTAAAGCAAAGCCGTCTGCTGCTTCAGTTCAGTAACTTTAGTTGTTTTACTTCTTTAGTTTACTTTACTTTACGGACTTCACTTAATTATGCATTACTCTGTACATAGAGTGATTTATTAGCAAGATCTTGCTTGGGAACAAGGAAAAACGAACTAGGCAAGGTTCTAGCTAGCTGTTAAAACTGTTACTTTTACAATAGCGTGGCCTGCAAGGCATTGTCAAGTGTGTTAGTTGGTACACTTAACCTTTGACTTTTTCACGACCCTCGTCAATCGCTGGAACTGTGGAAAGACTTATTGATGCTTTGGTGTGAGTGAAATTATTAACTTTTGCATTAAAAGGTTATCTATAATTTCTTCAAAAATAAATAACACTTAGAAATGAACTATATGGCGTCATCACCAGAATGGCGTTACCTGATACGGTCAGCACCCCCTACACCCCCCTAGTGACATACCACTATCAAAGGCAAGTCGTTGCAAAAAGTGCGTGTTACAGAGTCAAGATTTTCATATGATTTTACACGGAACTTTAATATTATTTGCTATTCATTAAATTTTAGTGCAAAATAACTTCTTTTTTCTATCAGCAAACTAGTATTATATTGATTATTTTTTTTTAGTTTATTAGAAAAAGCACAAGAAGAAGATTTCTGGATCAGTGCCCGCATCCGATGTAGTTTCTTTAAAGCGCTGCAACAAATGATGAAAAGCACAATTGGTTTTGACTTGTTGCAGAAATCTGGTAAATGAAACCACAGCATGTTTTTTTATTTTTGCACCTGTCATTATATGTAATCCTTCTGTGTCAGTGGATAATGCTAAAGTGATGCATTTCTGTTAACTTTAACGGGGAAGGAGAGGCAATTATAAGGAATGTCCCAGAAAACTTGCCATATAAAGTTATACATACCGTATTTATTCGAGTATAACGCGCACATGTGTATAACGCGCACCCCTAATTTTCGATTAAAAATCGATATAAAATTTTGTTTCACTTTTTCTCGGCTCAGACCAAGCATTGTAAGTGACAAACGTTGTTGAACAAAGTAAACTATGAACACAATACCGAAATTTACAATATTTATTTAAAATCCTTCAAAGTGCCTTGCCTCTGCAGTGAGTGTTGCGCATGAGCCATTGAGAATTATTTATTTTAGATCGTCCACGCAAGTGCTTTGGATACTGTTACTAAAAATAGACCATAGGCGTTTTGTGGGTCAAGAGATGTGGCTGCATTCAATGTTTTGCGATTGTGGTCAGCGATATCTTCGACTAATGAGTCATTGCACAAATAATATATTGATACATCTAAGCGTGTCACCCCAGCCCTCGTTTATAATGCGCACCCAAACTTTGAGTTCTTTTTTAGGTAGAAAAGTTTGCGCGTTATACTCGAATAAATACGGTACTCCTTTCCATACATCCTCCTTCAGTACCAGCAAATACCATTGAACAATGTCGTATCTCATATATCCATTTAAGATTACAATATCACAGACTCGACGTGGAAACGGGTAGATGGTATGGTGAACAATGAGAGACTGTTGTGCAATGTGGGCAAATTCAAATAGAGCATCATGGGATAGCTGTTCGTCCATTAACAAAACATTTTAGGAGACAAAATCCTATTGTAAATTACAATAATTTAAGTGAATTCTTTTCATATCAAAATAGGTTTAATACGTTTAAATTGTACTTTGAAATTTTAAATACGTTTCATATTTAACAGATATATAATTCAGTGTCTTATTATAATATTTTCTTGTTCCGCCTGCTTAATGATAGTCGTGTTGTAATGCATTTATTTAACATGGACCGTAAAGATCAGTTATCCCATTTGAGTATGTAATGTACATGTAACTATTATTATGTTCAATTTACTAACTAACTAGCTATATTACTTAGCTATAAAACTTGCCTAGTTTTAGCACGTGATACTGAATATCTTACTGTAGCACTGTACTTCAATTTTCTCTTTCACAAACGCTCGTGGAATATTTTTGCTTTTTAAAATTATGTTAGTTTGTGATGTCATCAATAGTTGCTCTCGCCCGTCGTCAATTAAGTTTTTAATGTATAATGTAATTATCAGAAACGCTTTTGCAGTATTAATTGTGTTAAAATATATACTTTTTGTAGGACTTGAAAATGGGGTATCATATGAAAATCATCCTGTCTTTTTTTAAGAAATAATGTCAATAATGTAGCCACGGTTAAATATACTAACGATAACATCCTCATTTTAATTTAATGTATCATTAATTAACTATTAAATGATGTTTTAGACAGGTACATGAAAAGAGCAGTTCTTGCTCTGGATGATACCAGCATCTTTGTGTCTAAGGCGGCTCAGGAAGTCCTAGGAACCTATGTGCAAAAACTGTTTGTTGATGCCAGCAGGAGGGATCCATTGAGTATCATGTCGAGAAATGCTGACAATGCATCTAAGAATAAACTAGTAATTCCTGCTATAGTTATTCATACTGATGATTCGACAGAAGAAAAACTCGGCAAAACAACGTCTTCGTCGTTGTGTGATAATGAGAATAGTGAACGCAAAGAAAGCAATGAACTTAAAGATACAAGGTCGGACTGTAAATCTAATTGTAGCGTTGGAACTGATGGAAACAGATTTTCCTCATTTGATGACTGCATCACAACAGTCTTGAGCATGGCTTTTGATGCCAACTTATTCTATGAAGAAAAGCCCATGCAAACTGCGTCTGTGTCCGGTAGCTCTTTCTTGCAAACTAACTCGGTGACTAGTAGAATGAGATTACGTGCATTTGAAATTATTGAAACTCTTTGCACTTCACAAGGTGACCTTCTTGAGTGCGTCCGCAACCATTTCAACATGGTGGGCAAATTGAGAGCCTTGGTACGGGCTGATGGTCAAGATGTTGCTGGTTTTGTTTCTTCGATAGCAAAGATATTTGTAAAAGACGTCAAGGTTATGGAAGAGTTTGTTGAGACGATGATTGCACGAGGTTTCGTAACAATGGCAATTAATCTGGCTGCTAGCGCCTTAACTAGGTAAGTATTGCTCTTATATACATTCATTTTTGCATACTTTAGGCACTATAGAGTACTCATTATTGGTATTCATTACCAGAGCCAACGGTGTCTAAATTTTGTAATGCTTGATATGAAATATAATTTAACAGTAAGTAAAATGAGATGACGTGTACATCAAAAGAAGATTGATTTCCTCTAGCAAATTTTGCATTTTAATCATGTTCGTTACTCAAAGAGTAGGACTTTGTTTTGTGTTAGAAACAACAAACCACGACAACTTTGCAAACCGATTTTTAGGTGTATTCTTACAGCACAGTTTTCTGGTTAGTTGATGAAACATAAGTAAACTATGTATAACTTGAATTCTTGCGTATCTCAAACAGATCTCCTGGAGCGGTTTTTTCCTTTCATTTTTCTCTTTACCAAACATCGCGTAACTCGGAATCTGCAACACGAATTATCGTAAAACTCAAACCGAATTCCCGGTATGATTTATAAGAATCTAACTAAAATTACCCCACCTATCTCACACAACCGCCCAAGCAACAGATCCTGTGTGAAAGTGTGCACCACCTTACGATTTTAACGGCTAGTTTCAGCAAAGATGCATAGATTTCTTACATTATCTAGGCAGAACACTGAACACAACACGTTTTAACGAACTTGTTTTAATAACTAGATCACAATATTATTATTGCCGAATTCTATTAACCATGCTACTCAGAGTACAATGGAGGTGGACCAGTCATTTTATTTTTATTATTCATAAAAATTGTTTGATATTTGATTAAAAGCTCAGTTTGTCATTTTCACAGGCTGCAGTGTGTTGTCTGACATTGATGAGTGACTCAAACATTGTCTACCTCGTACCCTCGCATAACTCGAACAAATTTTCTGCTCCCGAGGTGTTCGTGTTATACAGAGTTTACTGTACGCAGGCTTGTCCAGAATTTTTTTTTCGCAAATCAAGTTGCAACCCTACTTCCTGTTAAAATCTTTCGTAAAAGAGACCTTTGCATTTTGCACTTCAGTTTCTTCTCTTTCAAAAAGCTATAATTTTCCATCTGAGACCCTCACTAAAAGCCCTATGGTCTTCTTCTAAAAATGGTGAATGAGCTACCTGCAGAAAGAGCTGTTTTCTGCTTGTTACCAGAACATCGTGTAGAAAAAAAGTCCTAGTGAGGCTTAGGGATATATCTGGGATGGAATTTCACACTTCTTTGGAAGGGGAGGAAAAACCCGGCTGTATGTCTGTTACAAATGCCTCTATCAGGATAAAGAGTCATGAATTAGTTTGGTGAAACTGTTTTCCGGGCAACACTGTGGTGGCTATAAATTGTGTAATCAAATGCAAGAGTTGTAGTGTTTCTGTCTAGATCATATATTTACGAATCTTCTTTTTCAGTTCTAGTATACCAGGTTCTTTTGACTCTCCAGTGCTGATGCAGACTGTGATGAAGCCAGTTGCAAATGTACTTCAGAATCATATAAACTTTACGTCGTCAGATAAATCTGCAAATGCGGCTTCAATGCGAGAGCTACATGCAAGCTTAGCAGGACTAAAGTCTGTCATTTTACAGCAGCAATGTCCTAAGGTATGAGAAAGTTTAGTATTTTATGCCAAGGTGATAATACAATGAGGTATGAAAAAGTATAATTGCTTTTGTAATGGTTTTAGTTAAAAATATTAATTGCCATTTATCTTTGCTGTCCTTTGCATCATGTGCATTCTGTATACATGTGTGACACTTCAGATACATTCTTAACAAGGGGCTTCTAAAACAATTTGTAATGCAATTTGAGTGGGTAATGTTTAAAAATTGATTAATGTTAAAGCAAAACCTGACTCAATCTTAAACTGTAAGTCAAAACAATCTACTCCTTAAAATATTGAACGGAAATGCTATTTTTTTCAAAAATGACGTACATGGAAAGAATTGTTTCTGCATAAACAAAATTTCATGTTTGCACCGCTAGTTCTTCGCTGTTACATGCATTTCGCCATTCGCTAGTAAGACGGGCACTAGCGCCTGTATTTCGAAAACGCATTGCATAAAAAACAGATGCTGTAACTCTCAGTTCATATGTGTTAGTTTGTGACGAACTACACACATTCGACAGCTCATGCGTGAGCACAGTGGTAAATTAGAAATTTGAATTTTTACATCCTAGTTTTTGTACAACACACTGAATATCTTACAGTAGCACTGTACTTCAATTTTCTCTTTCACAAACACGTGCCACACACTCGTGGAATATTTTTGCTGTTGGAAATTATGCTAGTTTGTGATGTCATCAATAGTTGGGCTTGTCTGCCATTAATTAAGTTTTTAATCTATTGTTTAATTATCAGAAACGCTGTTGCAATATTATTTGTGTTAAAATATATACTTTTTATCAGACTGGAAAATGGGGTAGTACATGAGAAGTCATCCTGTCTTCCGTTAAATGTAAAATGTTGTTATCTGGGCTACTTTTTATGTGCATTTCTTGAGTTTTATTGCAAATTTGCGATTATATGCGATTGTGCATTGTATATATTATTTTGTAAATTTGGATGTGATTGTTGTGTGTGTGATTTTTTAAATTAATTTTTGCTGTAACACTCAAGTGCATTTTTGTGCTTCAAAGTGTAATAAATGAATCGTAAATGCAACAATAATAAATTTATTCTAATCGTAAATTTCATTTGTTTGTAAAGAATAAGATTCAGAAAGTCAAACAAAAGTTCCCTACGCCTCTTTCATTTACTTGTCATTGTTTTCTTATTCTTGTACTTTTTTGCTCAGACTGTACCTCTTTCATTTACTTGTCATTGTTTTCTTATTCTTGTACTTTTTTTGCTCAGACTGTACCTCTTTCATTTACTTGTCATTGTTTTCTTATTCTTGTACTTTTTGCTCAGACTGTACCTCTTTCATTTACTTTCATTGTTTTCTTATTCTTGTATTTTTTGCTCAGACTGTACCTCTTTCATTTATTTGTATTGTTTTCTTATTCTTGTACTTTTTTGCTCAGACTGTACCTCTTTCATTTACTTTCATTGTTTTCTTATTCTTGTACTTTTTTGCTCAGCTGTACCTCTTTCATTTACTTGTCATTGTTTTCTTATTCTTGTACGTTTTTGCTCAGACTGTACCTCTTTCATTTACTTATCATTGTTTTCTTATTCTTGTACTTTTTTTGCTCAGACTGTACCTCTTTCATTTATTTGTAATTGTTTTCTTATTCTTGTACTTTTTTGCTCAGACTGTACCTCTTTCATTTACTTATCATTGTTTTCTTATTCTTGTACTTTTTTTGCTCAGACTGTACCTCTTTCATTTACTTGTCATTGTTTTCTTATTCTTGTACTTTTTTGCTGACTGTACCTCTTTCATTTATTTGTATTGTTTTCTTATTCACTTTTTTGCTCAGACTGTACCTCTTTCATTTACTTATCATTGTTTTCTTATTCTTGTACTTTTTTTGCTCAGACTGTACCTCTTTCATTTACTTGTCATTGTTTTCTTATTCTTGTACGTTTTTGCTCAGACTGTACCTCTTTCATTTACTTATCATTGTTTTCTTATTCTTGTACTTTTTTTGCTCAGACTGTACCTCTTTCATTTATTTGTAATTGTTTTCTTATTCTTGTACTTTTTTGCTCAGACTGTACCTCTTTCATTTACTTATCATTGTTTTCTTATTCTTGTACTTTTTTTGCTCAGACTGTACCTCTTTCATTTACTTGTCATTGTTTTCTTATTCTTGTACTTTTTTGCTCAGACTGGCCCGCTTTCATTTATTTGTCATTGTTTTCTTATTCTTGTACTTTTTTGCTCAGACTGTACTTCTTTCATTTATTTGTCATTGTTTTCTTATTCTTGTACTTTTTTTGCTCAGACTGTACCTTTTTCATTTACTTGTCATTGTTTTCTTATTCTTGTACTTTTTTTGTGTGTTTTTTTTTTGTTTGTTTTTTTTTGTTTTTTTTGCTCAGACTGTACCTCTTTCATTTACTTGCATTGTTTTCTTGTACTTTTTTGCTCAGACTGTACCTCTTTCATTTATTGTCATTGTTTTCTTCTTGTTTTTTTTGCTCAGACTGTACCTCTTTCATTTACTTGTCATTGTTTTCTTATTCTTGTTTTTTTGCTCAGACTGTACCTCTTTCATTTACTTGTCATTGTTTTCTTATTCTTGTACTTTTTTGCTCAGACTGTACCTCTTTCATTTACTTGTCATTGTTTTCTTATTCTTGTGTTTTTTTTGCTAGACTGTACCTCTTTCATTTACTTGTATTGTTTTCTTATTCTTGTACTTTTTTGCTCAGACTGTACCTCTTTCATTTATTGTTTGTTTTCTTGTACTTTTTTGCTCAGACTGTACGCTTTCATTTATTTGTCATTGTTTTCTTATTCTTGTGTTTTTTTTGCTCAGACTGTACCTCTTTCATTTACTTGTCATTGTTTTCTTATTCTTGTTTTTTTTGTCAGACTGTACCTCTTCATTTTTTTTTTTTTTGTACTTTTTTGCTCAGACTGTACCTCTTTCATTTCTTTATTGTTTTCTTATCTTGTATTTTTTGCTTAGACTGTATCTTCATTTATTGTATTGTTTTCTTATTTTGTACTTTTTTGCCAGACTGTACGTTTATTTATTTGTCATTGTTTTCTTATTCTTGTACTTTTTTGCTCAGACTGTACTTCTTTCATTTATTTGTCATTGTTTTCTTATTCTTGTACTTTTTTGCTCAGACTGTACCTCTTTCATTTACTTGTCATTGTTTTCTTATTCTTGTTTTTTTGCTCAGACTGTACCTCTTTCATTTACTTTCATTGTTTTCTTATTCTTGTACTTTTTGCTCAGACTGTACCGCTTTCATTTATTTGTCATTGTTTTCTTGTACTTTTTGCTCAGACTGTACTCTTTCATTTATTTGTCATTGTTTTCTTATTCTTGTTTTTTTGCTCAGACTGTACCTCTTTCATTTACTTGTCATTGTTTTCTTATTCTTGTACTTTTTTGCTCAGACTGTACCTCTTTCATTTACTTGTCATTGTTTTCTTATTCTTGTGTTTTTTTTGCTCAGACTGTACCTCTTTCATTTACTTGTCATTGTTTTCTTATTCTTGTACTTTTTTGCTCAGACTGTACCTCTTTCATTTACTTGTCATTGTTTTCTTGTACTTTTTTGCTCAGACTGTACCGCTTTCATTTATTTGTCATTGTTTTCTTATTCTTGTGTTTTTTTTGCTCAGACTGTACCTCTTTCATTTACTTGTCATTGTTTTCTTATTCTTGTGTTTTTTTTGCTCAGACTGTACCTCTTTCATTTACTTGTCATTATTTTCTTATTCTTGTACTTTTTTGCTCAGACTGTACCTCTTTCATTTACTTATCATTGTTTTCTTATTCTTGTACTTTTTTTGCTTAGACTGTACCTCTTTCATTTACTTGTCATTGTTTTCTTATTCTTGTACTTTTTTGCTCAGACTGTACCGCTTTCATTTATTTGTCATTGTTTTCTTATTCTTGTACTTTTTTGCTCAGACTGTACTTCTTTCATTTACTTATCATTGTTTTCTTATTCTTGTACTTTTTTTGCTCAGACTGTACCTTTTTCATTTACTTGTCATTGTTTTCTTATTCTTGTACTTTTTTTGCTCAGACTGTACCTCTTTCATTTACTTGTCATTGTTTTCTTATTTTTGTACTTTTTTTGCTCAGACTGTATTGTGTCATGTAGCTGAGACCGTCTCACAACTGCTACCAAGTTCATTGAGCAATGGAGCAGAGAATCAAGAACTAGGGAATGTCCGCTTATACAGTGCAGTGCTTTCTGTTCTTGATTTATGTGTAAAAGTTATCAGTAAGTATTAAAACTGACTTTACATGTGTACTCATATCTCGGTTTGCCGGACAAAAGTGGGGGGACGTCGGTCCGAATTTGCAGATTGTCCGTATTTATCGGTACTAAGCTAATACAGTTGGCGCAGTGTATTGGACTCACCGTAATGTAGTTCAATCACCTAATTGCCTCAAAAACGTCTAATGCGGGCTGCTCCTTTGCAAAACTATATTATAAAAACTGTTGGCAATTGACTCATACAACTTTGCATAATTGCGCTTTTACTATTTTTATGTCGTCTTACTTCGCTCTTGTGCACTGTCGTCTTACACGCTGCTTGGTTACACTGATGTGATGATGTAAACAAAGTGACGGCCCACCAACTAGCGTTCAGCTCGCGAAACAATGGATGGTGTCAATCGTATGCGAGACTTTTAACGGTCTAGATTTTTCTGATATCTGTAAATGCGAGGTCCGGCAAACCGAGATGCGAGTGTACACTCATGAAAACCTCTTTTCATTACCGTGCATAAATGTGTTTGTGCAACTATTGATAGAATGTGTGTTAGTTCATTCGTTGTTTTCATCGGAGTTTTAATGTTTGAATACATTTTAAGCTAAGCCTTTAAGTGATTGCTACCAACTAGTTTTCCGCTAATACGCTTAGATTTGGTTGCTTGTTCTTGGGACATGTTCAACTGTAGTTGCAAAACTATCACAACTTAATCTTAGCATATATGCTGTTATTCGTAGTAACTTTTGGATTGAATTATCTACTGCTATGATAAACTAGATATCTCGTGGGAGTGCAAAATGTCGAATTTCAATTTATTATCTATTGTCTATTATTTCTTATCTCCTGATTTCGCGTTGATATTGTTGGCAAAAAGATTTCGGGTATTGAAATGGTGGTACACGAGACAAGTGTAGTTTTTTGTTTGTTTCCCTGGCAATTCCTTGAAATAAAAGATTCAAGCTAATTTTATCCGTATGTAATTCATTTTGTTTGCTCTAAACTTAAACCTTGTTTAAAACTCCAACAAAAAGCATAGCTTTTTATTAAATCAAAGTGTTTGTTGTTCATGTGTGATTTCTCTCTGCATTGAAAGAGATTGTGAAAAACAGCTTTTGTTTTGGCATAGATTTAATTAATATTAATTTATTTTAATTTTGAAATTCAATTGGCTTTGCATCGTGCTAGCATAGACAAAATTAATTTGTGGCCGTCATTGATTGAAACAAAGATTTCATCATTTTTACACCGAGAGAATTTTCATTCTTTTACAGTTGATCAAAAATACGACGTTGATGTGAATAGCATTTGTTGTTCTTTGTTGGATACTGCCAGCAATCATCAGCTCTCTTGTTCAGTAGCTGCAAAAGCAGTTGATGTGATTGCTTATGTTCTTCAGTCACAAGTAGTCATCGCCTGCAGCAGTAACATGTACCAGGTAAATGATATTAAGTGCACTAATGCATCATATCAGACATGTCCATGTATGTCCATTTATATGTTGCTTGTGTGTTTACAGTTTCTCTCTGTATATATATATATATATATATATATATATATATATATATATATATATATATATATATATATATATATATATTTATATATATGTATATATATATATATATATATATATATATATATATATATAGCTTATAGTGTTTTTTTTTTTTTTTTTTCTCTCTCTCTCCCTCCTCTCTCTCCTTTCTCTCTCTCTCCCCCCTCTCTCTCCCTCCCTTTCTCTCCCTCCCCTCTCTCTCTCTCTCAATCTCTCTCTTGCTCTCTCTCTCTCTCTCTCTCTCTCTGCCTCCCTCTCTCTCTTTCTCTCTCTCTCTCTCTCTCTTTCTGCCTCCCCCCGCTCTCTCTCCCTCCCCCCCTTTCTCTCTCTCTCTCTCTCTCTCTCTCTCTCTCTCTCTCTCTCTGAATCTCTCCCTCCCCCCTGTCTCTCCCTCTCTCTCTTTCTCTCTCTCTCCCTTTCTCCATCTTTCTCTCTCTCTCTCTTTCTCTCTCTCTCGCTCTCGCTCTCTCTCTCCCTCCTCTCCCTCCTCTCTCTCCTTTCTCTCTCTCTCCCCCCTCTCCCTCCCTTTCTCTCCCTCCCCTCTCTCTCTCTCTCAATCTCTCTCTCGCGCTCTCTCTCTCTCTCTCTCTCTGTTTCTCGGAAATACAATTGACCCATAGTTTGTTTTAAATATATTAAATGTAGTCTCGTACATTTCAGAACATTCTGTCGAGAGCTGGAGAAATTATGCAAAAGCATTGCCTCGACACTCGATGGGAAGTGCGAGATTCGGTAATATCCTGCATTGGTTGCTTAGCAACACATGATTGCTTCTCTGATTGGATAATAAAGTATCGCCTTCATGTTAGGTAATAACATGCCGGATTAGTGGCTATCTGTATAGACTTGTTTACATGTAGGTGTGGTTATTGTAACAAGAAAGAAATATGACTAGAATTGAATATAACTAGGATGAGCATCGAACATTCGAATTTAATTGGAATGAGTTTTTTTAGTTGTAATTTGATTCAAACCTTAAATTATGGACTCGAATAATTCAACGCTTCAACTGCATACGTTCTTTACCGTTTAAACGTTTGAGGCGTCACTCACTTAGTTTAGCTGTGATTTCTGTGCACAATTTTTGAACAAATTTTTAGCATTTTTACTGTAAGGATAAAATCAAGTAATATGCAGTGATCTTTGTGAGACAAGATTGCGCTTTAGTAACGATTCGAAAATTTACTCAAAAATCTTTAAGACTGAATTCAGA